>VBSM01002608.1:41343874-41380027 GCA_008086735.1 Cheirogaleus medius
AAAAAAAAAAAAAAACTAAACCAAAAGGAAAGAAAAAGCAAATAGTGTTTCAGAATTCCTATGAACAAAGCTCTTCCAAAAAGTTTGAATAGAGAGAGCAGAAATAAGGAAGGAGGTGGTCATGGCCCCAGGGATATTAAATTACTATGCCTGTTTTGAATTGAGCTGGAATGGCTACATAGAATAAGATGGAAAAAGAAAGCCTGGATGTTTGCCCTATGAAGGCTTCAGAACCTCCTGGCAGATGCCAAAATAACTTCCGGTATAGATGCTGGTGCCAAGGCTCCAGAGCTCTCCACTGCATTAGCCGTTAGCTCCAATGCCGGTATTCAGCTCCCTAAGACACCATCACAGATCTTAGGACTCGTCTCTTTTACCTTTGCTCTGTGCACTGGATGTAGATACTGACTTGTCTACAAGTTTCTAGTACTATGACACTATCCAGCAACCCTCAGCCAGCAAAAACATAAAAGGCCTCAAGCAGAACCAAATCTAGAGATTCTAAGGGTTACCTAAGTAACATAGGTATTTTTCAAAAGTCTAAAAAACTAAAATAGATGAGACTTCCACAGGCAGCTTACATTTCACCCTATTTTTTAAAGTAACATAGATCTGCCTAACAGTTTAGATTTTACAAACCACTTTCCATCTACATTATGTAATTTTTATAATCATATTCTCTATGTATTGTAAGAAAAGGCTATTTTGAAAATAAGAAGAGGAGTTACAGCATCTCACGCAGAATGACCAAGACATGACTGCCAGGGCAGTGACTCAAATCCTGACCCTGATTCCATATTGCATGTTTCTTCACCAGAAAAGTGCTCTGCCTGTAAAATCTAAACAGAAATATAAACAAATGCTAAGTCAGAAAAACCCAAGGCTAAAATTGTCATGAAAACAAAATAGAAACAATGTATTTTATTACACCAAAGTAAATATCTTAATGTTGATTTCAAAATGTTTTCTTCATGTGTGTTCCCAATATTTGATCTTCCAGTAACTCCTTTCCATCATGGATCTAGTAACTCCCAAGGTAGAATACTCTTCCCGTAAGCTATTGCTTTCTTTTCTTTCTTACCTGTTCTGTATCCAGCCCTCTATGGATCCCAATAATCTTTATTTATCTTATCAACCCTATGTTTTTAACCTGTTTTCTTCTACCTTTTGATGCAAAATATACAAAACTGACCTGTATATAAAGGTATATACAGATATAGCACAGAAGTGCTTCACTGTGTGTTTTAGAATTGGTGACAGTCATACCTTCACATACTCCCCATTGGCATTTCAGCATTAGGGAGGCAATGACCTGAGGCTACTAGTGTAATTCCTTCCAATTGCCCTTTAAAAACACTCTCAACTTCATTCCCATCTCAGCCCATCCTTCCCATTACCCAGGTATCAGTGAAGGTGTGAATATGGAGAAAAATTGTCCCATATTACACCTGGCCATTTTCTAGTTCCAGCATTCCTACTCACTATATCCCAAGAAGATGCACTTTAAGAAAAAAGTATTAAACTTTTCTGTGTTGAATTTGCCAGGCTTTATTGGAAAAAAAAATGGCTGCCATTTGGTAAGCAATAGTCCTATAAATAAAGGCAAAAGATATACATAATAGAGCAATGTTAATTTTTATGATAAATAACAATGGGGATTTTAGCCACCAGAACAATTACTTAGGAATCTAAATATTGTTTATAGAAGAGAGGCTAAGACAAACTAGTGTTCTGGGTGTACCAGAAACATTAAATTCATTATATATCACGAAAAGAGATGCTTAGACTAGGAAAATGGAGCTATCAAGAAAAAGGCAAGTGAGATTTAATGTTGAGGATGTGATTAGTGCACATGCGGTAGTCACTAAATTGAGTCTTTATGTTTGATTTCAAAATGTGTTTTAAGATGTTTCACTGAACCTGCAGCTTTGGGGTCACATGTATCCTTAGAGATCCTTAAGTGAGGCCTTTTGACTGAATCCAAATTTTACAGAACAAATCCTTTCAATAGATGGATTTATTGTGTGAAGTTTGGATTTTATCAAGGGGCTGCACTTTCAAATCTGGAGGGCCACATGTGGTCTCGAGGCCACAGGTTCCTTCCCCAGGCATTACAAAGCACCATTTAGTTAATGTCTGAGATGTGAGGAAGCCAGGCAGAAGTGGCTACTCTTCAACTGTATGATTCTGCTGCCCTATTCATTGCTTGCTGAAAATCAAGTATATCTCTGGATATATAATAGCATTGTGACCCATGAGCATCAATTCCTTTTCCACTCATTTCCTCAACCGACATTTAATGAATTGCTTAAAGAAATGTTTTCTAAGTAGATCAATCCTGATATTCACTTACAACACAATCAATTCTGGCCCCCTGAAATAAGCATAATAATAATGGCAAAAAAAAAACATTTATCATACTTATGTGCATTTTATATATATTACACTATTTAATTCTCACAATAACTTGTGAGGTAATTAGTAAAGTGTCAGATATTTGTCCCCATTTCATGAGTGGCAAAGATGAGGCAGAGAGAATTTAAGTGGTACGCCTACAGTTTCACGACTTCCCTATGGCCTTCAGGGAGTCCAGCCCCCAGAGCAGGGGTTTTGACTATTGTGCTAAAATGACCTTGAATCTTGAGTTATTAAATGTGACAGTATACTAGGAGAGTTCTCATGGAAATTCTTATAAAGTTCTAAAACTTAAACTTTTCTATTCTATTCTATAGTGGGTATGGATGCTTTATAGAATCCTATAGTGGATATGAATGAATAATAAACAAAATTAATATACATGCTGAGATATTTAGATTTAAAACAAAGAAACTTGCTAAACCAAATTGGTCAGTGATCAGGCAAAGTAATTAAATAAAGACCATCCCAAGAGGAGATACTTTTTGAAAAGGTCAGCTTCCCTCCGTTTCCTAAGAGATTTGTCATGGGAAGCAGCCTATGCCAAAGATAGATCTAGATTTTACTTATTTTAAATGTGATTTGATTTACAAATGAAAACCTAGTCTTTCCACAGTCCTTTTCTAAATTAGATACGCTTTCCAGAATTGTTTTGAAAATATCATATAGAGTCGTTTTTAGAAGGTTTTTATTTAATGCACAAGAGGCATGATGTGAGTGTTATTAACACATGATATGCTCCTGTGTCATGAAAAACTTTTGCTGATGGCACCACAACATACAAAATGCTGCTACAGCACTAAATAAATTAATCACATTAGTGATCTGATATCTAATGGGGGTAGTGAAGAACAACTTATAGAAGTACTTTATGAACATGTTACTTTATAATTCAGCCAGGTCATTCCATTTTTCATATCTGTCATATATAAAAATATATACATCAGATATAGAATAAATATATGTTAAAAATATATAGAACACATTATTATTATATTATATTATATATTCTACATTCTATTATACATTATTAATTATAAATACATAGAATAAATATATATATGTGTATATATATATATCAGATATAGAAAAGGGTTAAGAACCAGATAGGAGAGATTGCTCTAGAATACCTAAGAAAGGTCCGTGAAAAGGGTCTTGACTACATTGATGTTAGTCAAAGGTTGTGTTAAATTATGAATCACATGAATAATTAGATATAAGGACTGAGGTAAGATTTTAATACAATTATATGAATATATTAGAGATGACAAATTTGGCTTCTACAATAAACACAAATGTAATATACATTATATGGTAACAGACAATTATATCTTTCATTGTCTTATAAAGTAAAAGCTTTATTTCAATTATTTAACTGCAATAGTAAATTGGCAATCCATTTGTATTCAAAATTTCCTGACTTCTTGGAACAGAGAACAGATTCCCAGACCTCTGCCAAACAGAAAAAATTACATTTCTTCTTGCCAGAAACCACAATTTGCTAATCTTTGTACTGTCTAACATAACACTTCAATGTAGTTATTTAGAGGTTGAATTGAGTGGTCATGATTTTGGATAGTAGAAGAAGATTTACAGCAGTATTTTTCATATGTGGTTTAAATGGGGGCCCTTTTAAAGAAATAAAACCAAAGTTAAATCACAAATTACATTTTTAAGAAAGTTTTGTAGAGGCAGAAAGTGTGTGATACCTTTTCTCCCCATATAAAGGTCACAGCCAATACTCTTATAACAAAAGACAAATTAACAAGAGAAAAGCATAAACAATGTATTCAATCAAAGTTTTACATGACATAAGAGCCTTCAGAAATGAAGACCCAAAGACTCAAGGGAAGACTGTCCATGTTAATGCTTAGATTCAAGGAAGACTTGGCAGCCATAGAGAAATGTGATTAGACAAAAAGAGAATAATCTAATAGTAATAGGCTGAGTAGGGAAACCAACCAAGGACTGCTGCTCAGATTATTCATGGCCTCTCTGTGTGACATTCTTTCCTCATAAGTATAGGCCAAGACCCCTTCTGGAATGAAGGTCGTATAGTCTACTTTCAGACAGATAGGTCAGAGAATTTCTTTGTGGTCAGTTCTTACACAGAAAGGGAGGGGAAGGTTCAAGTAACATTTCTAGGTTTTACAACTAGCTTGAGAGAAGGGGTTCTAGTTTCTATGACTTGCCTTGGAGAAGTAAGGGGAGCAAAAAGTAAGGAAAAGGTCAGAGAAAGACTTTGTTTCTAGAGCTTTCCCAGTGTCCTTTAGTTCAAAGTACCCAGCATGCCAAAGCACCATACTTTGGGGTATTGTTTTTCTGAGCCTCAACAGCTTTAGAATGAATTAAATTCAAGGTAACAGTTTTAATGAGTATTGTTATTTTGCTACAGTGTACTGGAGTTTATGACACAGGCTGTTTTGAGTTTGATATATTTATACCACTATTTAAAGCTAACATTGGCTAATGACGACGAGTCAGGTATTGTTCTATAGAATCAATGTTTATAGAGTATTTCTTTAATTTCAACAGCAGTCCTCTGAGGAAATAAATTTATTTTCTTATTTAAGGCAAAAGATATTAATTAATTTTCAAGATTACACAGTTAATAAGTGATAGAACAAGTTTAAAAGTTGGTGGTCTGACAATAGAACCCTCTTATATACTACATGATACTTACTCTAAAAAAAGCATGTTCATAACACTATTTCTCTCCACCACAGGGATTTCTAAGCAAAATTTTAAAGGGAACTTATGTTATTGGAGGTTAAAATATAAAATATGATGTTTCTAACATGTTGGGGAGGGAAAATTTTTTCTCTACATTTTTAAGTTGTGAAGCTGGAAACTATGGATTAAGCTAACAAAAGACAGATCAACAGGAGAAAAGTTAATATTTAAATTTTTTATGTGTATGGAAGCATTCGTAGAATAAACTCAAGATCCAAAGTGATTAAATTATGGGTACTGATATACAACATGAAAAAAGGGTGATAAATTGTGAAGATGTGATAATAAGAAGAAAAAGGGTTCATATTAATATTTCTAGGGGCGGTGAATTGTGGGAAGGCACAGATGTGTGGAAATTAATGAAAGATAAGAGCTGTCTAGTAAGATATTGTGTGTGCTGATTCATCTCAGCACTGTCTCCATCTGTACTAACAATGGTGGCTCCTCCCTCCCTGATATGATACAGGGGACACCTTCGCAAGGAAAACTTATGCCCTGCTTTTAGGCAGATAGGGGAAGGTGGAGAGCTTTTCTTGTGTCTACTCTTTTTCAACTGTCTTCTGCTTAAAATATTTCTTATGCCAAAGTAACATATTTTGGAGTGGCATATTTTGATCCACTTCACATGGGAAACAGAATCTGGCTATTTAAAATAAAAGCATGGTGTGTGAGAATTGGATACAACAGTAATAATGGAAGCAAAGGACAAGTTTTTGTAGGGCCTTAAAGTTGCTTGCAACCAATTAAAAATGTCATAGTCATTCTTAGCCATGTAGAAACATAAAGAGTCCTAGTTCCTAAAAGTTGTTTCCTACTCTTCTGAATATATTTCATAATGCAAGGGTAAAAAGAATAGGTTACTAGATATTGAAATCATTACTATTTAGGAGTATGATTATGATATGAGTAAGACAGGATGAGGACAGGAAACCATCTGGACAGAATAGCATACAACTGAAAAATGTAAGTACACAAGAATTTCTTACTAAAGAGAAGTAATAAAGCCCACAACACCTGTCACCATTATAGATTCAATCATCTGGAAAAACAGTTGGTACAGAAAATATACCAACCCACAGGCATTAGTCAGAGCTGGCTTCACATTGCAGCCAGAATGTGGCTCATGTATTTGCATTTGCTTGAGGTGGCACAGGCTGCTTTAGGAAAGAGAGATGCCCCAGGCCTTTGGTGAGGTGTAGCTGGCAATTGATGGATTGTCGATCTTAAGGCAAAAGAAGTGAGTGTAAAACAAAGGCATTAAGTGGCTTTAGCCTATTTCCATTTAATTGACTTGTGGAATTTTGCCAGTGCTCTGAGTTTAGACCAATGTCCATGACACACTAATTCTTTAGAGTGTCCATATAATTCTCTTCCAACACAGTGATTTTTTTTCAAAACCTTTTTATGCCATTATTGTTTTTATTGTAATTACTTAATTACGTTGAATGCTTTTAACATTGCATAGAATTTTTTATGTTAAATTTAAGGTGAGATGACTGTGAAAGATGGGAGAAAATGACAAAATTTAAATTTGCTACTCAGAGTTCTTTTAAAATGTAAGTTTATATTCTAATTCAAATAAATCCAAACTGAAAATTTGATGCTCTGTGATTACAGGTTATATAAAAAGATGTACATTTATACCACTTATGTATGTAGCTATACACATTTAAACTTTCCAATATTATTATTTAGATTAATTCTTTCAAGTTTTGTTGTGTCTGTCAATTTAATTAGTAGAACAAATGCAGTATGACATAAATATACCCATCATATGGTTCGTATGCTTTGAATTGTAGGTAACACATCACAGTACGCCCTTCCGCATTGTCTTACAATGTCTATCCTTTGCCCCATGATCAAAGTCATCGTAATTGGAGATCACAATCTATTTCTGTAGGGTTATAGTCTACCGCAATGGATTCTCATTTCTTTTTAGGCCAAAAATGAAGAGACATATTTATTCTGTTACATAAGACAGAATTTGCAAAGTAGACTTCTGATAATTTAATGGATTATGCTGTATCTATTAAGATGAAAGGAAAAATGTATTTTTCTCAAGAAATTGAGATATCAGGTGTGATTTGATTTGCTGTGAAAAGGGAGAATAATAAAGTCAGGATACTGAACTCTGTGTTATACTCTCCTTATAACCAAAAGATGGTACTGTTGTTTAAATAAAATAAAATGTCATTTAACACATTATTCCTTAGTCTATAAGCTACTTTTACAAAAATAAATGCAGACTTTATAATTTAAAAGAATTGCTATCATTACAAATGTGCTGAAATTACACCAGAGGAATAATTTATCATTTATTATCATTTAAGAGAAACTGTCTCAATGATAAAAGCAACATGTCAATGTATAAGGTATTTCCCAAGAAGCTTAAACCATATATTATTTATGAATTGTCATGGGAAAAGGCCCCGGTTCTTTTTCTGGTTAAGTACAATACTTTGAGAGTAATATCTTATATTGGATCACATATTATGACTTCACACAAATATTTTTTAAAATATATGCCCTGATTAAACTATTACAAACATAAAGTATTAACTCACGGTTTCTTTTAAGATTTTCCACACATATTTAATTTACAGTTTGAGTATAACATCCAATATTCTTTTTCATCTATATACAAGTAACACTTCCATGTAAATTACTCTTTCAAAATGTAAAGTATATGGGCTTTGTCATCTTTTTGAAAGCATAGTTTAAATTCTGTGTTTTATGACTTACTAGATGTTCATTGCAAGAAAGTTACATAACCTTTCTAGGTCTTATTATAAAAATGTAACTCATACATCTTAAGACTCTTTTAGTCTGAATGTGCAATAGTATGGTGCTAGCACGTAGCAGATACTAACAATTCAAGAACTTGTTGTTTTCTTCCTTTCTCAAGTACTTTATCTTGCTCCTTCTAGGTAAGATTACATTACAAATTATAGTTTTTATTTCAAACCAAAATTATGTGATTATTGCTTTCACAGTTTATTTTTCTCTTTTATTTCTGACCTATTCCCCTCATTTTAAAAGCTCAGACTATAGTTAAAAAATAGTTATCTATTTCAATCTTTTCCTTTCTGTTTAAGAAATAGCCCTTGTAGCCACATCAGAATACAACAGAATCAAGAGACAAGGCTCAACTTGGAAAATGAAATCTACCTGAACAGTTTTCCAAGTGAGAGTCTAACATTTTTATTATGATCTGCAAAGGCTAATTTATAATAGAAAATTATCCCCCTTGAATGGCTTTCAGTAGTTACCAAACATGTAACACTTTACCATAAGATAGTATAACTTCATCCACATCACCATAACATTCAGAAATAGATGTGGAATTATGACATGAATATTTCTTTTCAAGTTTTAAGTATGTATATTTAAAAATATACATTTTATTATATAAATATATTATATATGTATATACATACATATATCTAGCACACATAGAATTCAAATATTTTTAAAGATTTTTTTTCTTACTATATCTTTTCGGTATGCTTATGTTATACTATTCCCATTATATTTTTCATCCAGGCTGTTTAAAGTACAAAAACAATTTTATTATAATTTTAAAAACTAGGAAACACTTGGTAGCCCATATTTTGCCAGTGTCTAGGATTTGTTATTCTGTATAAATTTTTAATATTTTTACCTCCTAAACAATGTAGCACTATTCTACTTTTACTCAATTGAAGTCTTCTCCTAGTATGTAATTATGGACCAAGAAAATCAAATGAAATATTAATGAGTTGAGGTTGCCAAAATATATATAAATATTAATGCACAATTTTGAAACTAGTTTTTATTGAACCTGATACATTTATCTCGTCACAAAGTGATCTTATGGTGCCCAGGCTAGCAAGTGACAGAACAGGGATTTTTAAAAACTGAATATGTAATTGAGAAATGACAGTGTTTCCATAGTTACCATGATTAATTGCTGAGTGCATTTCACTACTTTACTTCTCTAAATGCAGTTATTGGTCCCAGAATATTGCTCCGTAGCTAAAGGGGCAAAATCTCATATATTTTGTAAAAGAGAGCTGTATAAGTCAGCATATATCCAGAGCATTATGGCCTGAATGGATGTAGCCAGAAACACAAGAAAGTTTAAACAGAATTTAAAGTAAAAACTATACACTCTGCTTCCAGAAAGGTGAAAACACTTCTCTCTATTCCTCTTGATAAGGAGAATTAAAACCCCTGGACATTGTATATAAAACAAACATACAACATTGTAAAAGTAAAGAGAAGAAAACAGACCAGCCAGGAAATCTTGTGACACAATGGTGATTTCCCAGTGTTTTCTTTTAGCCTCATATATCCTAGAGTTGGAACCAAAGAAGGCTATAATCCAGAAATACTAACACCAGCAACAAAAATAATGCCCTAATAAAAGACTGATCTCACTAACCAAAGAACTATTCTTGATACCCAAGAAAAGGGAAGCCTAGAAAGATAGAAAACATTTAGACAATTATCACTCTACTCCAGCCAAACACCAAAGAAAGAATTTTAGCCCAACCCCACTGTACCAACAAAGGCTGAGTAGAGAACATAGGCTTCCTCGGAAACCCACTAGGCTGTAATGAGGCTCTCTAATCACCTCAGGTTTTTATCCAAGGAAAAAAGCCTGGGTTTTTACCTGCACAGGGGTAATCACCCTCTCCCCCTGGTGTCAATTTAAACCATCTATGGATCCTGGATTTTTACTCCAACCTAGTGGTAACAAGGATAATCTAAAAAGATAATCTAAAAAGATTGTCCTTTTATGTTTGGCTAAGTGGAAAGTCAAGATTTTCAACATTGCCCAGTTGTTATGAGATCATTCCCCTTCTCTGTTTATGTTAATAGCAGTGCCAACTGGGAAGCAATAATGAGGCAGTACTATACCTCCTAGTCAGGGAGGTATCATAAGGGCTTATTGTAGAGCCAGAACCCTCAACCTAGCTCAGCAATAAAGAAGTAAATAGAGGCCTAATGGGAAACCTAGACTTCTATCTTCACCTGGAAATAATAAGGCAATCCCCTCCACCACTTCTGAGTGGGGTCAGAGTGGGGTTGGAGTTGGGTCAGAGAGAACTGGCTAAAATATAAGGTTTAAGCATGATCTAGTGTCTCATAATACCCATAATGTCTAAATTTCAATTTAAAAAAATTGTGTTAACAAGAACCAGAACAATATTAAACTGAATTTAAGAGGAAAGATAATCAACAGATGCCAACACAGTTATGACTGAAATGTTAGAATTCTGACACAGATTTTACAGCAGCCATTATACAAATACCTCAACATACTATTGGTAACACACCTGAACAAATGAAAAAAAAAAAATCTCAGCAAAAAATAGAAGATATGGCCAGGAACTGTGGCTCAAACCTGTAATCCCAGAACTTTGAGATGCCAAGGCGGAAGGATCACTTGAGGCCAGGAATTAAAGACCAGCTTGGGAAATATAGCAAGTCTGTGTCTCTGTAAAACATTTAAAAAATTAGCCAGGCCAGGTGGCATGCAACTGTATTTCTCAACTACTCAGGAGGTTGAAGCTAGAGGATCACTTGAGCCCCAGATTGCACTGAGCTACTGTAACATCAGCTTGGGTGACACAGACCTTGTCTCTTAAAAATAAAAAGAAAGAAAGAAATGGAAATAGTAGTATTAAAAATGCTATGATTTAAATTGAAAACTCAATGGGAGGGTTCAACAGGAGGATGGATAGAGGGAACAGAGAAAGAATCAGTGAACTAAAAGGCAGAACAATAGAAATCACTAATCTAAAAAACAGAAAACACTGAACAAAAACAACACATCTAACAACACATCTAACATTCATGTCACTGGAATCTTGGAGAGAAGAAAGAGGGCAGAACTAAGCATGTACTAAAAAATGGATGAAAACTCCCCTAAATTTTGCTAAAGACATGAACTACATATTTAAGAAGCTTAATTAACCCATAACAGTATAATATTAAGGAAGTCCATGCCAAGTCATATCATATTCAAACTTCTGAAAGCTAAGAACCAAAAAACACATCTTGAAAGCTATAGAGAGAAAAGACACCATACCCATAGGTAGAAAATAATTTGAAGGACAGTAGATTTCTTATCAGAAAATAGTATTTTAAGTCCTGAAAGAGGGAAAAAAAAACACTGTACTTCCAGAATTCTATATCCAGTAACTTTATCTTTCAGGAATGAAGGGGAAACAAAGCCATTCTCAGATAAAGGAAAACTACAAGAATTTGTCACTAGGAAACTATCCTAAAAGAATAGCTAAAGAAAATCTTCTAAACAAAAATAAAATGATATATAAGAAGAGATCTTGAACATTAGGAAGAAAGAAAGAACATAGTAACCAAAAAAAATGGGTAAATAAAATTTACTTTCCTCTCTTTTTTGAGTTTTTTAAGTTATATTTGATGGTTAAAGTAAAAATTATAACACTACCTGCTATCATTCCTAATGTATATAGAGAAAATATTTAATTTGATTATAAACAGAGAAGGATAAAGAAGATTTCTAGATGTCAAAATGATATTACCTGTAAAAAAAAAGTTGTATAAATATAGGGCAGGTGTGGTGGCTCACGATTGTAATCCTAGCACTTTGAGAGGCCAAGGTGAGGAAGATTGCTTGAGACCAGACTCAGCAAGGGCAAGACCCCGTCTCTACTAAAAATAGAAAAAATTAGCAGGGCATGGGGGTTCAATGCAATCCTTATCAAAATTCCAATGACATTTTTAATAGAAATAGAAAAAAAACACCCTAATTTTCTATGGAATCACAAAAGGCACCAAATAGTCAAAGCAATCTTATGCAAAAAGAATAAAGTCCAGAACATCACAATATCTGATTTGAAAATCTACTACAAAGTTATATTAATGAAAACAGCATAGTACTACCATAAAATCAGATTTAGACCAATGGAACAGAATAGAAAGCTCTGAAATAAATAATATATTTATGGTTAACTTATTTTTGATAAAGATGCCAAAAACTCACAATGGAAAAAAGACAGACTCTTCAGTAAGTGGTGCTGAAAAACTGGATATCCACATGCAGAAGAATGAAATTAGACCCTCATCTCACACCATATACAAAAATCTACTCAAAATTGATTAAAGATTTAAACATAAGACCTATAACTATAAAATTACTAGAAGAAAACATAGGGCAAAAGCTCTATGACATTGGTCTAGGCAATATTTTTTTATTTTGGGGTCTGAACCAAAAAGCATGTGCAACAAAAACAAAAACAGACAAATGAGATTACATAAAACTAAAAACTTCTGCACAGAAAAAGGAAATAATCAGCAGAGTAAAGAGACAACACACAGAATAGTAGAATGTACTTGCAAACCATACATCTGACAGAGGTTAATATGCAAATTGTATCAGAAACTCAAACAATTCATTAGTAAGAAATCAAACTATCCAATTAAAAAATGGTCAAAAAACCTGAATAGGTTGACATTTGTCAAAAGAAGACATATAAATGACCAAAAGCTACATAACAAAATGTTCAACATCACTAATCATTAGGGAAATAAGAATCAAAACTACAATGAAAATATTTCCTCATACCTGTTAGAAAGACTATTATCAAAAAGACAAAAGATAACAAGTGTCAGAGACAATGTGGAGAAAAGGAAAACCTTACACATTGTGTTGGTGGAAATATAAATTAGTACAGCCATTATGGAAAACAATATGGATTTTCCTTAAAAAATTAAAAATAGAACTAGCATATGGTCCAGCATATGTTACTGAGTATATATATGTTACATTACTGGGTATATATATCCAAAGGAAATTAAACTAGTATATCAAAGAGACAACTGCACTTGTGAATAATGCTGATGTTCCTTGCAGCATTACATATAATAGCCAAGATACAGAATCAGCTGAATTGCCTATCAATAATATTCAGACTTTAATAAAGGAAATTCTATCATTTGAGACAACATGAATGAACCTGGAGGACATTATGCTAAGTGAAATAAGATGGGCACAGAAAAAAAAAAATACCACATGATTTCATTTATATGTGGAGGGTAAGAAAGGGTAAAAGAGTCAACCTCATAGAAACAGAGAGTACGATTGAGTTACTAAACACTGGGGTGTGAAGGACCTGGGAGAGATGTTGGTCATAGGACACAAAATTTCAGTTATATAGGAAGAATAAGTTCAAGGGATCTATTGCACATAATGGTTACTACAGTGAATAACAATATATAATACATTTGACAATTGCTAAAAGAGTAGATTTTAAGTGTTCTCACCACCAAAATACTTGTAAGTATGTGAGATATATATGGCAAATGGCTTCATTTAGCCATTCCATAATGCATTCATATTTCAAAACATCATATTGTATACCATAAATATATACAATTTTTACGTGTCAAAAATAAATAAGTAAAAAATTCTTTAAAGGGAACTAAATTGCTGAACTCATACTTTTGAATTTCAAAATCAAGTACAAAGCTACAGCAATTGATATGGTGCGATGCTGGGAATAGGATAGATACATAGATAAATAGAACGAAAATTCAGTGTTCAGAAATAAATGCTTATATTTCTGTTCAATTGAATTTCTACAGGGTGCTGTTTTACATGGTGATGGAACAACTGGATATCTGTGTGCAAAGAATGCAGTTGGTCACCTTCCTTATCCCATACATAAATATTAATTCTAAGTGAATTTAAACCTAAATATCAAAGCAAAAACATAAAAATTTAGAAGTAAATATAAATTCTTTGCAACTTTGGGTTAAGTAAAGTCATTCTAGATATCAAATCAAAAGCACATATAGCAAAAGAATAGAATAGATGAACTGGACTTCATTGAAATTAAAATCTTTTGTGTTACAGACAGTACCATCCAAAATTTGAAAAGACAGTCCACAGAATGGGAGAATGTATTTGCAATTCAATATTTTATAAGTGATTTAAATTCAGAATATATACAATAAATAATGCTTACATGCAATTATAAGAATTCAAATAACCCAATTACAAAATGGATTATGGGTCTTAATAAAAGTCCTTTACAAGTATATATATTTATGACCAATAAGAACAGGTAAAGATGCTCAAAATTATTATTAATTAGGAAAATGCAAATCAAAATCACAATTATATGTAAAACCGGTTCAGTATTCAAAATTCATCAATTTCAATCACCATATTGACAGAAGAAAAAAAGTCACATGATCATATCAAAGGATGTAGTAAAAACATTTTATAAATTCAATACTCATTAGTGATAAAATTTCTCAAAAATAGAAACAGAGGGAAATAATAAAGAACATTTGCCATAAAACCCTACAACTAATGTATTTTGTTGGGAAAGACTGAATGCTTTCCCCTAAGACTGAGAAAAAGGCAAAAATGTCTGTTCTCACAGTCTTATTCAACACAGTGTTGGGATTTCTATCCAGTGCAATAACGACAGAAAAGCTAATGAATGCTATACAGATCAGAAAGAAATATAACCACCCCTATTTGGCATGATAGTCTACATAGAAAATCTAAGAAATTAACCAAAAATTAATTAACCAATTGGTTAATAAGTTCAGTAAGTTTTCAGGGTACAAGATAACATTCAAAAATTAATTATATTTCTTTATACAAGCAGGAAACAAATGGGGAATTAAATATAAAATACAACACCTTTTATAATTGCATAAAAATGAAATATTAATACTTAGGTTTAAATCTGAAAAAGAAAGGTTCAGGGTTTGCATACTGAAAACTATAGAACACTAGTTAAATAAGTTAAAGAAGATTTTAAAAACTGGAGAGTCATACTATAATGGATTGCAAATCTCAAAATAGTAAATAATTCAAGTCTCCTCAAATTTATATATATATATATATAATTAACAAAGCTTCCAACCCCACAAATAACGTGGAAGAACCATTCTATCCAGTTTCAAGATTTAATATATAGCTACATTAATCAAGTTTGCATGATATTGGCAGAGGGATAAATATATAGATCAATACAGGAAATAGATAACCCAGAAATAGACCCATACAAATAATGTGCAGCAGACACTTGGCAAAGTTGCCAAAGCAATGCAGTGGAAGAAAGATAGCTTTTTCAAAAATGGTGCTTTAACATTTATACTTGATCTTAGCCAAAAGGCTAAAAAGCGATGTTCTTGAACAATTAGACATCAAAGATAATAACGAATACAGAAAAGATGAAGCTCAACTTAAGCCTCACACTTTATACAAATTAACTCAGAATGGATCACAAACATAAATGTAACAACTAAAGTAATAATATTTTTAGAAATTACACACAGGAGAAAATCTTTGGAATCTATAATTAAACAAAGAAATCTTAAGCTTAACACCAAAAGCATGATCCATAAAAGGAAAGAATGATAAACTGGATTTCATCAAAAATAAAAAGTCTTGCTCTCTGAAAGACCTTGTTAAGATGATAGGAAAGCAAGTTACAGACTGGGAGAAAAAATATTTGCAAATCATATCAACAATAAAACTTATATCTGGAACATAAAAGAAACTCTCAAAACTCAAGAGTAGAACACAAAACAGAACTACGAACAAGCAAACAAAACAATCCAATTGGAAAATGGCTAAAAGACATGAGCAGACATTTCACTGAAAGAGATATAGAGATGGCAAATAACTACATAAAAATGTTCAACATCAAATATCACTACATACCTGTCAAAATGAACAAAATAAAAAAAAAGCACTAACAGCTGTGGTATTGTGATAGAATAAGAAATATATATTCCAACTTTGTTCCTGGTTTCTACCACAGAGCTCCTAAAACGCTTGGAATTTCTGAATAATAGGTACAAAAACAGCACCTTTTGTTATTTTTAATCTCCTTTCCAACATACCTGAGTTTATGCTAATGAAGTGATGAGGTGAGCCTCTAGATAGCAACAGGATGAGGCCTAGTTGCCAGAAGAATCAACCATATAAATATAAAGTCGGAACTTTCAGCTCCATCCCTCTAACATCTGGGAAGGGGAGAGGGGCTAAAGATTTGAGTCAATCACCATTAGCCGATAATTTAATCAGTCATGCCTATATAATGAAACTTCCATAAAACCCCTAAATGACAAAGTTTAGAGAGCTTCCAGGTTGGCAAATGCATGCAAGTGCTGGGACAGCAGTGCACCCTAACTTCATGGGTACAGAAGCTCTTGTGCTTGGGACCCTTCCAAACCTCACCCTATGTGCTTCTTTATCTGGCTGCTTACCTATACTCATATCCTTTATAATAAACCAGTAAACATAAATAACTGTTTCCCTGAGTTTTGAGAGCTATTCTAGCAAGTTATTGAGCCTGTGGAAGGGGTCTTGGGAACCCCCAATAGTTGGTTGGTCAGAAATATGGATGGCCCAGACTTACAGTTGGAATCTGAAGTCAGGGGCAGTCCTGTGAGACTGAGCCCTTAACCTGTGGAGTATGTGCTAACTCCAGATAGGCAGTATCAAATTGAATTGAATCATTGGGCTCAGTTGAATTGCCCACTTGATGTCTGGAAAATTGGAGAATTAGTCATAGGTTGGGGGAAAAAAAACAGACATTTGATCTCAGAAGTATTGTGAGTAGAGGAACAGTTTAACACCGAACGTTAGCGAGGATACAGAGAAACTTGTATTCATTCCAGTGGAAAATAAAATGGCATAGCCAATCTGGAAAATAGTTTTGATTTTTGTTAAAAAAGCTAAACATGAAACTACCATAGGATACAGAAATGAAAATCCTGTACATTTATCACAGATCAATGAAAATGTATGTTTACATACACACATACACACAAAAATATATAAGAATATTTACAGCAGATTTATTCATGATAGCCAAAACTTTGGTAAAAGACAGATGCTCTTCAATGGGTGAATGATTAAACTTTGGCACATTCATGCCATGGAATAAAAAGGACTGAACTACAGACATATCCAACAATCTCATTGAAGCTTTAGAGAATTATAGTAAGTGAAATAAATTCCACTGGTTATATACCAACCATATGGTTACATTTATATAACATTCTGTCCATCAATTCTTATAAGAATATATTGGCAGAGCTTGATGTTTTTTAAGTACATTTTATCAGGCTCTCTATCTCCAGATTTTATTGCCTTCAGGAGAAAAATGGTTAGTTACGCATCCTCCCATTGAGTGGCTGATGCTGTTCAGAAGAAAAATCAGAGAGGTCAGTGAAATAGCAATTAGCTAGATCATTTCCTTCAGGCAGAAGAGGAGTTTGAGCTTCTGCTATCCAATGGTCCCCACCACTCCCAACATTCCTCTTTTATACACACACACACAGACACATCCCTTCCAGATTTGCTATGCTTACTGAGAGGTAGTCCCCTAGTTGACTTAAATAGGAAAAGATACTTGTGAAATTCTTATAATTTTGTGCTGTCTTGGCATCCATTTTAAATATAAATTTGACTTAAGCAGCAGAGCTTAGTCATCCTTGACACTGTTTCCGGTTCTATATTTCTCATAGTTCTCAAAGTGGTTGACCCAGATAGCTGCCTTATACAACTTCCTCTTGGTGACCACCTCCCTATGAGACAGCTACAAACAGCCTACTTGACTGGGCCCACTGACACTCACAACCTGCATGGACTGTGCAGATATGACACAGAGACTACCTCTCAGTCACAGGGTGACCTCCTGGAACTCATGCCTGATTGATTTAAACTCACCAATTAAAACTCCCCATGGGAAACCAGTTTGAATAAAGCTCCAGACCCAATAAAGTTGTTGGCCCACAGACTACTCTCTCTCTTTCTCCACATGTTCTCTGATCTCCATGTGTGTGTGGCCTCCCAGCATGCTATGTATCCTCCAGGACCGGTAAGTAATAAAATCTTAATTTCCATCTTATGTCCCTTCTAATCATTGGAGGGATGCTCTACATATTAAAAATCCTAAATCAAAACAATATTATAACCAAAGAAGGGTTTTACTAAAAAAACAAAAATAGTTATGAAAATCATTCATAAACAAGTTCATTGTTTCTTCAAGGTAAAGGGTTTTCTTGTTCTTTAATTATTTTTTCTTAAACTCCACTTTCTATAAGCCTGTGTAATAAAATATTTTTTTAAAAAACTTTGAGAAGACATTGGCATAGAACTTAGTATAAGCCTGTCAGTCTCTAAGCTCTTTAATCATAGTTGATCCTCACACCAACTCTATAAGGTAGACACTACTATCATCCTCATTTTATAAATGAGAACACTGATGCAGAGAGAAATTAATTAACATACCCAAGTTATTCAAGTAGTGAGATATAGAAACATGATTCTATCCCAGGTTGTCAGATTTCATTATCTGTGCCCTAAACTACTTTACTAAATTGATTAGAAATTCACTATTGGTCATAGGGAGATTAATAAAATATATATTTCCTTTAACATATGTAGTTGTTTTAAATTTAACAATTATGAAACCAGTATTCACCCAAAACATAATTTACAAGCTTCTACAATATTGATACACAGTATATATAATGACCAAAATATTTTGGCTTAAAGATTGTCTTTGCTACAAATTATTATTAATAGCAACATAGCAACAGCTCTTTATTGAGTATCCATTATATGCAAAACATGTTCTAGACACATCAAGTACATTATCTCTTTAATCTCCGTAACTCCATGAGGTAACTATTGATATCTCCATTTCATCTCTGAGTAAACTGAGATGAACTGAGATGATCTGGGAATGAAATTTCAATTCTGTCAGATTTCAAAGCTCCAGTGCTTTCCTTTATAACATTTGTATTAAATTTTTTATGAGTACTGCTTCTGGTTGTTCTAATTTTTCTAGTTGAAATAAAAGCAGAAAATGTTTCCATGAGTTTTTGTTTTTAAATAATTCCTAACTAATTTCTTATTTTGAATAAGGTCTACCATCAGTTTTTATACCTAAATCCACATACCTCTGATCAGAAAATAAAACAAAATATTTTGTTTAATTTTTTGGCCAGTAAAACCTGTTTATATTAATATAAAGTAGTTAACACAAGAGATGACAGCACCATGAGCAATAGCCTGCAGAGATTAAAAGGCAAAAAATTTGTTCATTCTGAAGAGAAACCAGAGTATGCCTGCAGATATTAAAAAAAATAATAATCTAGCCATCCAAACACTGAAATTATCACATACAGAATAAGAAATAAGTAATACATTTCAAAAAATGAAGAAAGAACTTAAATGCAAAATAAATTAAAACTGTTTTGAAAATAAGGTCCAAGCAAAACTACTAGAAATAAAAATATGACAGTGGAAATTTAAATTCACTAGGTTTTTTAGACAAAATATTATTTACTCTTGAGGAGAAAACTAAGGATAGAATGAAAAAACAATTATTCAAATGTTATCCCAGAGAGACAAAGATATGTGCATACAACGAGAGTGTAAAAGTTATGAAGAATAAAGTAAGAAAACTTAATTGGAGTTTCAAAAAAAAGAAGTAAGGCAAAAATAGTAAGAGATAATAACTAAGGCTTTCCCAGAACAAATTTAAGGCACCATCCACTTTTATAAAACCTACAAGTAGCAGACCCAGTTTGGACATGATAAAAGTACAGAACATCATCCTCGGTGGGTTGCTTTCCATTCTGATTGCTCAGTGCTTGTGTGATTTTGTTGCTAAATGTTTTAAATATCACCATGGGCATCATAGTAATGGACTTTTGATGAGACAAACCTGGGAAACTTTCCAATTGTTATAATAAATTTATGATATGTTAAAGGATATTCAATTCCAACACTAAATGTGGTAGTCTTAAAATACATCCATGATTTCTTTGACCCTGTTACCTTCAAAAATGTAGAGTCAAATTTCCCTTCCCTTGAATGTTGATTAGAGTTGGGGATTAAAAATAAAACATGGCCAAGGAAATTCTGTATGATCTCTGCTACTAGGTCATAAATAAGGTATATCTTTTGCTTGGCTCTCTATGTCTCAAATTGCTTGCTTCCATGTTGTGAAGAGGTTCAAACAGCCCTATGAAAAGCCCTGTGGGGAGTGAAATTGAGTATTTTTGCCATCTTGACGGCATCATCTTGCTGGGCCAGTGACAGCCCCCTTGGAAGCGGATTTCTATCAGGCAAACCTTTAAACTGAAATCCCTGTGGACATTTTAATTGCAACCTCATTAAAGAGGCTTATACACAATCTCTCAGAAAAACTACTGGAAAATTACTCTCCACAGACACTCTTAGAGATAATAAATTCTTTTTGTGGTCTTGAGTTACTAAGCTTTGCGGTAAGTTGTAACATAGAAATAGCTAATTAATACAATAAAGTATATTACTCTATGAAAGAAGCTGGTTGAAAATCAAGTATTAGTTTATCCAGCTAAACAGAGTGGGGGCTTGGGGAAAAGAGTTTGAACAAAAATGGAAAAATAATAATAACTGATTATTATTAATACTATGAGTAGGATATTACTAGTAAACCTTGTTTTAAAAGTTATTAGAGATCCAATGGAACACAGAAAAAGAGAGAAGTTCTCACCTAGTATCATTTTTAGATATAAATTATAGACCTACTTAAATATCATCACAGTTTATTCTTAACCTATATTAGGGATGAAGTTTATTCATTAATTATTCTGTATCCATTTAGTTTCTTTAACCAGAGGAAAAAACAGAAAGCAGGTGACCTAATCTAACCTCCTTCTGATAAATAGATCAGTGATATCTTCTAGGAGCAAAAGTAATTATTTCTGGAATAGTCTTAGGAAGATGTGCTTAGCCAAAGATTATTTATAATAAACTCAAAATCAATGGTCTGTGAGACATATCTCAGTGGAAAATGTCACATTACCTGGAGTATAAAATGGAAATATTTCATAACCTAAATAGCCTCCCCTCCTTTGTAATTATTAGCAATTTCTCACTTAGAAATTCAGCTATTGTTTTGGACCAGATACTCATGCCCAAAAAGAGAAGAAAAGTCCTGGATAGCTATGTGTGATTTTGTAGACCTAGTTTGTCTCAGTAGTTTGATTATTTCTATCTTTGAAATTATTAGTAAAGCTTGATATAGGGTAATATTTGTATTTTTTATGAGTCTGATCTGAGAATGCATTTCTTCATGTTGATTCGACCTAGAAAAACAAATTATCACATGCCCTGTGCATTTGGAGGTCCCTGTAAACCACATTCAAATTTAATGATTTGCTAGAAGGAGTCTCAGAACTCAGAAAAGCTGTTATACTTATAGTTATGCTTTATTACAGTGAAAGGATACAGACTAAAGTCAATATTGGAAAAAAGCACATAGGGCAGAATCCAGGAAAGACCAGGCACAAGCTTCTAATTATGCTCACCCAATGAAGTCATGTAGACAATGCTAAATTCTCCCAGAAATGATGCATGACAATATGCAGGGAGTATTGCTAACTAAGGAAGCTTACTTCAAAGCTTACTTTAGCCTTGATATCTAGAGATTTTTTACTGTGGTTTGGTCATACAGACATAGCTGACCACCTAAGTGACTGACTTTTACTCTCATCCTCTCTAGAAGTTCAGTTAGGACCACGTGGCCCAAGAAACTCTCCATAAATCACATGGTTAGCATAAACCATATAGTGTGTTACAAGGACTCAGGTAAGTAAACACATTCTTTACAGACAATATATTCCAAGGCTTACTGTTTCTCTCTACAGGTTTGGCAAGGATCAAACCTTTCTTTGGAATGTGCAAATTTTGGACAACCCAGACCTGTTGAGTTAATCCTTTACTGCATACTGTGCATGTAATGTAATCATTGTTTTTATTTATTAAACTGGAATATTTTTATTAATAAATTATAAATGATAGACAGGAAAGGTAAGGGAAGAGACTAAAATCAACAGAACAGACCATCAATAAGAATTCCTAAATATTTTTCTCCTGGGAGAAGAAAAATGATCTCAGGTGGAAGTTTTAAAATATTAAAAAAAATGAAGAGAAAAAAGGTATATATTCAGGTAGATTTAAATAAGTGACTAACAAATATTAGCAGTACATATTTTGGAGTTAAAAATGAGCAAAAGCCATTTTAGCATTATAATACATGACAACAATAGCTACACAGTTTGAGGTAATAGGAATTTAAGTGTTCTATGCTCCCCTTTTTTGTTAGGAACTAAAAGTCTCAATAAATTTTTATTTAAAAATGTCTTGGGTTAAATAAATTTGCAAGCATCTCACTATAATGCACCCTAATTTAAAGGAATCAATGAATTTCAAAGAAACAAAAAGAAGGAAAAGAATATAGAATAGGCAGATCTTTTAATCTCATTCTATTATTCTCCCTCTTTCTCTTTGAACTCCAGAGCCACAAATTAGGTCAGTCATTATCCTTGGTTTATGATACATCATTCTCCCTATAGTCCATGAATTCATTATTTTTAATCATTCACTTAGCCATCTTAAGATAAAGTTTTGCAAAATCACCACCCTAAAAGCAAAAACTGAGACACATACAATAATCCACACAGAATGATATGATTCTTACCTTGTCTCCACTCCCATCTACCTCAAACACAAGAACTACTTCCCTGAACTTCTTAATCAACATTTTCTTGTTTTCTATTTTCCCTTATAATGCTTTAAAATAATCTCAATAATTTGTTTGTATACTTGTTTATGCTGCAGAACATAATCTCTTTATAAACAGGAAATGCATCAATCTTGTTCACTCTTGATTCATTATCACCTAGAACAATACCAGGTATATCATAGGAATTTAAAATACTTTTTTGTTAAATATATGATGAATAAATGTTACTTTTTTATTTACTTTTTTTAATTCCCAGCATCCAACACTATACTTATTAGACACACTGTGAATGTTTGCTAAAATAAACATATGCATATGCTTAAATCATGCTTCTGTATCCCATAGTAAATTAAAACTTATACATGGCAGTAAGCAAATGCTACATTTTTTCTATTACTAAATAATATTGCCTAAATCAATTGTATACACAGAGTATAATCAAAATAATAGAAAGGAAAATGGCTTATTTTAAAAATAAGAGAGATACTGGCATTTTAAAAACATCAAATATTTAAAAAATATACACAAAGAATCTGCCTATTCAGAGCACTGCTTATAGATATATTTCATTGTAAATTGCTCTTTTCCTTTCCACTTTCTAGTAAGAAGCAATTAGGTCTTTCCATCTTCCTAATCCTCTTCTAAAGCAAGTGGCACAAAAAGATAAAATAACTTTTATTCTATTATTTAGCTTCGTTGTGTACAAATGTGCTATATAAGTGCTTCTTAACTAGCCTGTGCAGAAGTCATTTTTATCCAGTTAGTTCCAGGGTACTTATTTCTTCTGAATCTAAAATGAACATATACTATTTATATTTTGCAGATAGACTCTCTAGGAAATATCTGATGATACACATAAGATTGTCTCCTAGAAGGAATCCATATAATTTGACATTTTGAGCCATTCTTAGACACAGACTTTTTTAATTAAAAAAGCTGACTTTGGCCTGTGAATGAAGGGAAAAAAGTAATCTCAGTAGCTTGCAGTGTAAGCTAATACTTGCAGAAACTTCAGAACATGAGGCATGCCAAAGGCTAAGTACTAGGCCTCACGGAGGTTTTAGGAAGTCTATGCTATACATAGAGAAGGATTATAGTAAAACTGTTAATCGTTCGGATTCTACAGTCAGTAGATGGGAGTTCAACTTCAGGACCCAGCTTGATCCTATAATCCATTGATCCAATGACATTTTCTCTGCCAATACTTTCAATTTTACATTACCCTTATTATCCCCTTAAGTCCATCTTTATGATCATTCTCTTACAACTGCCTTGCTGCTTTCTTGGTTTATGATACTAGCCCAGCAAACCCCATCCTGTTTTAAAGCCAATCGTCTGCCTATTACACAGATTCACAATTGATCCTTGCTTGAGAAAAGCACACAACTGCTAACTTCATCTCACTTTAAATACATCCTTCTCTACTCAAGTGTGACCCCAATGTTGACCAGGAATCTCACCTCCTTTCCATTGTCCACTCACTCTTACATTCTCCCAATTCAGCTCCAAAACATTTATCATGACCCTCATCATCGACAAATCTCCTTGATTTTATGAAAAATACTACTATAAGTTTACTAGGAATAATTAATTTTTTATGGTGGTTATTCCATTGACTTACAATTCACTTAGGTTTATTAGCTTTAGTTTGTTTTCAGTATTCAGAAACTTCAAAATTTTGTGAGTTTTTTAAAATAAGATTTTTATTTTGACATACAACATATGTGAGTTCACATGCAGTTGTAAGAAATGCTAAAGAGAGTTCCCATGGACTTATTACCCAGTTTCCCACAATGGAAACAGCTTGCAAATCTATATACCACAATTTCATAGTCAGAATATGGATAAATACAGTCAAGATTCAGAACGGTTCCATGACCAATCTCTTGTCTTGCTCTCTTATAACCATACACCCTTCCCTGATTCCCGGCAACCACCAATCTAGTCTACATTTCACTCATCATAATTTTCTGGCGATTCATTCAATTTATGAGTATATGATAATTTGTTTCCTTTTATTGCTGTGTAAAATTACTTGGTATATATGTACCAGAGTTTATCAACGATTAATTGCATTATTTTAGCATGAAAATATCCAGAATGATATAAAAAATTGATAACTGCTAGATTTTAATATAGTTTTTAAAGGAGGAAATAGATTTAAGAAAAAAAACTTTTCAAACGTTAGAACAGTTTAGATTTATGGAAAGCTTAATAGTACAGAGAATCACTATATATGACACATTTATTCTCCCCTATTATTAACATTTTACATTAATAATATGGTGCATCTGTCACAACTAAGAAACCAAGCAATCCATTATTATTATCTATTAATAAAATCCATACTTTGTTCAGATTTTTGTAGTTTTTATCTCATGTTCTTTTGTAGTTCCAGGATTCCATCCACGGTGCCACATTATATTTAGTTGTGAATATCTCCTGAGGATTCTCTAGACTGTGTCAGTTTCTCAGACTTTCTTTTTTTTGATGTTGTTGAAAGTTTTGAGGAGTACTGGTCAGTTATTTTGTAGAATTTCTCTTTATTGATATTTGCCTAACACTTTTCTCATGGTTACACTGAAGCTATGAGTTTATAGGAGGAAGACCACAGAGGCAAAGTGCGAATCTCACCACGTCATATCTAGGGTACATGCACTCAATATGATTTACCACCGTTGATGCTAGCCTTGATCACCTGGCTGAGAGGGTGCTCCATTATAAAATTAGTCATTAACCTCCCTCCCCCAATTAATGATGTACTCTTTGGAAAGAAGTCACTAGCAGCTTCCACTTAAAGGGTGAGGAGTGAGGGTCCATCTACTTGAGGGGGAAGTATCTACATCAGTCGTTTCAATTCTGCACAGATGATTTGTCCTTTTGCCTCTATTTACATTGTTCCCAATCATTTATTTATATATAGAGAGATTTATAGATATGCATTTTATATTTTGGGCTATAATCCAATAATTATTTATTTTGTGGTTCACATTGTTCTAACATTGGTCACTGGGAGCTCTTTCAGTTGGTTATTGTGTCTCTTTGGCATATTCACATCTGGTTTTTGTTGCCATGTTTTGTTTTGTTTAATTGGTTGCTTTTAGTATTTCCTTAATTTCTGGATTTGCAAGATGCTCCAGACTCATTTTTTATATTCCCTGCTGCAGCTCTAGAATTGATCATCTCTCTAAGAAGTCTGGGTTCATTTTATTAGAGAATGATATTAGAAATCAAAATCTGGGCTCTAGACTTGGACATTGTGGGGAGTCTCATTGCTTTTTGGCCTTTTTAGCCAATAAAACAATAAAATAAGTGTGTGTGTGTGTGTGTGTGTGTATACTAACCCTTTCATATAGAAGTGCCTATAAATATTTATATATCTAAGAACTGTGTCTATATTAAACTAACATGAGCTCACATTGATGTCTCCAACTCTAACCTATAACCACATAGATCATTCTAAATCCCCCCCTTTGCTTGTTAGTAATCTCCCACTCCAAACGAGAAAGCTATCTCCCAGCATCTGCTATCCAGCACATGTGAAATACCGGTTTTTAGATCCCGTATACATGTGGCAGACATGTGATAATGGTTTTGAATTGCTAGCTCATGCCCCCATAGGAAACAACTTTACCTATTTTTGCACAAAGCTTATGTGCAATTCTTTTTGTCTTTACTCTTAAAGTTTTTAAGCATTCCCAATATTCCTTAGGTCAACACATTCCCTGCCGTGCTTTCAAGTGATGATAGTTCATACATAGTAATTTAGTTATGTTCTTTTGCCACAGTCTGTATTCCATCCTGGGATCTTCCAAACTCCAATATTATTTTTAATTTGCATTATTTACAATCACTCTTTGAGGTGAAACTTCAAAGTTTTTATAGATGGTTTTTACAATGCGTAGTATCATGTGTCCAGCATTATGGCATCATGTAGAATATTTTCACCAACATACAACATCCCTTTTGCCTCACCTATTCAAATCTCCACCCTCCCTAAGAAATGATCTGTTTACCATCTCTATAGTTGTGTTTTTTCCAGAATTCCATATAAATGGAATCACATATACTGGCTTCTTTCAGTTAGAATATACATTTAAGATTTATCCATATTTTTGCATGTCTTGTTAACTCATTCCTTTTTATCACTGAATAGTATTTCATTTTATGGATTTAACACATTTTATTCATCCATTAAGCCATTGAAGGATATCTTAGATGTTTGCAGATTTTGCCAGTTGTTAATAAATCTTTTATGAACACAATCTTATGCAAGATTATGTGTGGACATAGTTTATCAAATAAGTTGGATAAATTTCTAGGAATATGATTGCTAGTTTGAATGGCAAGATTAAGTTTAGCTTTGGAAAAAACTGTCTTATGAAGGGTATGTACCATTTTGCATTCCCACTAACAGTGAAACAGAGTTTCTGATGCTCCATATTCTTATCAGCTATTAATTGTTCAGTTTTTTTCTTTAATACTAGCCATTCTATTACATATGTACTGGTGTCTCATTGTTATAATTTGTATTTCCCCAATGACAAATAATGTTTAACATCTTTTCATATGTTTGTTTGCAATCAGTATATTTTCCTTGGTGATGTATATGTTTATATCTTGTACTCATTTTTCAATTGAGTTGTTTGTTTTGTTATTCAGTGTTCCTTTTTCATTTTTCATATAAGTCCTTTATCAAATATATGATTTACAAATATTTTCTCTCTGACTGGTGGTTATATTTTTATTCACTTAATAGCATCATATATAGAGAAGTTTTTAATTCTAACAAAGCCCAATTTATTTATTTTTTCTTTTAAGGATAGTACTCTTCATTGTATCTAAAAATCTCATCCACAAAACCAAAGTCATGTAAATTTTTCCCTATGTTTGTTTTCTTCTACATGATTTAGTGGAGTTTTTTGGAATTTTATATTTTTTAATTTCATCATATTATGGGGGTACAAATATTGTTAAGGTTACATATATTGCCCTTGCCACCCCCCCAACCCCCAAGTCAGAGCTTCTAGCGCCTCCATCCTCCAGATGGTGCGCATCACACTCATTATTTCAGTATATACCCATCCCCTCCTCCCCCCTCCCACATGCTGGACACCTGATAAATGTTGTTTTTTGGGGTTTTTTTTTGACATTTTGGTTACATTTTTTATCTTTGTCTATCCCTAGGAAGAGTTAGAGGTATGCCTTTCCCCTCCACAATGCTCACCACATCCCTAAGATGTGGGACTACCCTTCCCCCAATCCCTGGTGAACATTACCACCATTTGAGTACCATAGCTTTAATCGGTCAGTACCAATTTGATGGTGAGTACACGTGGAGCCCATTTTCCTGATCTTGTTTATTTAGACACCTTTGATTTACTCATTACTCTTTTACAGTTACTCTCATGTGGATCCTGTACATATATTATTAATATAAGAATTATACTTAAATATCAAATTTATTGTACTACAGTAAATATTTTTATATAATTTTAAACTACTATAGTATTTTTAAATAATATCAAATTCCAAATTTTTATTGCTCACATATATAAAAGCAATTGATTTTTATCTAAGAATCTTGTATCTTTTGATGTTGTACTTGACTAATAGTTTCAGACTTTCTTTCTGTGTTCAGGAGGTGTGGTTCTTTGGGATTTTATACATAGAACATCATGATATCATGTCATTTGTGAATAAAATGTTTTATTTCTCTTTTTGCAGTCTGTACTCTTTTTACTTCTTTTTCGTATTAGAAAAAACATACTTGCTTTGCTCACAATAAAGTGTTTAGTCTCTCACCATGAAGTCTGATGTTAGTTGGAGTAATTATATATATATATATATATGATTTATTAGATTAAGGAAGTTCCTTTCTATTTTTGATGAGTTTTTGTCATAAATGGGTTTAAAATTGGGTCACATTTTTTCTGAATCAGTTATGATGATTTTTTTTTCTTATTCACTCTATTAATATGACGAAATGTATTGACTGATCTTTGAATGCTAAACCAACCTTGCATTCCTTGTGTGAACTCTATGTGGTCATCGTGCATTTTACTTTATATACATTATCAAATTGTTTTCCAATATTTGCTAAATATCTTTGTAATTATGGTCAAGATTCATATTGATGTATAGTTTTCTTTTGTGAAATCTTTGTGTGGTTTTCTTACTATGGTAATTTTGGCTTCATAAAATTAATTAGGAAGTGTTCCTTCTACTTTATATTATCTGGAATAGGTTGTGGAGAATTGACATTTGTTCATCCTTAAAATTTTGATAAAATTCACCATCCAGGACTGGTGCTTTCTTGTTTGAAAGATTAATTATTGATTACAATTCTTCAACAGAGAGACTATTCAGGTTACCTATTTCTCCTTGAATTATTTTTGGTAGCTTGTATTTTTTAGAGAATTGGTCCATTTCATCTAAATTATCAAATTTGTAGATATAGAGTTGTTTGTATTATTCTTTTATTATCCTCTTACTGTCTGTCGGATCATTAGGGATGTTTCCTCTTTTATTTCTGATATTGATAATCTGTGCATTCTTACTTTTTACTTGATTAGCTTGATATAGGTTTATCAATTTTATTGATCTTTTCAGAGAACCAGCTTTTGGTTTAGTGGACTTTCTCTATTATTTTCCTGTTTTAAACTTTGTCTATGTCTGCTCCAATTTTATTATTTCTTCTAGCATTATTTCCCTTCTTTCTCTCTTTTTCTGAGGTAGAAGCTTAGGTTAATAATCTTAGCTCTTTATTTTATAAGACAATAACTTAGTGATATAAATATCCTTCTAACCACTGTTTTAGCTGTATCACAAAAATTTTTATAATTTCTATCTTCATAGTGATTTCATTCAAAATATTTAAAATTGCTTTTGAGACTTCTTAGAGCCATAGCTATTTAGAAATGTTTTATTTAATGTCTATTTGGAGATTTTCCAGTTTTCTGTTATTAATTTCTAGTTTAATTCAACTTTACTTTGAAAATATATTTTGGGTGATTTCTAGTCTTTTAATTTTGTCAAGTTATGTTTCATTGTAAAGAATATAATCTTTCTTGGTAAGTATTCCTTGTGATTTTACAGGAACCTGAGTTCTGCTATTGTTGGATTCAGTATTCTATCAATATCAATTAAATAAGGTGAGTAGTAGTGTCATTACTGATTTTTCTGCCTGCTTGCTCTGTGCATTACTGACAAAGTGAAGTGGAAATATCCAACTTGATATTTGTCTATTTTTCTTATCCTCTGGTGAGGCACAAGAAAAGCTTTGTGGATACCTGAAAGGAAGACCCAGGAAAGTGGGGGGAGAGGGGCTCCCTTAAGACTGTGACGTACAGATTTTCTCATCCTCATGTTCTCATTTAGGCCACTATCAGATTCCAGCAATTCATCAAAAGCACCAGTAAGTGCTCAAAACCAGTAAGTGGTTTTGTTGTTGTTGTTTTTGTTACCAATTTGTGTCTCCAGCATCTTCTGCTCTAAGTAAGCAGTTTTAGGTTTCTGTTTCTCTCTTTGTCTTTTACCAGATTTTCAGATGAAGTTTGCGCTTAGACTTCAGTTCTCTGTAGGTTCCAAAAGTAATTGATTTTTAGGTTTTCTAGTCTGTCTTTCTTGTAAAGAAGTGAGTGATGACTTCCAATCTCTTTATATTAATAAGTTAGATCTGAAACCATAAGTTTTCTAAATATACTTTTATGTATGAACTTCCAAATAGTTTTAGTATTGTACAAAGTATCTGTATCACTTTAAAAATGTCCAATATTGTTTTCTCTAATGTCCTACAAGTATCACTGTGCTTCCCTACAGCAAGTTTCTGTACACAGAAAGACCCAAAACAATGCATTGATATGAGACTTAATATTTGTTATCTATGGATAAGAATAATGTCAAATATTTCCTTTTATAATCATAAAATTTTATAACTGAAAAGTAACTCAAAGGTAATCTAATCTAACCATGTTGTTTTATAAATAAATAAACTTTAACCCCCAAATAAAATGTTTGTATCTTTAGTATAATCTGTAGTATCTTGGAAAGTAATCTATTAAACTGATTGTGGTGATAAATTATTTTACATAGCGCCATACAATAAATATATATTTATTACCCAATGTATCTATACCATGAAACCCAACCAGCACAATTTAAATTCTGTGGACAAAACCTTTTATATTTCTAGATATTGTCATTATTATGACTCATGTTTCTCAAGCAGCATTTCAAGTAGTATAATTAATCAGAAATCATACACACATAAAATGATTAACAATGAAAGCCTTAGCACTCTTAAGTAACAATGTGGGGAAATCACAGGAAATTTTAGAACGTTTTGGGTTCCAAAATCCTGTTGTAGTTGATCTCCAGCTGTGCCATGCAAGTGCTTGCTTTTCATAGTGAATTGTACACAGCAGGAAAGCTAGCCAAGGAAGGATTTAATAAGCAAAAATGGCCTCGCATTTAAGGAAGCTATGTTCTGCCAGCATTACAACAATCGCTGTTTACACCATAGGTTTTCTGTTTATTTTTAGATTTTTAAGCATTTGTTAAATGACAATTGAGCCATTGACTGATTTTCAATCAATCAGAAAGCACACAGCTTGAGCCTTTAAACAAAGTCTTTCCCCACACAATCTCTAGCCCTTTGCCTAACCTGAGAGTAGTGATTGACATTCACATTAATATAAACTGTGTACACAGTGACAAATGGTTTTGAGTATTCGCAATTTTGTTTCTTCCTCTGGGTAGTGGTTTATTTTATAATTACAAATACAGACCTTTCTTTGATCTATTCTCTAACATATTTGAAAGGATCTTAGTATAAAAAGAGAAAAATAACTGACATCTCTATGTCTACAAAATACATTTAAAATTTTCTAAATTTGACACATTTTATGTTATAAATAATAAAACATATTGTAGCTTTGGAGAAATCTGGAAATCTGCTATTCTAAAAATCTAGAAAAATCTATTTTAAAAAAACGTAATACAGAGTAAATTAAGAGAAAAATATACATGAAATGTCAAAAACATATACAATTCATTTTTTAAGAAAAGGAAAAAAAAACATCAATAAGAACTGTATACTCATGCTGAATTTTGAAAGAAGACTATGGAATTCTGAGCTAAAGAATACCGCACTCTTGAGAGCAATTAGGGAACAATGAAAAACAATAAAAGTTATGAAATATGCATGTAAAATGTCAAAGTATTTTTATAAACAAAGAAATAAATAAGAATATTAGTGTCTTGAATATTAGAAAGAAATTTTAAACTCTTTATTTCAACTGCAAATCTAGTTAATTTATTGCTGTGATATCTCTGCCAGTTGAAAGTCCAAACTCTCTGTATAAATTACTTCTTTAATGGGAATCTCACTATTAATTAATCAAGACAATATAGAGTCTCAAATATTGTGCTTAAATTCAAGTGTATTTTGACTTTACCAAATAGTCTTTGAGATCTTTGGGTTTATCTTTAAATTTTAAAGGAAATTTTGTATTATACCACAGAATGTATTCATATTTGGTTTTATACCTATCTCTTTTATGAGATTCACCTGTAAGATTACAAACTAAAAACTGCATTGAAAAGAACCAGCCCACATTATTATACTAGCTCACAATGTCTTCTAGGCTTCTATTGTCCCTTGCTGATTATATGTAAGTAATAAACCGTCTGCATGAAACTTGTGTACATGGTTGTTCTGCCTTACTAGATTCAGACAAGTGTGTAGCCAGTGCACTGTAAACCTGCTTCACCAAATTATGCACCCACTTTATACATAGAAATAGACCAACTATCAGATGTAGATCAACTAACAGAGTCATAACAAACCTTTAAATATTTAATGTCTAATGAATGATATAAATTTGGAAATTGAAAAACAATAACAAGAAAAAATAAGATATAGTAAATCTTAAGGAGAGTTTCGGAGAAGTCATGAAGGATAAAATCAATTTCAAACTAATATTATCCTGGTAATCTGAGAGAACAGTGTGAGTTTGTTGTAGTGCTGCGACTCTCTTAGTAATAACATTTTTGTGCATGTTTCATGCTGAGGGAATCTTTCAACAAATGATCCAATGTATTTTTTCTAAGCCTATTTTTCTTGGGTTTAAAAGATAGCCTCAAAAAAATTGTTGTCATCTAAACTTGGGCCTGAAAATAAAAACGTACATAATCGTGACAATTTGCTCAATTCTGTGATGCTGGCATAGCCTCAGTAGCAAATGGAGATTTAAAAGTGCAACTGGAGCCATGGGTGTCCTTTAACATTAAAGGAAGAAGGGAGATTCTAAGCGCTCCTTCAGGTGTGAAGATGATTTGATTTGATATCTCTGGGGGTGGTACGTGCCAAGAGAGAAAAATGAATTCCATGTCACATGTTAGCTAACTTCTGATGTTGAGAGAACTAAGTTATAGGAGGAAATTTAGAGATCATAGTTTGGGAATTGATTAAGAATAAACAACTAACCATATAATCTAGAGGAATTATGATAGATTATACATATACTAGGTGGATGAAAATCAAGGAATATAAGCAAAGATACTGATGAAAGCAATACATTCTCAGACTTAAGTTTTCTGCATCCTCAGTTAATATCTTACATTCCTGCAAGGTATCTTGATCCTTTGAAGTGTTTTTCACAATAGCCATAGGGTGCATTGACTTCTGTGGCTGACCTCAGGATGTTGCTCATTGCCCTGGGCCTGACATTGCATTCAGGCCCGCCCCTTTCTTAAACCTCCCTCCTCAGAATCAACACAAAGATTGTCACACCACTTAAGACTGTTTCTCTTTTAGCCCCTTGACTTTATCTGTTTTAACAAATACATCAACTGCAAGCCAAAATAATTTTTGTAAGGTTAAAATTAAAAGTGAGGAGGGGAGCCTAATTTCCTTATCTGTGTAAGGTAAAATTCTTATACTGAATATTCCTGTGAAGTGAGGAAAAAAACCTTTTAAGAAACTTAGACATAGCATCATTCATATGTTAAAAAAGGAATATTTTGTAAGTAAAGCCTATAAGGACTTTATTCATTAACCAAAAAAACCACCTCAAATACTGATTGTTAATTTTAGTAAAATAATTCTGCTAAGATAATATCCACTATGATGTTCTATTGTCTTTCCTTCTCTCCCTACAAAGTCTGCGAGGACAACTCTTTTGGGAAATTCTGGCATCCTTTTTTGAGAATCTGATTGGGCAGGAACTCAGGACTTTCCTCTGACAGAAGTTCCTGTGGGCTGAGTTGCAGAGAAAGCTCATGGAAGTGCAGAAATGGTGGGCAAATCTCACACTGTCTTACCACTTATATTTCCCAAAAGTAGCTCACCTTTAAAATGAAGTAATCTTATTTCTTCCCATTCTGCATGGGAGATCTTTGGTGAGATATGTTTAAAAAAATAATACATAGTTTAGAGCCCCATGACAAAATGAGGGCTTTGCTAGCAGACATGGAAGACAGACTCAAGGAGAAATGTAAGTCCAGACATTGACAATAAAGAAGTTGTCTTTCATAGTCTTTTCCTTTTTAAATAGCATCTAAGTGATTACATAAAAACCTAAAGACTAATGAAGTTGCTTCAGTAAATTTAGGAAATAGCAAATGCATAAAAGATTATCAGTACCAAATTGAATTTCCATATTATTGAGGTAATAACATAAAAAGCAAATTTATAAATGATGACTGGCATCCCTTTCCCTAAATCTGTGTGCCTCCAAAATTATATGGGTGATAAATATATTACATTAACTCTAACCTTTTCATAAATAAAATGCATCTCAAATATGTTATAAATTGCTATGCTTAACTTAGTTTTTTAAACTTTAAATTAATGTAGTATTTCCATTGATCCATATACTGCTAAATAAAAAGGAAGTATTCACATTAAAAAATGAAGAAATTACCTCATAGAATATTTGACAATAGAATACAAAAATGCTGATACTCCTCTCCTTTTTCATTACTCAACAGTTAATAAAAGTATGTTTTAACTTAGATTTTGAATCTTTAAGAAACATTAAACACTGATTGAGTGTAGCACAAAATGTTCTGATCATATGGCACAAAGTCTCTAAATAGAAATATATGTTTATATAAAAAAAAAAAAACTTTACTTGATTTAAAAATGTAAGGTTAACATTGCCCCCTTCTGGCTTCTCATTCAAATGAAAATACCTACTACTACTATGTCAAACAGCACATTCCATGCCATAAAGAAGTAAGTATGAAACCAAAAAACAATCTATAATATATAATATATATTATATAAAATATATAAATAATATATTATATAAATAATATATATTATATAAATATGTATATTTTATATAATATATAATTATAATAATATATATTATATAAATAATATATAAAATATATAAATAATATATAATATAATATATCTTTACCTATTCCTTTCTATATGCAAAAAGGAATAGGTAAGGATATACATCACCCATGAGAGCTGATGAGTCAGAGCTAGAGAGATCTCTACTAGTATTTGGCTCAGATGGACACGTTAATGAAGGCCTAATACTGAACAGGAATGTACAATAAGATACTTAACACGTAATTTCATTTTTTAGCTAATTCCTCTTTCCCTTCCTCTCTCATAGCCCCTCTCCCTTCCATAAACACACACCTTCTCAGAGAACTCAAGAAAAGAGTGAGTTTAACCATGCCCACTGGAAAACTAAACTCTCATCCAGCAATTCAGAAAAAAGAACTTCCAGAGATGGTCTAACACTGCTACTCCCCTACACTTGATCATGGTTCCTAGAAACATCACCCAAGTGTGGTGTATGCAAGTGAACCCAATGGTCATGGCATAATTAATTTCTGTATGATCAGAGACCTGATGCCATAGTGTTACCCTTCCATGTGTCCTTCAAAAAACAATAGAACACACACACGCACACACACACACCTTTGGGTAAATCTTTCAAACAGATTAACGCTGTGATTCCTTAATTCCTGCAAAGGAAGTCAGAATTGTTCTTCTTTTATCCTTAAATTTCTTTAAAAAAAAAAAAAAGCAAACAGAAAAACTAATTCTAGATTCATTGTTAAATACCGAAACTAGATCTAGTAGGGCTGAGGCATAACAACCAATAAAAATACATCAATCTAGTTCTTATCTACATTGTAAAATACATGGGTTTAGTCAGAACAGTTTTGTATATGTGTGTCTTATTTATTGCTACTCTAGGGACTTGGAAGAGCATAAGTTTTGCCACTTGAGAGTCTCTCTCCACTCCAAGAGAGAGAAGTTGCTGCAGAATTTCATTTAGAATTATTTCCTATAGCAACTACATCATTACCTGAAGGTGGTTCCTATTCTAGAATACCACTCATAAGCCTTTATTTATTTATTTATTTATTTATTTATTTATTTATT
>VBSM01002608.1:41399725-41411350 GCA_008086735.1 Cheirogaleus medius
ATACGTAACCATAATATTTGTACCCCCATAATATGCTGAAATAAAAAATAATAAAAAAAAATCACATTCACGCACACACAAAAAAGTTTCCTGTGCAAAAGCAAACAACAAAATTTTAAATAAGAGGGTAGTGTTTTGGTTGTTTTTTAATTTTTTTTTTTAATTTAGTTTAATGTTTGCTGGTTTTTTAAGAAAGAACAAGATTGTGATATTTTTCTTGCCCACACATTGGCAGGATGGAGCTAGCACAGAAGTTTTCTCTACATAATGATTGGTGGGCATCAGTTTCAAATAAACAAACCAATCAATTGTTCCCTCAAATTTGAGATTATCTTAAAGGTTAATAGTCACTTCAAGGGTCAGGGACATTTGTATATATAGATGTCTATTAAATGATCTTCTTTTCTATGATCTGGTCTGAAAGAAGAGATGGAAAAGTGGTTATTCTTTAGTATCTTCAGATATTTATTTTAGATTTAAAGGCATACTTTTCCTTCTTATTAAGCACATGCAGAGCACTTCAGAGTATCATCTGAATACAAGAGAGAATGAAAGTGATGAATAATAATTACAACATAGAAAAATTTGATTATAGCACCTTTTTAAAAAATCATGTATCCATTTCCAAATTATAAAGCTGATGAGAAATTTAAATATAAATTTGAATTACTAACAAATGTAAACAGTATGTAGAATATGTTCTCTATTTTGTCATTCCCACAGGTCCTTAGAATCAGGAAAAAAACCTACTAGAATATGTATTTAAATGATACAATAAATTAGAAAAACAATTGATGTGTTTATTCTGAGACCGTGGATAGAATTATCTTTGCCCTATACACTGTAGATTAGGTATGTTTCAGAAATTTCTGAACGTTAGCAGTGTCAACTTAATTCATAGAGTAATTTCTAATACACTTTTCAAAAATAATCATTTCTTGTTATTGTATGCCATATCACTTTGTTAATCTGCAACAACAATTATTTTTGAACATCTTGGTATTATGATATAAGCACTTTTTTTCCTTGCCAACTAAACTAGAAAAAGTACTATGGCATAGACTACTTGATATTTCATTTTTGTCCTCATGGCAGTAAGCCTATTGTCTGGACTAGAACAAGCTTTTGATGGATGTTTCTTGAACAGAGAAGTCCATCTTTCCTCATCTTAGTCTCCCTGAAGTCATGACTAAAGGTGGTTACTCAAAATTAGTGTTAACTGAGAAATATGATGTGCTTAAGTGAATAAAGACTGTAGAGAAATGAGAAAGCAGCTATTTCTCTATATTATATATAAATATTTATTTTTAATTGTATTGAAAATTAAATAGTCTAGGTGTGTTTCTTATGTTCATTTGGAATGATAATTTTCACCCTCACTCAATCTTACTTTAAGCAAGTTTTCTTCTTTCTTTCCTGAAGTTTGGGTGGAGAAGGAAAATGTTTGTGACCCATAGGAAAAAAGTAACACTTCTTAAAATACTGTGGATTTGTAAAAAAAAAAATGCCTTAAACTGAAATTATAAAATATGCAGTATTTCCTAATGATACTAATCTGTAAATATATATCAAAAAAAGAATTTGCTTCCACTGCAATGAAGATTTATAATCTCAGCAGGCAAAGCCTCAGTTTATAGTAAATTTACAATTAAGATTTCCAAACTATAAAGAAAACATATGTTTTTCATGTTTTCATATATACTGACAAAAGCTGTTTACCAAAAGAAAAGGCATATAAATAATTTCTGCTGTATCTCAAAATGCTAATACTTTCAATAGAATATTTCATGAAGTATTTATATAGCACTGCCGCAGACTCTATTGAACTGTAAATCATGATACACTTCAGTACAAAACTCTCAAAAATAAGCTTCATGATTTTAGAAACACATTTAGTAGACTACATTTAGATTTTCTATCTAGGATTTGTCACTTGCTTATTTACACATGTACAGGCACATATACCCTTCAAACATTTTGTGGCTCATATTAAACTTCCTCCAGTGTGTCTTATTTAAAATATGCTAAGACTATTTTACAACAAATTATATCACTATAACAATATAATAAAGAGCTAAGATAACTTGGCTCATTAAAAAGTGTGTGTACTCATGATTTTCTCTCCAGATTATCTTTGTAAATTTTTAAATGATTTGTGCTATACTTGCTTGCTGAGGACTGTTTTTGACATGTTCTTGGAGAAAGCAGAAGGAGAAGAATGTTAAAAGAAGAATCAAAAGAGAAAAAAGAAAACATATAACTACACAGAAACGAAAAAGAGTGATCTCATCATTACCTTTCCCATAGGAACTCATAGCAGTTGAATGCATGCATTCATCAGGTCAGGAAAAGTGAATCAAAGATCCACATCCACGTGAAGGTTCAGTGAAGGAAGTCCTTGCTGGGTAAGGTCACCGTTAAAAAGGTCCTGAGTATGCAGACTTGTTAGATGAATACATGACTGAGTGAATGAAATAGGAAGACTAAAGTTTCTGAGCATAGTCAATTGCCACACTTACTTATGTCAATTCACTAGATTATGATCTTGGTGCAAAATACTGTAGGATTTGTTGATTTGTTTTCACTTTTTTAAATATGCAGGGCTTCTGACATACAGGCCATTTAACTTTAATAGAAATGTATTTTGACTTCACACATGAACTGGTAACTAGTTACCTATTGTTTAGAATAAATACTGTAGGCTGGGGATGGTGGCTTACACCTATGATCCAGCACTTTGGGAGGCCAGAGTTGGAGGATCACTTGAGGCCAGGAGTTCGAGACCAGCCTGAGCAACATAACAAAGCTCTATCTCTACCAAAAAAAAAAAGAAAAATACTGTGAAGTTGTGAAGTTATCCAAATGTAATTTTAGATTTTTAATTTAGGAATCATCGATGTTGTCAGCTTTGAAATATAATTTATTCACATATGGAGAAAAAAATGATGAGAAGTAAGAAATGACAAATTTGCAACAACAGATATCTTTAGTAAGTCTGGTGCAGTGAATTAGCAAAATCTGTGAAATTGACCTCAGGAAACATTACTGCTGGCTAAATAAGCTAAACTTTACTTATCACAGGGCAGTAGGTCAGAGCAGAGCTCAAGAGTATGGTCTTCAGAAAGTCATGCAACCACTTTCTGCCTGTTTCTCCATCTCTAAAATGCAGACAATGACAGTATTTGATTCATATGTGTATCATGAACAATATGTATAGTAATATGTAAGTTAAGTTATCAAGGCCCTTGAACTGACATCTGACACAAAAAAATATTGCTATAAAGTATTTTGATTCATCCAACTGAAGGAAAGTGATGATGCTTTGGTGTTTACTGATGAGATGATAGAAATCTGCTCCAAGATTTTCTTTTTTCTTTCTACTAATTTAGGTTCATCATAGGAAATAGGGAAGAAACAAATACATTTAATGCTGTCACTAAATAGATCAATGCCAACATTTAAATATAGAGTTATCATGGATATGAAGAAGCAGTGTTTTGCAAATAAAGGGGGAGAAATATTGCTTGGCAGATGTAGAACTGAAGATTGTTGCAAAGATAGAAACTATTACAAGAAAAGGTGTAATGTATGAAAAGAGCAGGACAATTGCCTTCAAGAAATAAAAAATGTTTATGTCAGTTCATTTTAAAAAGTCACCATAAGTTCTTGAAATACATTTTTTAAAATTGACTTATTAACAGAATCAGGATATTTAGGTCAGAATCACTCTTAAGTGTAATCAAATCCAAATCTACAAGCAACAGGTTAAAAAATCGGACCTACATGTACTAATGGAATAAATATTGGAAGTATTTTTTAAATTAGCAGTTGTCATTCAGTCTCATGTGCAAAGTTAGGCACTAACATTCAAAAATAGCTTGATACAATAAAATGAAGTGGGTCCATTGCTAAAAGAAATGACGGTGAAACACTTACAGTTATTGAAATATGAATAAACTCTGGATGGAAATAAAGGAATTGCTCATTGTTCTTTTTAAAGAAGATTTCATGACAAAAAATGTACACCAAAACTACAGATATGTCAATATCACATAAACCAATAATATTAATTAAGCTCACATCCACTTCATTGTATTAAGCTTGCCACTGAACGATTTGTCGTTCTAAATGGATCTAGAAAAACTGATGTGATTATAAGGAGGTCTTCATTGTGCCACTTTATAATTACTAAAACAAAAGTTTTGAATCTCTACTGACAAGGCTTCTATTAGGCAACACTTATTAAGCAAATTAAGCAGTATTGGCAACTACTAGACTTATATGATCCATTGATGAATGCAGGGAAACATTATTGGAAATATTATTTAATAGAGTTACTAAAGAAAATCTAGAATAAATAGCCCGCATATGTAGGAAAATCAGACATTGCCATGAAATGAAATATTATTTTATTATAAACTGATATGCAGCATCAGAAAGAGTTGTTTCTATATTAAGATCATAAAGGATTTCAATTATAAAATTATATCTTTAACATGTATAGAGAAGCTGCATGAGATTTAATTATGATTTTACTTAAAATAGCTATAAAAATAATGTAATGGAGAAATATTGTTTTAATTAAATGTTCTAATTTTATTCATCCATTCATTCATCCAATTTTATGCCATCCTTTGTTCTCTTTGCTTTTCAACACAAAAATTTTACTACATATTATGCTATTTTTTTGGCCATGAAAAATAATAATTTTTCTTGGGTTCAAAATTAAATTATTCTAAAATGATTCTGAATTCTTTGAAGTATGTTTTCATTATATATAAATATAAATATAAAATATATATTTGTATTTACATATTAATATATTCCATGAACTTCTATTACTTGGTTTTTGATATTTAATAGTACATAACAAGGTCTAATAAGCTGTTTTTCAATAAGAAATATCAATTAGTTTAAAATATTTTGTAAAATAATAAGGACCATACATAACTTCTGTCCCATTCTGTCAGATGCAGTCCTTTCTTCAAATGAAACGACATTGCCTAGGATCTGTTGTAAAATAAATCCCATAAAACTTTTAAAAAGCAATAAGCAAATCTTTTCATAATGGGTAATACATACACAACCCTATCACTCACATTGCCCTGGCTCATTTCCCATTCCCCAGGGCAGTGCAGGTCAAAGCGGATCTGCATGTATGTCAAACAACTCTTTGTCTGAAGAAGACATCTGCCACACTCTTAACCATTTCCTCCAATTTCTAAGTGTCCTAATAGAGATACCCATTTTCTATAATATTATGCAATGCTATCACATTAATTGTAATATCTAGTTGATGTGTCTTGCGGTAATTCATTCAGAGACAGAGATTTAAATAGCAGCTATTTATATGTTAATTAAAAAAGTGACATGCAGAGCCCTGTGATTAGAACATGCACATAACCTATTGAGCATATTGCTATTTTCAATTTTCCTCATGCATGAAGATGAAGAGCTGCCCTCTTTAGCTCCTTTTTAGTATGACTATGCAAATGAGCTTTGTCTCTATAATCTTATTAATGAGGGGCATCCTCATCATTAAGAATAGTTTTTAAGAGAAAATAGCAACTGCTTGCATATTATCACATTGATCTTATTTTGTGAGGATTTTGACAGGCTTTACTAGATGATTCCCTTAATTGCAAAGCCACCCTTAGAACTGGATGGTAGGAAATGGAGAGATCGAAAAATTTTAAATTAATAGAATAATAATCTAAAGGTGAAATATTTTTCCAAGTCACCAAAGACAACTGGGTAGCTGAAAACATGACCCCACTATCAAACTGAATAGAGGTTAATCACAATCAGTTTCTCTTCACTAAATATATATTGAAGACCTAGTATAGGTCAGCATTGTGCATGGAATAGTAAAAGGGAAATAGAGGTGGTATGGAAATCTGATATTCTTGCAATATTTTTAACATGAATTACAACCAGCAACAAATTCTCTGGGAACAATCATTTAAGGATTATATTACAAGTGACTCCATAATTCAGTGCATTAATACAGCAACTATTTATTTGTTGAGAAATATGATTGAGGAATTAATGAGATGTGGCTAATAAGACGATTATTTTATTGTATAACCCAATATTACTATATTAAAGACAGAAACAGGAGTTTGCAGGGTTTTGCCCTGAATGAATGTGTGGACTCAATGGTTCACTTATTAGAGGTTGCTATCATGGGAGAGCTCTCAAATCTCCGGTGGGGATGTTTTCCAGGAAGGCTTCCCAGTATCTCAAAATCTGTGAGCTTCCCTGTGTCTTGAAAGACAAGGCAAGGCAAATATGCCCACAGGATGGGGGCCAGAGACAATAAGTACACTTTGCCCAAAGGTGCACCCCGGTGGTTATAAACAACTTGTTTTATTAGAGAGGGGCTTCCTGCTCTCTCCTGTCTGTCTACCTTTAAGTCCACCATAACTAATCAAAGAAATATAGAGTCACTGTACCTCTTTTGTTTTACCTTTGTTAATTGACAACTACCTCTTAGAACTTAGAAGTTAGTCCCTGAAAGACTTTGTACCTGTTTGTTCACCTAGATAGATTAGAAGCCCCTTGAGAGGACTTTTGACCCTAACCCACTACCTGTATTCCCTAGCAACTGCATTCCCTGATATGCAAATATGTTACCCTGACAACTGGTGATTGATGTCTGTGATTATAAAAACCTGTATGAATCTAACCATATTGCTGGCATTTATGGAGCTACGTCAGTCTCCTAAGTACCCCCGCTGTGTTATATCTGATCTTTTTATATATTTAAAACTATAAACTATATCTTAATCTCTGTATATTTTTTATTTCTTTCTGTTGCCTATCGATTTCCTTATCCTCTGTGGCGACTCCTATCTTAGGGACTTGGCTCGTGGGAAGAAGTAGCTAATCTCCTCACGAGCCTGCCTCAAATACTCTCCCTCACACTTATTTATCTCAAAATTTTGCATTTATGTCAGTAACTTCACTTGGGCTTGGCTAAGCTACTCTTCTGACGGTCTTAGCTAGGTGAACGCATGCTTCTGTGTTCAGCCACTGCTTCTGTTTCTGAGTTCTTTCTGTTTCTGGAGGTTGACTGGCTGTGAACTGAGATGATGAAGGTGATTTGGCCACATGTTCCCCTCACCTGGTAGGCTATCTCAGGCATCTCCACAAGGCAGAAATGTAGAGTGTCAAAGAGCATCAAGAGAGGGCAAGTGCCAATAGGCAAGCTCTTTTCAATTATCTGTTAATATCAATCAGATTTGTTATTGTACTATTGGCCAAAATAAGTTATGTGGCTAAGCCAAGATCAGTGTTGGAGTAAACCACCTGAGGGCATGAATATGCAAGGTGTGGATAAATGAGGAACCATAATTGTAAAGATACCTACCACAGTGTGCCCTGAGACCCAAATGATTCACTTCCCTCATGATGCAAAGTGCATTCATTTCTTAATGAGATCTCTTGAAGTATTATCAACAATCATGGTATCAATCTTGAAATCCAAGACTATATAAACAACAATCAAATTCAATGGGGATCTTTTGATATAGTTATTATTGATTTAAAAAGTTGTAAAATAAAAAATCAAGGTATCTATTCTCCTCACACTCAACATCCAATGGTGAGATAGGAACAGGAGGGTCATAGAAGATTCTCCAATTCAAAAGGGAGGAAAACAGGAGGCACATAAGATCTTGCTGCCATGTAACTTTTCTGAAGTCTAGGAAGGGTGTCTGTTGCCAAGCCCCTTATGCTGGTGCAGGGAACGTTTTCTACTAAGGTTAAGCTGCTTCCTGGAACTGACTTCCTGAACCATTATTTACCATTATTCTTGGCTCTTCCCTCTCGAATCTGGATTTGCCTACTCACACATTTTTATTTTTATCTAAAAAATAGTCCATGCTTGCAACATAGTAACTTTCTTAACACAGAAGTCTTTTTGCAACTTGAACAACCTCTTCTCAAATTTGATGTTGCCATTTGTTAATTCAACTTCCTTAAAAATTTGTGAAATTCCTATATATCAGATTATGGCCCATTTTAGCCATCAAGAGTTCTTTTTGAGGTAGGGCTTTCTCCACTCTGGGAATTTTGGGCATCTATGAGGAATGTCATAGGAACTTTAGAAGCTCTTTTGTCTGACTCACTGGCTCTCAGCTGAGGGTAACTTTGCCCTTCTGGAGACATTTGACGGTATCTGAGGACATTTTTGATTGTCATAATTGGGATGGGGGAAGTGTTTTGGAGTATAGTGGGTAAAGGCCAGGGATACTCTTAAATCTTTCAATGTGCCCCCCACAATAAGGAATTATCTGGTCCTCAATGTCAATAATCTTGAGATTGAGAAACCCTGGTCTAGTTTCCATGTCTACTGGCACTGCTTTAAATATTTTAGAAGTTTTCAAAGAAACTTATGGCACTTACAGCCATGCCTTTACCTGGAAATTTCTCTTCAGATCTCATTTTCTGTGAAATCATTTGCAGGCTGGGGAGGATGGAATTGAGAGTGAGTTTTATTTTCTAACCGAACAAGTCCTGTCACTTTGTGTACCCTCTACATCCTCCTTATACATTAAATGGTTTCCTCTTTAATTCATCTACCTATTGTTGTACTTTATTTTATGTGGTCAAGAGTACTTGACAGATACTTTCAACATTCTTTCTAAACAGACCCAAAAGTTTTAGGTGCTATTTCAAAATTCCAAAATACCCCATGGGACAGTTTTGTTTGTTACAGCCCCAAACAAGTCACCATTTTCTATCTTCCAATAACAATTTCCTCACCCAATTTTTTCAGCTTTTACTAAATTTTCTTACTGGTTTTTCAGATTTCATTAACAGTTTCCTTATTGCCACTGCCTGCCACATAGTCCCAAAGTTGATATTACATATTTTGTGTTTTTATTACAGCAGTGCTTCATTTCTGGTACCAATTTCTGTATCAGATTGTTTTCCTGCATAAAAAGCCACATTAACTTTTAGTGGCAGAAAAAAAACCAAACACACATGTATTTAGCTCATAATTCTATACGTCATCAATTTGGCCTGGACTCAGCTAGGTGATCTTTGTGCTGGTATTGGATGTATTTTCTCTGCATCTGCTCTCAGATGCTGGTCATCTGGGCAGATTGGCTTCACAGGGATGATTGCCCATCAGCGTGGGCAATGGGCCTGACCCGGCCATATGTCTCTCGATATGTAGCAGGCTATCCCGGGAGCAACAGTAGAGAAACACTTTTCAAATGTCTGCTCCTTTGTCATGTTTAATATTGACCCGTTGTCCAAAAGGCCAAAACAAACTACATAGCCAAGTACAGATTTAATTTAGGAAGGGAATATCCAAGGTAACGGTCACAGGGAGGCATAAATAAACTTGTTTCATTACAACATAATCTACCACAGGGGTTTAAGAATTTTTTCCCCCAAATAGGTCCTTATTAGTATTAACAAAGACCATTAGACTTTATAGTAATTACGATATAGTAGTAAAAATAATTATTTGTATATACTGCACAAAGCATTTTTTTATGCCACAAATTCTCATAGCAGCAATGAAAACGGTAGGCAAATTTAATGGTACAAACATGTATTATGTATGACACCATTGCACAATCAATTTATATTATGGTGATGCAAAATGAAAACTCCAGACATATGATCTCTAAATGTAATTTTGAAAGGAGATTTGGATCGGGACTCACTAGCTTATTTCCTGAATTCTGGACCCAGGACTTAACCATTATGCATTGGGATAGCAGCCTCTCTGGAGCTGTGAAAGGGAAATTAGGATTCCCTACTGTTATATATCCAAGAAAGAGAAGTCAAGAGACGAAACAGTCTCCTTCATATTGGAAGACCCACTTCTTTTTTTTTTTTCAGAATCATACTGTTCCAGGAACAAACCTTGGATAGTGAGTCTCCTTATTCTCCTTTCATTTTTTAACATTTTAAGATTTACATGACAGGGATTTTTCTCAATAAATAGCTAATGTGTTTTTGAAATGGTCTTTATTCTACAGATGTTGAAAAGAAGATTGCTAAAGAGGTTTATTTGCAATTGGACTATATGTCAAAACTCAGAATAAAAGCAGACCCCTAACTGCCCATTCTACTCTAATGCATGACCAATTCTGTCATCAATGAAAAAATAAATAACTTTAGCTCCACTCAAATATGAAAGCCTAATAATATTTGGCAAGATAAAGAATGTTCAAAGCCTTAGTTTCTGCTTTTTTGATTTTTAGTAAAAGTAAAACAAACCCAATAAAAAATAAAAATAAATTTGATTAAAGAAGAAGTCATTTTGGCCATCTCATCAAATCTGCTTGTATCTGTTTCTAGGGTTTTTGGAATATGATGCAGGGAGAGAGAGAGACAGAGAAAGAGAGGAAAGAATACTTCAACCAACACTTTCATCAAGGAAAGATGAACATAAAAATCCCTTTGGTACATTGCAGTTATTCTAGGTATAGTAATATTTTGAAACGTTCACATATCATCTAACTCAATTCTATAGCTTACTGGCACAAATATTAGATGTTAATAGATCATTTGTTTGCTTTATTTTATGGCAGTTGTGACATTCAGAAACATTTATTTTTAGTTCTTTCCTTTGCAGCTTTTACTTTTGACTACTTCATGATATTAATAAAATAAGGAACAAAGTCATATGCTGATAATGTTAATTCATTTCTTTTCTGAGTGGTTAACAAATTAAAATTCATGGACATACATAATATTTGATGGGGGAAAAAGGAAATTAATATTATGGTAATTCTTTAAATATGTCTATATCTATAACCATTACTTTGGATTCAGATAAATATCAAAGTTTCTTTAATCTTTTTTCTTATAATTAAAATGGAATAAACATGCTGAATTTCTTCAAAACTAGATTACTCTTCTACATTTCTTAGGCATACCTTTAATATTAAGACTTAATGAAATTACAGTTCTTACTTTATCAATAAAATGTTAATTTTGCAACTAAATTTACAGTGTGTCTTTAGATAAAATACCAATTAAGAATCAATGGATGAACATTTGAAGTAATAGATTTAATCTCCAAATAATGCAACAAATAGGTACTGAGTACACAATGATAGCCCTTATAATGACAGCACAATAGCAAAACGATCACATAATTAATTAAGCAAATATGAAAATATAATAACTTTTTAAACATATATTGGCAATCGTAGGGCTAATTGGGATATGATTGTAGTAAATACCTTAATTTATCCATACCTTTATGTAGCAAACCCAAAGAATGACAGATATACCAAATTGGTCGGATAAGAATTTTTTAGTAATTCATAGAACTCATGACATAATGCAGCACAGCTAAGATGACTATTTAGTCAATCTGATCTTTAAATCATAAAATGCTGCTTTATAAAACAATAATGAATAATATCTAAAGATAAATAGCATTCTCCAAGACACAGACATGATGCAAATGTAAGTACAGTTTAAGGAAAATATATGTATATGCCATCTCCTTTTTATGTTCTAGCCCATTAAACAAACAATTATTGGAAGTGTCTATTTTACTTTGAGGGTATTACTAGGTATTAGAAGCCTATAGAGTCTTGTGGGGCGCGGTGTTCCGCCATTACAAGATGGCGCCTAGTTCCGGGT
>VBSM01002608.1:41411450-41429793 GCA_008086735.1 Cheirogaleus medius
AAGAACTCCAAGTGTTGCGTGGTCCTTGCTGGCGAGGGGCGCGCGACAGAGTCTTTTTACTTAAGAACATTCATTTTTAAATTTCATTTGTCTTTTCCATTTTGTTCTTAATTTTAAAAAATAGCTTTAACTTTGCTATTCATTTACCCAGACTCATTTTGACATAGATACTTTCAACAGTGTTCAGTACCTTTAATTTATTTATGCAGTTGAGAATTCATGGGTAATTATTTTGCATAATATATTAATACCCTCCTCAACTGGCTTGTGTGTTAACTCTCTTAACTCAGAATTTACTCCCATCCAGATTAAACAGGAGTTGTTATTTCTTGCTTTGTAGTTTATTATAACATCTCCCAGAAATGTGATCAAATTAGAATAGTAGATTTGTCATATTCAAACTGTGGCTACTGAACTGAGGTAAATCACAATGAATATAATATATTTGAGGTATTTTGACATTCCTTAGGAGGAAATACAAATGCTATTATCACATTTCATTTTAATTTATATCATTGTAAAAGCTTTCAATATTTCTTTGGATCTTTTGAAATTGCTGCCTGATATTCCCTAGCTAATGTAAGCAAACAACAAATGCACAAATTGAATGTAAAAAACAAACAAACAAACAAACAAAAACATAAGCAACTCAAACCAATTATGCTTATTTTCACACTGTGTGCTTCTATCCTATGTGTTTGTAGTATGTGGACTTGTGCATTAATGTTGGCAACTTTTTTGAAGCATGCACAGAATCTAGTCTCATTTGCCAACAGTCAAGGAATTCCCTGTGAGCACATTGGTATTTAATTAATCAGCTTTTCATGTGTTGCCCATAGACTTCTTTGACGTCTAGAAAATCTCACCTGAACAAATTTGCAAGCACTGAACCAAATGCTTCCTAATTATACAGTTAATAGTTTGTCAATTCCTCTAGTAAGAGAAAACACCTTCAGAACAGGATTAGTGAGCAAGGAGACAAAGCACCAGTGCAACTCTATTGTCAAAATGCCCATTTACTTTAAGTCACTCAAGACTGAGGTAGCAAGCATGCAAGGGAACAACAGATACATTTACACCCTGTTACCATTTTAAGTCATTTCATTGAAAGGGAAATGATTAATGAGCAACTGATGAAATGACCTCCTGCTAGGATTAATAAATAAGAGACTATCATAGCAGCTACATCCAAGAAGACACTGGTCATAACTTGTTATTGTACATAAATATATTCATGCTAGCTCCAAATTCATTGTATATTTATGGAAATTTAAATCTTTTGCAATGGTAGAATGCCCCCAATAATGAGTGTGAATATGCAAACATGCTTTTATTATCAAATGCTGAAGGCCCAGGAATACTGCATGAAATGCTGAAGGACTGCACAAATGATCACTGGACTCTTTAAATGATATTGGTTCAGCAAAATCTCTTTAAAGTTACTATATTTATAGTATGTGTGCATTCATTTATGTGTCAATCTGAAATATTATTTTCTTCTAAATCTAACATAGGCAATTTTACCTCATTAGGAGCAATTCTGGTCAGAAAGCATCATTACAAGTTTTATCCGGCAATGCCTTTTACCTACATAGGACGTTTTTAGTCATAACTCAGTTCCTAGAGGAGGATAAAAGGGAGAAATTATCACCAACTCCTTTCAACTCTCTCTTCACAATGTGTTAAACTCACAAAGCTTCTCAACTTGAGATTATGGGAGTCAAGAAGATGATAAATTATGGCAGCCATTCTTGAGAAATGACCTCAGAAATAACATTACAAAGTGCACTTTAATGACTTCAGAAATCAGTCTCCAAATTGTATGGGCACAAGTTGGAGCACTCACCAAGACAGCATTCCCAATCAAGATATTAGTACATTGCACTAAGACTTTGAGGTAATAGAGGTCGTGAAAATCCTCAATGTTTTACATAGAGACAATGATCTGGCTTGCTGGCATTGCTAAAGCTTACAGGACCTGGACAAATCTGCTTAATGGTGCGGGAATCTTGGTAACAAATTACCCTGTTGCCTGGACAGGAATTTTACGTTCTTTTATTACAGCATAGATACCTTGATATTCTTGCCAACACTCTCAAAATTGTACCATATTAAATGTATATTTGGGTTATTATCAGAAAAAAAATGTTCAGTAGATTAAATTCAAAATAAAAAAGCTAAAGAAATCAGTATTAAATCAGTTTTAAAAATTAGTTAAAAAGTTAACTTTTTAACCATTATCACATGAAGAGGCTCTTGTGCAAAATGAAATAACTGTACTCTTTTATCATATAAAAGTGGGTCATCATTCCATTAGGATCCGAATGGCTGTCAGGTGTGAGACTCTATCTAAACTGGGCCCTTCTCCCACTACTGTTCCTGGTCACACCCAATCACCTGAACTCCAGCCACAGCAATTTTCTGTTCCCTGAGCACTTTCATTATTTCTTGCATGATTGCTTATATTCATTATTTTATGTACTCAGAAAATATTAAAGACTCACTTAAGCAAAGAAAAGTGCTAAGTGCTGGGACAAAAGTGATAGAGACAGATATGGTTCCACTCTCATTGAACTTAAAACCTAGTTAGAATGTGTTAATATATTTGCACATCTCTTTTATTTCCTCTCCTTTTGGAATATCTTCTTCTTTTCTTTTCTGCCTGATAAATTCATCTATGTATCTTGAGACCCAGGTCAAGAGTATCTCTTCTTTCTTCTTTGAAGTCTTCCTATATCATCCTCTAAGAAAAACAAAAATGTTTCTCTTAAATATTCCTCTTAACACTTGAACATGCCTCTGTTTTAGTTTTTCCCCTCCCTATTATACAGAAAATATTTGTTTACATTCATCCTCTATCTGCACCAGGCTACAACATCTTGAAGACAAGAACTGTGGCTTATTCATCATGCACCATGCCTATAACTGGTATGAGGTCAGTAGGTTTTTTTAAATGAGTAACTGTATAAATGAATGGATTGGAAACATAAAGCATTCTTTACCGCTTTCCTAGCGAATGCCAGACATTTGATCTGAACTTATACACACCAGTCATTAATAAGTGAATATTTAATGATCTTGATATTGGCAGAGTATTTCTGTACAATTTAGACAGTGGAAAAATCACACAAAAATAGATTTGATCAAATGAAAATTATATTATTTATCTATTGCTGTATTAAAAAAGTCACCACCTGCATCTTAATATAACATCCATTTATTATCTCAGTTTTCATGGTTTAGAAGTCTAGTTATAAAATGGGTCTTCTGCTCAGGGCTGCAATCAAGGTGTCATACTTGCTATGTTCTAGAGCTCAGGGACCTCTTCCACGATCACATTGTTGATGTCAGAATTCAGTTCCATTTGGTTGTAGGACATAACTCCCCACTTTCTTGCTGGCTGTCAGCCAGGATCCACTCTCAGCTCCCAGATGCCAGCAGCAATTCCTTCCCAAATGGTCCTCTCAGAGACCCTCTTACAACATGGCAGTTTACTGCAAAACCACGGGGAAGGTCTCACTCTAATATGCTAAGAGAGAGCCATATGATGCAATGTACTTCCACCACCTGTGTCATATCCCATTAGGAGGGAATTTTATAAGAGCATACCTTAAGAAATGTCCACCACAATTTGTTTTTAAATCAAACTCTATAAATAAAAATCACTGCAAATAAAAGGAAAAACAAATAATGATTGAAAAAAGTAACCAATATTATACTTTTCAAAATATTCAACTTCACTTCATTACCAATACATTAACAAAGGAATGTCAGTGAAATCAATCACTCTATTTTCTGAATTGATAATTTTTGTTTAATTTTAATACGAATGTAGTACTCAATGCTTTTGAGAGGAGCATAGCAAGAGAGGTGCTTCCACATACTTCTTGTAGAAGTATCTGCTTTATGTAAAGCAAAGGTAAAATTGTTGGAGTCAGTATACCTCTTCTCCATTGGCCTGTCAGAGCTAACACTGCAATGAACTTGTAGTAGGAAGAGATGTGAAAATTCTTTAGAACTGTAAATTTGTTTTACAGTCTGTTAATATTTTTGAACAATCTTAAAGGCCATTATACTGACAAATGTCAAAAGGGAATTTTCTGTCTCTAAGAAATGGAAACTAAATGTTTTTCCTGAAATTGTGAATGTAACAGAGTTTGAGCTCTGCACTTGCCAGCTGCAATGAGCTAGAATAAAATATTGTAGTCCAAGGCATGTCTAAGATGTGGGGTCTTGGTACAATGAAGTCACCTTGGATTAGAACCCAATGGCTACACCCATTAGAACAAGACCGGATTGGGAATAAGCCAATGTTGGCAAAAACTGAACTCAAATCATTAAATACCCTTATCCAACAATCACCAAATCTTGAGGATTCCATTTGCTATGTATTTCTGAAACCCTTCCATTATTTCTTAAACACTGTCAGATTCCCATTACCTCTCTTCTGGGTTACTGCAGCTGCTACCTGCTAGTCTTCTTGTCTCCAATTATACTTACCACCGGAATGCTGGCAGAATGACGTTTTTTGGTGTTTTGTCCTCTCCAACTGATCTCGCCATCTGAATTTCTTCATGTGCCAGTAATAATCTAGTCTTATGAATAATTCTTCAATTCATCTTCCACCAATCTCCTATCTTCCTTTCCTATCTTCTAGCTTCTTCATTTGTTGTTTTTGGAATGGAATATATTTTTGCTTTTTTTTTTTTGCCAGCAGGCCTTTTGATATACTCTGTCATCTCCATGGCATTGTCTGTTCTTTCTCCACTTTACCTGCTCTTCTCTTCCTCTTCCTCTTCATCTGGCTTTGACATGCCTTTCTCATGACTTTGAAGAAGTCTCTACTAATCACACACAAATATGTCATACTGTGCCCCATCCCAATTGCCATATTATCAATGCCCCTTTTTTAGGCTGTCTTTTTTATGATCTTTGTGGGACATCCCTGATGTTTTAGGACTTCCAGGACCAGCCCATAATTGTTCATAAAATGATGAGTGATTTCAGACCTCAGAGTGCAGAGTAGGTGCCTCCTCCCGAGCAGCTCACTGGATACTGAGGTTGACAGATTTAAAGTGGGCACTAAAACTTCTAGAGCAGCTCCAGCTAGAGGTCTGGGAAGGAAAAGAAAAACCTGGGGCATATCTCAGATACAATTTTATAGCTCATTCAGTCACAGATGGCCTGAGAACACACACACCTTTATGTGTTCCTGCTTATAGTTCTTTCCATCTATAAAATCATCATCCTACCTTTATGGCTCTCTCCCCAGGGGAGGCCCTGTAAGGATTCATGCATTCATTTTTGCAAAGTATTTATTGGTACATTCTGAATGAAGACACTCTATGAATACAAAGCATTTTTTGTCATTAGTCCAGATGCCCTACCACAGTGTAACCTATTTGATTCTGTGCTACCAAACAGCTGCCAGCACTCACCAAGAGCATCTGGTTCCATTTCCTGTTGGCAAGGGCCCCATTAGCAGTAAAACAGCTAATGCCTTTTAGATGGCCTCATGATTACAGCTTTTACTCGGTACCTCAGGTAATTGAGTTAATAAATTTAATTGCCAGTGCTGACACTTCCTCCCACCTGCCTCCATCCTTAACTTCTTTCCCAGTTCCTCTTTGTCGCCTCTCAAAAAGAAAAAAAAAATTGCAGAGAAACCATTAATAAGAACATGCATCTAATAGGACAGGTGACCTCACAAAACACTTCTGAATGACTTCAAAATGTCACTGGGCCCACCCCAGTTTGTTTATAGCTGCATGTGGTGCCATGACTCACATTTACTGCCCTTTTCCTTTCAAGCTAATTTATAGAATTGTCCACACTACATCAAGCAATACCCAGAGTATATAGTGTATTGCCACAAAGATTTCCAAAGCAATATTTATAGTTGCATAGGAGAATATGGGCATAGATTTCTAGATTTCTCAACTAATAATTCATATACTATATTGTAAATCATGATGAAATATTACATATTACACAATAAAACAACAATAGAGAAGAGACTATTGAAAACCGATATCTTCTCTTGGGAGACATTTTTAAGATCTTGCTGAAGAAATAACAGATCATGGATTGGAAATCCATGTAAATATGTATTTCTCTCACAAAGACGATCTCCTGAACCAAGTCTGGGTATTTTGTTATTGTTACTCTCAGAAATTTCCTGACATTATCATTGACTTATGTCATATGCCTAAATCACTTTTTATTCCCTCAAATTAAATATTTCACTGCTTCATAAAACAAAAGGCCTTATTCTCATCTTTGCCTAATTAAGAGAGGTTGGTTGAAATATCAGGGATTCAGATGGTCAGCATCATACTATAATATATGCCACCAAATGTGTATTATCCAGATTGCTTTCATGCCTGACTCCAGCTCAATGACCCTTTAAATTTCCTCTAATGATTGCCCAGCTCCTGGTTCCTGCCTTATTGCTCTGTGTGGTTTTGCTCTCAGCATCCAAAATATAAGCTCAAATCAGAGGTGGATATGATATCCAAGAGGGCACAGGTAATTAGTAATTTCCATATTAAGCATTTTACAAATATTATCATATTTAATCCTCATGTTCTATAAAGCAGTAGTTAACTAGGAAAAATTTTGTCCCACAGGGTATATTTGTCAATACCTGGAGAAAAAAAATTTTTTTGTTCATAACTAGAGAAGTACTACTGGTATCCAGTGGGAGAAACTAGGGATACTACTAAATTCTTATAAAGTACAGAATGGGCCCCATCACAAAGAATTATCTGGCCCAAAATGTCAATAGTGGTTAAGAGACACTACTAAAAGATATTGTTCCCATTTTACAGAAGAGGAAGCACAGGCTTGGAAGGCATAATGGACTTGCCAAGGATCACTCAGATTATAAGGGGTGGAACATAAATTCAGACCTAGGTTTGAATTCTAACTCCAATGTCCAGTCTGTTCTCAAGGCAATTGTAACTTCCAGGGGCTTCTGGACACCAAGAGGGACACAGAAGAGTGGGTGTTTTAACTGCTAAGCGCCCAAACCACATTATGTCGAGAGTATTTTCTCCTAATGGTCATCAATCTAGAAGTGATATCCCTGTGATCATCACAGAAGTTTGCCACAGTCTGTAGTGCAAGTGGATATGTGATCCTCTGGCTACAAATTTCTACTTGGGGATGTCATGATGGCCCATGTACAAAATGCAAATGTGTCAACAGAAGTCATAAATGGTGGATCAAAAAGGACTCTGCAAGTGCAATTTTATGTGAACAATGGCAAAAAAATGTATAAAACACATAGGTCAGTTACTTCTGAGAAAGTGATACACCAGGTTATACGCTGAAAGCGAAATAAGAGCTGCCAAGACATAGCAAGAGCCAGAAGATGATAAGAACATATCATTCTAAAGAGCCTTCTACAGGTTTCTTATAGGGAATCCAGGTGATGAATGATTTTGCTTTTGTCATCAGGGTTTCCCAGTAAATTAAAATTTCATATATTTTATTATTTCTTAATGCTTTTTGCCATTCATAAAAAGTGTATATTTCAAAATATAAATTTGGAAATGAAAATTGATAAATTAATTCAAATATTTGTTTTAGGAAATGTTTTCTTTTTATTTTGAGTTAAACCCAGGTGTTTTCAATAAATGCCAACTGATATACATAATTCATTTATGTTAAACATATAATAAACAACAAAGATTTTCTAGGATCCTTAGGTTTTTCTTTTTTTTTCCCAGTAAATTGTATTCTAGAGTCATTTAGTATGCCTAAAAAGAATTTATTTTATTTTTTTTCTGCATTGTTTTCCTTTAGAGTTTAGATATCTAACTTTTCTGGTAATTTGTTTGGATTGGGAAAGTCAAAGCAGGAGCGGGTGGAGGACAAGACTAACAGTCCAGAGATGGGCCTCCCTCAGGGCACATGAGAAAAGAGATAACAAAGCCAAGCACATGCAAATCAAAGACCAAGGATAAGACAAAGGTTGATTCAGTAAAGTGAGAACCAGGAAACCAGCCAGATAAAAATATCTAATCTGAGGTGGAGACTGAGAACCAAAATCCACAAAATGAGGAGACAGTAGTTAAAGATAGAGTAATATTCAGAAGAGAGCAGGTGTGAGCCATCAGTGGCCAGGACTGGTATAATCCTAAATGTCGGAGCTGGAAGAACCTTTGAGCTGCCTGTGTTCTAAATGTGATAACCAAGGCCCACTGTTCTCCCATGTTGCACTCAAGGAGAGGTAGGACTTGAACCCAAATCTCCTTCTTTCTGGTCTCAAACAGAGGAGGAAGATGATCTGAAAGGTTAAAGCCTTCTGAAATACCAACTCAGGGACCTGTGCTGCTTAAGTTGCTCATGATTGCTAGTGCATTGTGCAGTCCAACCCTAAGTTCTACAACTGTATGCATGTGATAGATTTGGGTTTAATTGAGTCTCTTCTGCCATATTTTGGCTTAGTGTCTACTCCTTATAGTCCTTAGCTGTACTCTTGGCTTCCACAGATGATGGTTGTGGTCTCATGTCCTTTCCTTGAAATCTCTGATTCCTTGGTTGCTGGGGGCAGGTATCCACCAGTCCTCGCGTGCTCTTCTGCCACCTAGAGGCTTAAATCAGTACTACCTCAGCTACTCTGGGACACTCTATGCCAAGGTACTACGTGTAGGTATTTACGAAATCTTTTAATTTCTATCAATTTTTTCCTCACATTTAAAGCAAAATAAGCCCATAATTTTTTATTGATGCTATTGTCAGTCATTAAGGATAGTCCTTAGCCCTCTACTAAATTTTCAGTTCCCAAATAATACTGGGATTTATGTCTGATCCTCACGTATTTAAAAAAACCATGAAATCTTATTTTATATGGTATAAATCCAAAAAATTTTGGCATGCCATAAATAAAGTGGATCTGAGGGGGAAAAATAAAGCCTTTCTAATTTCTATACCCAGAACTTAGTGGAAAAATAGTTCTCACATATACTTTACTAGCTGTCCTACACCTCCTAAACCTTGCTTGTTAAAAAGTGATAAAGAGAACAGAAAATGTCACCAGATTTAACCAGGTCACCTTTATATTAGGCCAATATATTCTTTTGGGGGCAATTAAAGCAGGTAGTTAAAGTTCCCAGGGGGAGGGAGTTAAATGCCTATTTTTCTCCCCCCGCTTCAGTCTCTCTTTCTCTTTTTCAATCTCTTAATTTCTCTCACTCTGTGTCTCTCTGTCTCTCTCCTCCCATATATGCATACATGAAAATATAAATAAATATATATATATATACTTAGAGTAGAGCATAGATGAATCAGAAGAAAATAGTTCAATTGTTCTGGCACATACACCCACCTATGTATATCATGGCCAGTTTGCAGGATGGGGGATAAACACAAAGCACAAAGAAACACACAAAGAAAGACACGTACACACAAAAACGATACAAGACTGCAGCACCACACACACCAGTCCTTTTATTTTTATACCCTAAAAATCAAAGTTACTTCCTTATACGTGACCACCCAGGCATTGCAGCAACAGCCATAAATTCCGGAACACGTAGCCTAAGGACACAGATGTCCCATGACTCAGGGTCTTAATGCGGTTGTTTAAGGCAACGGCCATAAGCTAGAGTTTGAGATAAGCACAGATAAGCAATGCAGCCACAAAGGGAAACTTTCCGTTCACATCCCTTTCGGCCTGGCCCCCTGTGGCTGTACCTGTCTTAGGTTGTTCCTCCTCGAGGAATCTTACCCATCACTGGCTAACCAGCCATCCCATGAGCTCAGGCAGTACCCATAAGGGCAAGATGTTTACCAAGTGGCCTCCAGACCCCCAGGGCTGTGGGGCTGGGAAACATTGCTTACGTGCAGAAGCTCAAACTCTTTGTTATGCTTTCAAGCAGTAACCCTGTTTGTTAGATGAACCTAAGCCAGAATGTATGACTCTCATGCCACTCTGGGCTGGGCATGTACTCCTTCTCCTAAGGTTAATTCTTAAGCTACATAATCATATGGTGAGCCCCCAACACATGTATCTCTATTCTTTGGAACTGGCAGAGGCAAGAAGTACAAAAAGTGTCATGAGATTTTCAAATCCTTTTTGAAACAGATATCCTATCTAAAAAATTGAATATGTGAATCAGATAAAAGCTTAGATTAGTTTCTAAATTCCACCCTGTCCAGACCTCTGATGAGTTCTCTGGAGCTGTGAGAATATCTCAAAGTACAGATGGCAACTACTGGCAGGGTGGAATGTCCAGGCATTAAAGTGACACAGACCTGGGGATAAGTCCAAGGTATTAGTGATTTTGAGAAGTTGTCTCTCTTTTTAAGATTCATCTTTGAAAACCAGCAAGAAATACCCACTCCTTATGTGAGAGCTTACACTAAGTTTTCATTGGAACAGGCTTCCCTTGATGAAATTCCCAATGCCTATGTCTAATTCCTATGACATTCCAAAATTCACAAACCAAGGGAACATGAAGAATCTGGTATATAAGAGCACCTGCCTGGATCCATGCTCTGTCTTGGGGGAAATTATGGAATGTCCCATAGCCAATGGGCCTAAGCAGCTGTAGATAATCTGGTCTCAAGACTGAGTACTGTGGCTGAGGCACTACTCCTTTTGTCACTCCCATTCTGGCGCAAGGTTCTTAACAAAGCCAAGAACCTCACTCACTCTTTGTTAAAAAGCTCATGTATTTTCTGTTGATGATGGTGGTATCATAATGTCAGGCAGTACAGAATCTATCAATCAAGATAACAAAATGAAAAAGAGCCCAAGTGCCCCAAATAAGCCAAGACACAGATTTCCTAGCAAGGACTTTATACTGCATGATTTCTACCTTTCTACTAGTGCAGTAATATGATGATAACGTCTCAGTTAAGATGGGAAGAAAAGTTACTATTACATTTGTACCAGCAACAACTCTTCAAGGATGGTTCTTCAACTTTCTGATAGGTTTTTTTTTTATCTTTCCAGAAATAATTTAATGATATTTAAGCATACACATATAGATATTGTTTTTTTCCCTTTTACACAAATGATAGAAAACTGTACATATTGTTCTGATTATTGTTCTTTTCACTTAAAATACACTGGTTTAAAGTCATGTCAGTGTTTTAAGGAAGCTTCTTCACTTAAAGATAATTTTTTTAGGGCTGCATTGTATGTGGCTGTACAATAGTTTACTCAACCCATTCCCTATTGGTAAATATTTAGGTTTTCTCCAATTACTTGCTCTTGCAAACACTGCTGTAATGAGTAACATTAACTCATTTCACTCATATGAGTGTATATATGTATTAATACAATACATTCCTAGAAGTAAAATTGATAGTTCACAAAGTATGTATATTTGTAATTTCGATGCATATGGCTAAATTGCCTTTCATGAAGTTTAGCAATGTATGAGAATGCCTGTTTCTTCATAACTTCACCAACACAATGTATTATCAAATGGTTTAATCTGTGTATATCAGATAGAAAAAACAATGGCATATCTGTAAAATCTTAATTTGCATTTATATATTTCATTTCTATAACATTATATGGCTCTTCTTAGTATGTGCCAAAACTGTCATAAGCACTTTACAAATATCAACTCATTTAACCCATTTATCAACTCATTCGTAACCACCCTAAGAAGTAGGTTCTACTATTACTGTCCTCAAGTTATTGATATGAAAATTGAGGCACACCAAGTTAAGTGACTTATGCATGGTCAAACAACTAGTAAGAAGAAGTGGGACCAGGCTTAGAAAATTTGGCTCCAGAGTCAATGCTCTTATATTAAGTGAGGTTGAACATCTTTTTATGTAATTAAGCATCATTTGGACTTTTTCCCTGTGAATTCTCTCTTCATATCCTTGCTATATCTTTTAAAAAATTGATTTATGAATTTTTATTCATTAGAAAAATTCACTCTTTACCTACTTTTCCAAGTTTATCTTTTGACTTTTGCCTTTACTTATGGTAGTTCATTTTTCATGTAGACATTTCTGATTTTTATGTAGTCATATTTATCAAGAACTTGGTTTTTATCAAAAACATATCTGTGTACTCCAAAAATAAAGTAAGCTTTAAAGAGAGAGATAGAAGAGAAATATCATAGCTTCATTTTGATCTCTGACTTCTTGTCCAGCTCCTCACTTGAATCATTGGTATAGGCAGAAACTTGTATTGCTACTTAGAAAAAATTAAATTCTTCTTTGGCCAGAGTATAAGTTATCTCTGTGGATGAGTCCAAAAATTCTCTCTCACTAGCTGGATTTCACAAGGTACAGCAATTTTATTTTATTTTTTTGGTGGAACAGCATAACATGGATGATAATAGGCCTTCTTTCCCCATTTTTATTCTTGGTAGGCATCTATAGTACTTAACAGGCTAACAAAGAAATAGTACTGACTTTATAGAAACCTTTAGTTTGGGATCTGATTGGCTGTGTATTATAATACAAAAATTTGGGCTGCCTATCAAACAAATCAATTCTACTCAAATATGTTACTGGGTATTATTAATGTTTATGCTTCTTCTGCTGGTGGGAATTATAGTTCACTTAAAAGTGTTCATATGTATACAATCTTTAAGCACTTATCTCTTTGACCTGCAGAAAGACAATTTCTGTCACTAAGAACATTTAACTCCCTCCTATGCCAAAATAGAAATGTTTTCTCCACATACAAAATACTAGAAAATACAGAAAACTCAATCTCATTAAAGCAGCCTAAATATACTTTTAAGACCTTGAGTATAACCTTAGTAATGGCATATGCAGCTGAAAATGCATTCAGGTGACAATGTAAAATATGTCAAGAGTTACAGAGTGGATCATCCGTTTGATTTACTTTGCCCTTTAGGTGTAAAACTATCAAGAGTTTCTTGATATAAAGCCCAGTGGCTACCAAAAACTACACATATATTCTTTCTCAATTTTTTAAAAAATGAAATGGTACAATGTATATTAGAATAAGTGAAATGCTAAGACAGAGGGCAGTTCAGGTTTGAAGCCTCCAGTAAAACAATAAAGCCATGAGGACTGCCGGGGAGTGGTACAGTGTTGTAGTGAAAAAAAATTTGGTTGAAATACTTCATTTTACAGAGGAATAAAGTGAGATCCCAAGGTCATAATGCTAGAAATGACAAGACTGGACAAATACTAAAATCTCCGAAATCTTACTCCAATATTTCTTATGATCTTTCAACAATTGTTTCTGCCTATCTTTCTGTATTGCCATGAAATTATGAAATTACAACTCCTTTTCCCCAGCATCTTATATTACTTATGCTGAAATTGATACCCTGCAAAAAAGAAAATCAAGTTATTTTTTTCTGAGTATTCAACAAGGAAATTTAAAAAAAACAATACTTAATAAACCTCCCCAGTCCCCAGCCACTGCTATGCCCCAACAGAGTACTTTGAGCAGCAGAGGAGGGAAAAGGGAGCAGGCAAAGGTACAGGTAGATTACAAAGGGCCATCATCACACACTGTCTGTCCATCCTATGCTGTCCCGTTTAGCCCATCCAAGAGGATGGTTTGGGGTCAGCACACTGAATGCCAGTGCCCAGGACACAGGCATGCCTTGTCCTACTCTTCGTGCTGAGGTAGCTTTATCAAATCGACATTTCTTTAACAGGCCAATTGTGGCCAAAGGCAAGGGCATCCTACTGATCCTGTAATGTACTTTGTATGTTCACATTCCAGGGCCTCTGGGATTCTGGGAAAGATTAATGGGTGTGGGCAATCATCTTCAATTCCCAGACTGGGCATTGTGTCAGTAAAAGAATGGTTTTGACACTGACTAAAGCACAGGGCATTAGTTGTTGACTTAAGATATCATTGAGAGATGGGAAGTTCCCAGGTACTTTCAGGAACTCAGTGATGTCTTCATCATTGCTCCCCTTACTGGTGATGAAGTCCCTCTCCTCTCATCATGAAAAGAGGGCTGTCAGCTGACAGCTTCATGGCTTCATGCCACAGCATCTGAACTAGAAACTGAGGGCATTCTCCTCAAAGTCTCTCCCTTCACAGGAAAGAAAATATTTTCCAGAAGTTTCTCATAGACCCCCTTTTGCATTTCATTAACCCCTTGCCACATGTTGGACCTATCCCAGACAAAACATTAACGTAAATTAACTTGGTATAGTTTGATCAATCAGGATTTACTCTCAGGAATGAAACCATGGCTTAGTAAAGAAAATTGGTCTTTGGTTAGCAAGAAAGAAGAGGAATGTATTGTCCCCCAAATTGAGTCATTTCTTCACCACTGCCAGCAGCAGGCAGAATCTCTCAGGAATATTCTAACCCTAGTCTATGCTCAGCATGCAGCATCTGGAGGTCATTATAGATATCAGACTCTCACAGTCACAGGGCAGGGTCCACTGTGCATTTCTTTGGCCTAGAAGTGTCTTTCACCTGCAGATAATCCAAAATCCTCATAGAAACACAACCTTATGTTTGGAATCACTGCACTACCAGCATTTCAGTAGCTGCTACTCACAGAGCATCCATCAGCAGGGCCCTGACCCTGCTTGCATTTTGTGTGCACATTTGTCTTTCTCAGGAGGAACTGAAATCAATGAGTTCCGTATTCCCGCTCAAAAGATAGGTCACATTTATGTCCCTGTGCGTGTCTGAGAGCTGCTGAGCCACTGCTTGACAACTGCCTATGCTTTCTATGAGGCATAAAAATGTATCATGGGGTCCTACCTATGAGACATAGTAGATCATGCCATTAAAAAGCATCAACAGGAGCAGAGCGCATAGCCATGGGGTTCTAATTCTTTATTTAGTGACAGTTAGCTCCAGGAAAGACCTGGTGATAAGGCACAGCCTGGTGAATGGACTAAGCTACTTACCCCCTCAGCTTTCAAAAGTGAAAAAGTACAATCTTCACCAAAATTAAGAGGCACACAGAGTGAATTACTCATCCATAATTCTTCATGGCCTTTCCAATATGTTCCACACCACCACTGGGAAACCTTGGGCTGGATGGGGAAACCTTGGGTAGGGGAAAGTTCCATTCTTACATTGCACAGGAAACCAATAATCCCTTCATTGTCCATACTGAATAGTGCTTCTGAAATCAAAAGGTGGAATTTCATCCCCTTCTTCTTGAATGTGGCCTGTTTCCCTTATAGAACATGGCAGAAGTGACATTATATGACGTCTAGGGCTAGGTTATAAGAAATTTTGCAGCTTCTACTTGGGTCTCTTGAGACATTTGTTTTGCAAAGCTCATTCTAGGGTAAGCCAGCCATCACTAAGAAATCTGACTTCCCTGAGATTGCTATAATGTTAGGAAGTTTGAACTAGGCATGTGAAGAGGCTGCACGGAGAGAGTTAGATATCCAACCATCCACCAGCTGTTCCAGCCAATCTCACTGAGGTGCCAAATATGGAAATGAAGAAGTCATCTTAAGTTTTCAGCTTAGTTGTACCCCTAGATGATTCTTGCTCCAGCCATCATACAACTACAAATGTATGACAACTCAGGTAAGAATTGCCTAGCTGAGCTCAGCCAACCCACAATATTGTGAGAGATAATAGCAAATTGTTGCTTAAAGCTACAAAGTTTTGGGGTGGTCAGTAATGCAGCATTAGATAACCAAAACACTGAACCCAAGTATTACTTTGGAGGATTTATTTTCAACAACAAGGCAGAGAATCTGCTCTATCATGATCAATATGACTATATACAACTAAGATGTGGTTCCTAAATACTATGTGTCTTAAAGCAGGTCTATAAACCCTCCAAGTATGAAGTAAGATTGGCACTAGCATAAACACATCAGCTTGTCAGGCACTCATCAGGCCTTCCTCTTCCACTGTGAAAACAAATAGTTTTCTTCATACAGAATAAAAAATTTCTCCCTACTTTTGCATTTCTGTGGCCTCAGTGAAGCCACCAGTCAATATAAAAACCAATATTCAGTGATTCCCATATCTTAAAGTATAGTTCTTTTTAAAATCCTGTCTCCACAGCACCAGCCACCTCATACGCTTTCAGAAAGATAAGTTCCCACCAATTGTCAGTGATTTACTGCACTCCACCAGCAATTTATCCTCAAATATTGTGCTTGTGCTATGATGTTCCTGCCAGACAGACAACCACAACCACTCAAAAATGCTGAAAGAATCTGCACACATTTTCAGTAAAACTAAATTAGAATACTTCCCCAAACTTGTACTTCCATGATATCACCAGCCTGGGATTAATCTCGTAGATATGCTACTGGCCCTGATGTACTGCTATCCCACACTTTATTTCTCTTCATCATTTGCATTAGTCTTCCGTTGGTTATAACAGCTCCTGCCATCCACTATGTATATGTGCTTTTACTCCTGTGGATTGTCCCACTGTTTTTAATGGAAATTCCAGTTTTTAGGATGTTCTTCAAGGCTCTATAACTTGCAAGCCCATCTATATAACCTGTACGCCACACCCCTGATTTATATTTCTGGATTATATCAAATCAGAAACACCTCAAAGAACAACCACATTGCTGTAAAACTTGCCAATACATAGCCAAGTCACCTTAATTACCAACACAGAATTCAATTTTTTAACATAATTATACCAGGACTCCATAATTCACAGAAACTATGGCTAAATACATCTCACTAATAACAAAAGCTTTTCAAAAATCTCTGGCTCAGGATGCCCATTCTGCTATTTAGCAAACATTTCTTGAGTATTTACTTCATTTGCAGGGGGAGAGTTGGAGTCCGTAAGTACCACAAGCAGAAAAGGCAAGCTACATTTGTTTTAAAGATCTAAGTTTAGAATTTCAGAGAAAAATCTCAAAGCTAAATTCAGTGGCCATGAAGTTGAATTAAAATAAAGGTCCCAGAACAAAGTTCGCATGTTACAAATCTGTCCCATTGGCCATTCGTGGTTTCAAGATGTGCTTATAAATAACAAAAGAATCATATCAAATTAAAGCCTCTGAGGATAAGGCCTTACTATAATGGAAATATACAAAATATTCACAATATTAGTAAAAACACTGTCAATATAGTATTCCAAGTAATCAATACAACATCAAATTGTTGAATTCAATATAAAAAATAAAATTCTATTTTATGGCATTTTCTATTCTTTTTAAACTCTCCCTTAAGAAAGAAAAGACAAGTTTTCTTTAAAGTTTATTGGATAAAGTTGGAAGTTTATTGTTGCGTTGATCTTTTGCACTCAAATAATTTTCAGTATTTGTCTAAACAAAAACATTGTCTTCACATGGATCCATCTGATTTGACAGTATAATCCTTCTCACCATAACAATCAAGCTGGAGCTTGATTTCACCACTTAAGTGAAAATTGGTTTTCTAATGGAAAAATGCATCATAATTGTGTCGATAAAATTCCTGAGCAAAACCATTCAGCAATGCGAGATTCAATGCCAATTCTTCACTTTGCAGGATACCTATGCAAATTGCTTCCTAGGAAACCAACTGTTCCATTGTTTTGTTTTATGTTTTTCTTCTTTCCTTATACTAGTCTTTTCTTAATGCTCAGTTTTTATAAGCTGGCTATTTAATTCAACAGCTAACAAAGATTGGTACTTAGTAATATCAGTGAGAATGCCACTAATTAATTGTTAATCTTTCTTTTGAGGGCATAAATGTTTCTCTCTCTAATATATTTTTAAAAATTACCTTTAGCTAAGCCACAACTGTGGTAACTGAATGCCAAGGTCATTGATATTTCCAAAGAATACTAAGAGAAAACATTGTTCTGTCTCCTTCTCTTCTAAACATTAACTCCTTTGTTAGTCTCTCTATTTCAGTTATTTAACATCTAGAACAGTGAATGGAAAGCACAGCACCATCAAATATATTGCATCTTATAGTCTCCGAAGTCTCAAATCACATTAGATACGCATATGTCTTTCTGTCTCAGTTGCCATAGGAATATCGAAGATAAAAATACTCCATTAATCAACTCAGAATTTAAGTATTATTAAGCAATTGTGAAACAAGTTAAACTCTTTTCAGAAACAATAAAGAATCTAGATCAGCACTCCATAAAAATATAATGTGAGCAACAAATGGGGGCCACATATGTAAATTTTAACTGTCTAGTAGCTACACTGAAAAAATAAGAAGAAACTGTTGAAATTATTAAATAATTTTTTAAATTTTTTTATTTTTTATTTATTTATTTAATTTCAGCATATTATGGGGGTACAAATATTACGGTTATGTATATTGCCCATGCCCCCCTCCCCCCTTGAGGCAGAGCCTCAAGCATGAATATCCCCCATATGTTGTACATCTTACTCATTATGTTTGTATATACCGATCCCCTCCTCCTCCTCCCACCCGCCCAACACCCGACAAATGTTATTCCTATAT
>VBSM01002608.1:41429893-41465479 GCA_008086735.1 Cheirogaleus medius
GAAGACCCCAAAGGCAATCACAGCAGCAACAAAAATAAACAAATGGGACCTGACGAAATTATTAAATAATTTCAATAATGTATATTTATCCAATATTTCCAAAATATTATTAATTCAATTCATAAGCAATATTAAACTTATTCTTAAGGTACTTTACATACTTTTCAAATTAAGCCTTCAAAGTCCAACATGTGTTTTACATTTAAGGCGTATCTCAATCTGAGTTAGCCACATTTCAATTGCTTAATGGCCTCATGAGGCTTGTCGTTACCATACTGGACAGTGATCTCTAAAGATATACATCCAAGAAGAACTGTCTTAACAGAGACTTATTGCTCTAGAACTACTTGTGAGTGATCAGAAATTTTTAATAAAGTTCCATAAAGCTCAGTCATTTTTAAGGGCCTGAGCAATAAATGGAAAATATTTTTTTCTTTTAGGGAACTTCCATGAACCAGCAAAGATGACTCAACTTAATGTGTATCATGAAGTATTCACATCATGCACTTCCGTTCCTATTTATTTAGCCCTAATTTTGTGGGTAGATTAAAAAAAATCTCATATTGAAAAGGATTCCCTTCAATTACTTAAGACAACTATTACCTAAGCTACTTTTTTCTTACTTTACTTGCCTACCTTACACAAAACATTTGATTCTTTCTTGCTGCTTCCCTTTAACCATATTAAACTGTGATTTAGAATAAAATCTATCCTCTTGAATAGTACTATTTACATTTTTCAGCTTTATTAATATATAATAAATTGCACAAATCATTGTATATATTCATATATTATAGGTGTGCAATGTGATTTATATATATTATATTATATATTATTTATATATATGGTGAAATGATTCCCACAATCAAGATAATTAACATATCCATCACCTTACATAGTTACCTTCTCATGTGTACATATGAGATGAGAATACTTAAGATCTACTCTCTTAGTAAATTTCAAGTATACGATACATTTTTATAACTATGGTCACCATGCTGAACATTTGATCTCCATAAATTATAGATCCTTTCTCAGCTTTTTGGCTAAGATCAAGTGTAGAAATTATGCATCTTTGTACAAATGTAAACTCTTTGAAAACCATTTCCCCATTTCCTCCACCAGTCAACCTTTTGTAGCCATCTTTCTAATTCACATTTCTTGTTTAACTTTTTTAGACGCTGCGTATAACTGAGATTATATAGTATTTGTCCTTTTGTGTCTGGTTTATTTCACTTAGTGTAATGTTCTCCTACTTCATTCATGTTGTCACAAATGGCAGAACTTCTCTCATTTTTAAGGCTGAATAGGATTCTATTACATATATGTATATTCCATATTTTACTATATTTTTAAATAATATTAAAATGATGGCTGGTTACCGTTATAAAATCTGATAAGGTAATTTATATTTTACTGAGGAAAATGTGTTCCGTGTTTATTCTGTTTGCAATTGTTCACCACCATGAAGGATAAAATGGACTCCCAGAAGGGATGAAATAATCATTTCATGACTGTGCATATTTTTCCCAGTCTTCAAATTGTGCCCCAAGGTAGTTACATTAATATCATAAAAGAAGAAATTAATGTTATCCCATGAAGTTAGAAGGAGTTTGGAGACCTACCCATGGTAAGTGAAACAATTTCTACATTATGAAAAGAGATGTTTAAAACTCCCAAAATAGCCATTTTAAATTTTGACCCACCCTTTCAGAAACATCCCAGTTCACCATATCCCAAAAGGTATAATTATTTCCAAGTGATTTTTTTGTGGTTGCTTTTAAGGTTTTCTGAGCATTAGGAAAGTAAAGGTAATTGTAAATAAGCATTAAATTTCCTTATTAAACTTTTTGAGGCCAAATATCTACTTTCCTCTTTTGTCAAACCAATAAAAAAAATCTATTCTATTTGGGAAATAGGCTAGTTTTGGTTTCCAAAAATGGCACATTGTAGTTTAATGTCTTTAAGAAAGCAGAAGTTAGAGAGCAAAAACATTGATGGCTAATGAGAGAAGAAGTAAAGCCTAGAAATAGAAATAAACTGAGTGATCCCTTTACTATTTATTTAAAGTTAAGGGACAAATAAATGTCATGTTTAAGACATTGGCAGAAATGTATCTTGGTAAACTGGCAGATAAGAATTGTCAAAGTCACTCTAGCCCTGTGATTACAAGAGAGTAAGAAGACATTCCAGGGCATTTGATTGAGCTGCCATGAAAAAAGACAGTGAAATTCCCAGTGATGGACAAAAATGAAACTCTCCAAAAGTAATGTCACATTAACACAGTGCGAGCATAGCAGCATAGCAACAAAGCCAAGAAAGAGAAAGAATAATGAACGTATTTGAAACCTCCTAACTGAATAACCCAGACAATAGCAGAGAAAACAATTGCCAATCAAGTGATTTATACAAGGTCGGAGCAAGGGCTGTGACAAAAAGTACATACAATAATCCTTCTAATATATATTTGCATACACTATAAAACAATCTAACAAAAAGCAAAAGAAAAGCCAATAATGAGTAAAATGGAAAAGGAAGTTAAAGCAAAATGTATTTAGAAAAGAGAATTAATGGACATATGTAATCCAATGAATAAACTTTAACTTGCCACCAAGTGTCACTTTGCACAGGGATTATTTCTGCTATTGTGATATATGAGAGCCTGAGGAGGAAGGTGTCAAGCATTCTGGGACTTTCGTGCAGCTAAACTGAAAGAGTCTCAGAATCTGGAGACATGGATAAGAAAACAGACCAATAATATGAACTGGTAAAAGACAGTGATGCATAATCCTCTATGCAAGTGTCAATCAGTGCTTTTCGAAATTCAGTATGCATACCGATCACCTGAAAATCTTTTTAGAATGCAGATTCTAATTTAGTAGGTCTAGGACAGGCATTGCAATTCTGCATTTCTACTGCATTCCCAGGCAAGGTTGGTACTGCCCCTTTGAACACCACCCTTTGAGAAACAGGCTGCAGTGGACTATAATCGCTGTATTCCTTATCTACTCATCATGGATTTTGCTCCCCTTTTTGTCCTCTTTCTTATGAAGAACACTCTCTTTGTGTGTGAGTATGTCTGTAACCTTCTCACCCCATGTACCTTTTACTCACACAGACAGAAATCGAAATATTACCCTGATCTACCGATTAGATAGATTCCTCACTCTCTAAACTCTGATTGGCTTGGGAGTGGGAGGTAAATGACACAAGCTAGGCAAATCAGAATGCTTTTTGAAACTTTGATAGGAAAAGATGCATACTCTTTCACTAAGATTTCTAGCTCGAAAGACAATTCAATCCATCTTTATTTCTCTGTGCAGAAAACCTACTGAGAGTGAAGCCAACATGGATGGAAGTGGAGTTGAGAGATGGAGGAATAAACAGTTTCATAATAATATAGTCTTAATGCCTGGATCCAGTCATGTTAGAAACCCATTTGTCTAATTGAAGTTCCCAGTTAGGGAGCCAATACATCCCCTTTGCTGTTTAAGTTAATTTGAGTCAGTTTCTTTGATGAAGAGGAAAGATCTGATCTTACTCCTCTCCTACATCTAATCTGTTTCTTCCAAATTAAAGTTTCAGCTTTCATATCTTTCCCTACACAGCTCTCTGATTTCTCATACAAAACCTTAAATGTATAGCCTTTCTCCTTTTCCAGGAGTTAGACACAATCTGGACACAACAGGTACTTTGTTTGACTTTTAGCAGAATCAGGGGCCATCTTGGTGACCCTTGTAGAATCACAAATACAAAAAAACATAGTTGACTGTTTAGATATTTATCTTTTGTGTCATGACTTCTTTCTATATTTACATGTTTGCATTCTTTCTAGAACATTTATTTGACTTGGTACTGACATGTAGTTCTTACAACTCTACAGCTGATAACACTTAGCAATTACTTCTAATACATTAAATATTTAAATAAAAATTTAAACTTTTTCTTCATTTATCGATTTTCTGCTTCTTGCAGAAATACTTTCACTTATTTAACACAGAAGAGAAGGAACTATAATCTAGTATGCAAGCAGAACTTTTCCAAACACATAATCTCAGTAGTGTCATGTAGAAATGGCATTGTTGTCATTCAGCATTTAATATATTGCTCTTTATTTTCATAACATGCCATAATTCTTTTTACTTGCAGTAAGTTAATGCTTGTTTTATCTGATAAGAGTTAAGCAAAGTTTCTTTTTTATTCTTTTTTCTTTCAGCATATTATGGGGGTACAAACCTTTAGGTTACATATATTGCCCTTGCACCGCCGGAGTCAGTGCTACAAGCGTGCCCATCCCCCAGATAGTGCACGCCACACCGATCCATTAGATGTGAATATACCCATCCTCTCCTCCCCCCTCCCATCTGCCCTATACCTGATGAATGTTACTTCCATATGTGCACATAAGTGTTCATCTAGTACCAATTTGATGGTGATTACATGTGGTGCTTGTTTTTCCATTTTTGTGATATTTAGAAGAATGGGCTCCAGCTCCATCCAGGATAATACAAGATACATTAGTTCACCATTGTTTTTTGTGGCTGAGTTGTAATTCACGGTATACGTATACCACATTTTATTAATCCACTCATATATTGCAAACAAGGTTTCTTTCTAAAAGGAAAATAGTTTCAAAGTCAATTAGTGCCTAAGATGACCATCTGAGAATTAAATTATACATTATTCTGGGTTTCAAAGCCTGATTTCTTCCAAAAGCAGCTTACATTTTAAAAAATAAATGCTAGTTTCCATTCTGGGTATTATTTCTGGGTAATTATAAGACAATTATTAGCACTGTAATATTATTCTTGAGTTTAAATTTCTCACATTTAGGAACTAATGACTCACCCTAGATCTACCACAGGGAAAAGACACTGAAAGACTTTTAAAGAGTTTTAATTTTCATCACAGAAAGATGCATTGCCCCCATGGTTCCCAGGATCAACATGTGGTTTAAAAATATTTCCATGAAGAGGCACAATTTAAAGAAGCATGGTCAATATGGTAGACTGTGGAAACTTACTACCATCAAACGAGGCCAATAAACCAGCCAGGTTCCCAGCATTCATCTGCAGGCGTCTCACTGCCTTTGTATTTCACTTGTTTCTCTTATATTTCTGCCTCATTTCACCTTTCCCCTTGTGAAAAACCCAGTACCCTCAAGCCCTTTCTTCACTTTTGGGAACTCTCCATAATGGTACTAAACATTAACCTTTTTATCGTCTACTCCAAATTCAAATCTGTTTTCCTCTTCAAAGAAAAGAATTCTCTGTAGTTCTTGATTGGCAGAGCTTCGGTAAGGGCCCTGCCATAAATATTTCTCCAGTGCTCTTTCTCTGGTGCCTAAAATTTTACCAATAGCACTATATCCTCTCTTCTCAGAACCTACTAAATTAATTAATTCTTTCTAAAAAATTACTGATGGTGACTCCATATATTAGCTTTGCCATTACAAAACATTATATTTTAAATCAACATTTATAAAACAAAACCTTTAAAATTATCATTTAAGAGTGCTGCAATAGATTTTTCTGTAAAATCCAAACATCTAAACAGAGAAAGCCAACCAGAACTAACCTAAAATTCTTTGTAGGCAGCCTTGTTAGGTTGTGTTTGTTTATTTTTCCCCCTTGCTTGAATGCTTAATAGCTAGCACAGTGCCTGGCACCCAGTAGGTACTTAGTAAGTTATTGATAAATGTAAGCTAGAATATATGTTTGGACTGGGTTCCTTTCATTTGGACTTGGGTTTCACCCAAGCTACTCATGTCTAAGTTTGGAGCTGCCTGGGTGGGATAGCTTCTGACTGGCCATTAGCCTACCAATTATATCAGTAATTCTTTTTTTAATGCTATAATCTATTGAACATCCATTAACTCTTAAATTGCCTTATTACAGCTGCTGAATCCTTCAGTCTCTTCATTGAAGTTAAAATTGCTAAATTACCAATGACTTTGATATCAAATTTAAACTGGTTGTTTTTAAATGTGTCCTCAATGGAATACTGGTCATAAAATGAGGTGGAATAGGAAGAATGCTCATCTTAATTATCCTTAAAGATTTTCCTCAATATATTGTTTTAGCCAAGCATATGTAAACATCAAGAACTGACAAAGGTCTAGCCAAGTTTATGCAAAAGCTAGAACTGACACAGATTCAGGTCACCTTGGGAAAAACCAATATTTATTGATAAAATACATGCTGACTAGACAAGGAAAATTGTCAAAAATTGTGACAACTCTCTCTTTTTAGGGTCTGGAGAGTGTCTTTGCCTCTTGTGTGTGGTTCTCCTCCCTCTGTAAGACAGCTTCTGCTTGCTAATAGGATTTCCTCCCTTGCACATATGCTTGCCCAGAACCCATTTCAACCCTATTTCTAAATCAAGTAATTGCTCAGTTAGGCCAGTTTCTGGATCAGCTGCCTCAGTCACTGAATAATACACAATTCCAAATACTCAAGGGAGTGATCTGAATGGTCCAATTCATCTTTGCGTAAAATGTATGTATATATAGACAATAAGTTACTAACCAATAATAGTCTGACATCCCCACATGCCTCTAGTTTAATTCCTGACAGTAAATAATGGGTGGTGAGAGGGCACATTAGGTAGCAGGAACTATGTGCAGAAATTTACCCCAAAGTGAATGTGACCCAGTACAGGCATAAACTATGAGTACTAATAAAATAATGGTACATATATTTACAAGACTATTGGAGACTTTTTCATATAAAATGTGAAAAATAACTTTAAATTCAAAGAGCACAAATCTTCAAAGTGTTAGTACTTGAAGCTTATTGCTTCAAGAGTTTTGCTACCCTGCCACTTGTAAGGGAATAATCTCACAATTATATTAATATTAGTGTTCTCTCTCTTTGTTGTTAATGCATGATATTAGAGCATGGTAATCCTTTTGAAATCTTCTCAACCAGATGTAAGTTATGTTCTCAACCAGATGTAAGTAATAGTAAAGAAGGACAGGGGAATCAACCTTTCAAGGTCTGAATACAATTTAATGTCTGAATACAAAATGTTCATATGTAATGAATGTGAAAAGTAGAGTCTGCCCTATGGAGGCAGGCATTTGAGAAGCTCAGTAGAATATCTTTCTATTCTTAAGATCTATCACAATGAGGCAGAAGTTCTGGGAAGTAATTCAGGAAAATGAGCTATTTGTCCAAGGCTTCATATTTCTAAGGAAATTAATATTCAGGGTATTAATGATATAGCTAAAAATGCTACATGTGTAATAGTCTTATTTATGTATTAAAATATAAATTTGTTTAAATACATTTAAAGAACAACCAATTTTTATAATTATGTTTGAATTTCTTCATTATTAACATTGAAAACCTCAAAAATTGGTAGTGTTTTAGACCTCTGTTGGCTTCATTGTACTATCAGGACTCATGTACTTTCTTATTCCTGGCTCTTTAAGTCTTAAAATATCTCCAGATCTACATGGGATTATGAAAGGAGATACTTGCTTTTCTCCTTGGTCCATATTGTGGGAAGGGAAGCTGCACACTTGAAGTTGTAGCAAGGGCAGTAGTAATCAAAGGAAGAACCCTAAAGGAGCTGATCTATAATCACCTGATGCCTCTCTAGTTCTAACTCTTGGTAACCTAGAATCACTATTACTTAGAGATTTTGCTACTTCTCAAATTATGTTTAATGCTTTCTCAACATAATAACACATTTCTGGGATATGAAAGCTTGTCCTCAAACACATTTTATCCAATTATTTATAAAGAAGCAGCAAATCTTTAACTTTAATGTTTAGGATGTACCATTTGCTCTTTTAAGAGTAATTAATAAGATATAAATAATGACCTTACTTTTAGTCAACTAAGCTGTCCATTTCCATGAAAAACACTAACACAAAAAACATAATTTTATCACTGCTAAGATTGCCAATTTCATGTTAAGATGGATGTTAAGACATTGCATCAGCCTCCCTTTATTAATGCATTTCATATCTATGAATTCCAAATCCCTTTTACTTGAGAGAGATAGTACTATAGGAAACAGTTTAATCTTACAGTGCTGTCATCTGCTAAAACTTGTCTCTGTCAAGTGACCATAACTGCCTATGGATGAAATGATCACACTTTTCCTTTATAAATTAAGGAAGACTAAATAAAAAGGTAAAGTGAAGAAGATGTTAGCAGCTGAGAATGGAGGCCTTCTTGAAACTGCTTCTGACCCTTCTAAGTCATGTTTGATACATTTTCCCCCTGTGCATTTATTGCTTTATAATTTATTGATGCCAAGTTGTTATGCTATTTAGTTTGGTTTAAAATTATTATAGGAATAACAATTGTTTCAATATTATATTTTTTATATTCTAGGTTTTTGAGGTATGCCAATTAAAATTTGTGTTTAATGGATTCACCCATCCTTAAAAATAAGAATAATAATTACAGATACATTAATTATATGCATTTCATTAAAATATATTAATGTCAGGAAGAATCATTATATGCATGAAGACTTTATTATACATTTAATATTATTCAAGTTTTTGCTATACACTGTTCTCTTCAGCATTAATAGCCCTTTCCTGTCCTGATAGGAATTTATCCAATTATAGAGATACAGAATATGCTACAGCTCATTAAAAGAAGGAACACTTACTCCAGCAAATTTTAATGTGTTTGACACTCCTCTTTCAAATGCAGTTGATTTTTCCTTTATATAAGTTTTTTATTCTTATTACAAGTATTAAATTCTCTTTGTACAAAATGGAGTATCACACTTTTCCCTCTCCCTTTAAAAATAAAAGAACTGAGCACTGAGTTATTTTCAGTAATTGTGGGTTATGTGTAAGAGAGTGGATGTAATTTTTTAACACTTTGAAAAAAATCATGAAATGTAAAGTGGAGCTCCTCCATTTTTAAAATTAAAATATCAGTTACATAAAAATAACCCTTTGTGAAGAGCTTATAATATAGTAATCATATCAGTTATCTATTTATTTTTCTCTTAATATTTGAGATTTTATCTTGCCTAAAAAGATATTGGATTTGAATTTTAGAACTAAATGTTACAAATGATTTAGTTAGCAAATGAAATACTATTGGTTTCATAATCACAAAAAGAGAACATGGAGAACAAATTGTATGTCAAACCAATTTCTTCTTTCAATAATCTGTTTACATTTCATGCTTTGTGCACTATAACAAATATAATAGAATGTACCACAGCTATAGGTAACAAAAAGTTTATCAAAATAAGTAAGTTTAATTAAATTTATATCCTATAATGCAAAAGACTGAGATAGAGATTTATGAAGGATTATTCTAAAAATTCAAAAAAATTAGTTAAAATATTAGATATTCTCTTTTACTCTAGACTATCCTCAGTGCATTGGTCTGGTTCTCTTTCTATTAATAACTCCCCTATTGTCACACAATGGGTGCTACATTTCCAGGCATCACAGAAAGACATAATAATGTCCAGTGGAAAAAAGGTATAGTTTCTTTACACTAAAAATAAAGATACCTTTCCAAGAAACCCTATAGTTGACATTCCTTCACATTTCTTTGAACAGATCTGTTATCACTTACCAGTCCTAAATTAATGTCTATAAGAGGTCTGGGATTTCCATGATTAATTTATAATAAAGCAGAATTACTTCTAAATTTGAGACAGGGCTACTGTATTTTTAGAGTATGTAACTGAACAAAATCAGATTCTATTAATAAAGAAGAAAGGAAGAAATGCTGGTTGGGTAGAAATAGAAATCATATACTTCCTGGTATATTCTCTCCCATATGACTGGTGAAATGACAAGCACCAAAATTTTAGCTAATAAGTTTCTATTTATATCACTATGTATAGTGATATAATATATTATTATATATTATTAATTTTTTTAATGTTTGGACATAAACTGGAGTTATCTCCAGTAGATAATATGTATTTATTATATTATCAATATTACCAGTTTGATTCTTGACTTTGTTGCTATTAATAGAATTATAAAGTTTTTGCATAACTATAATGGAATAGAATAATATCCTATATAAGCATTTGATTACAAGCACACATTTTGAAATTGTATTATTAGGCATAATATTCAGCTTGAAGTGAGATTGTGAGGATAAAGGATAATCTGTAAAATGACAAACATAAAACTTGGCACATGCTTACATGCAGGCAAGTGGATGCTCTACAAATGTCATAAAGGCTGGTACCTGATTTTGTTAACTCCTAAAGTCTTCTTAATGCTCCCATACTTAGTAATATATGGTAAATTCAGCTCACATCTCTTTAATATTTTTTAATCTGAAATCATCATAATTATTTGACTTTATAATCAGTGGGCTAAGCTGTCTTTGCTACATGTTGTATGAAAATATATATTTCTGGACAATTTTAGTAGTCAGTAATGTAATTGCTGGCTGAGGAAAATAGAAAACCCAATAGAATAAACTTGGCAGAAAAATATTTTTGACTAAGGGATATGTTAATGACTAAGGGCATATGTTACTAAGCACTGTTTGTGACATAACAAAGGGACTTACCTTCTCCAAGACAAAAATAGCAAATTAGATTGAAGAAACTTGTGTAGAACTTAATGTATCGCTGTGTGATTTCATAAACTGCACAAAGCAGAAACTAATTTTCAAATCTATGGTATATATTTATATATATAATAAATATTGAGTACATGGTTAATTGCTTTCCAGAATTTTGAGATGTTCTGAAATATGCATTTCTAGGAATGTGCATGTGCTATTGATTTACATATGATTGTATTTTGTAACATTTGTCTTGTTGTATTGATACAGCTATTAGATTAGCTAATTTATTTCTAGAAACAGTTAAGCTAGCCTATCACTATTGTTTTTCATTAATTACAGAAGACAAGAGATTCCTAGATCAAAGAGAAAGAGCATTTTACTCACAGCACAACAAGAAGACTGAGAATCAGCACATATGATTAGATTCCTCTTGCTACTAAATTATCTAGAGGGGATGTGCAGGCCCCAAAAGAGGTAGCACTTTTAACAAGTTGCATTATAAAAGTGGAATATGTTGAACTATCCTTCCACCCTTGGGATGAAGGTTCAACATATATAAATCCATAAATATGATTCACCACATAAACAGAAGCAAAAACAAAGACCATATGATCATCTCAATAGATGCAGAAAAAGCATTAGACTAAATTCAGCACATTTTTATAGTAAAAACTCTTAAAAATAAACATAGAGGGAATATATTACAAAATCATAAAAGCCATATACAAGAAACCCACAGCCAACATCATATTGAGTAGGGAAAAGTTGAAAGCATTCCCATTCAGAAATGGAACAAGACAAGGATGCCCACTGTCACCACTTCTATTTTACATCGTCCTGGAAGTCCTGGCCAGAGCAATCAGGCAAGAGAAGAAAATTAAGGGTATCCAAATGGGGAAAAAGGAGGTAAAACTATCACTCTTTGCTGATGATATAATTTTTCTTTCTGGAAACCCCAAAGATTCTGCCAAGAGACTACTGGAATTGATAAATAAATTCAGCAAAGTCTAAGATTACAAAATCAATGTACTTATCAGTAGCATTCCTTTATATCAACAAGAGTCAAGCTGAGAATCAAGTCAAAGACTCAATACTGTCACAATAGCTACAAAGAAAATAAAATATCTAGGAATATATTTAACTAAGGAGGTGAAAGATCTCTACAAAAAGAACTATGAATCACCAAGAAAGAAACATGCAGATGATGTAAACAAATGGAAAAACATATCATGCTCATGGATTGGCAAAATCAACATTGTTAAAATGTCCATCCTACACAAAGTAATTTACATATTCAATGCAATCCCCATCAAAATACCAATGTCATATTTCACAGATCTATAAAAAATAATTCTATGCATCATTGGAACCAGAAAAGATTCTGAATAGCCAAAGCAACCTTAAGCAAAAGGAACAAATCTGGAGGCATCACTTTACCAGACTTTAAACTACACTAAGAGGCTATAGTAACCAAAACTGCATGGGACTGGCACAAAAATAGAGACATAGACCAATGTAACAGAACAGAGAGCCCAGATATAAAACCATCTACATATTGTCATCTGATCTTGGACAAAGTAGACAGCAATATACACTGGGGAAAAGAATCCCTATTCAATAAATGGTGCTGGGAAAACTAGATAGCCACAGGTAGAAGTTGAAACAGGATCTATTGCTCTCACCACTCACAAAAATTAATTCAAGTTGGATAACAGACCTAAATTTAAGACATGCAACCATAAGAATTCTAGAAGAAAATGTTGGAAAAACTCTTCTAAATAATGGCATAGGCAATGAATTTATGAAGAAGACTCCAAGGTCAATCACAGTAACAACAAAAATAAATAAATGGGACCTAATAAAATTAAAAAGCTTCCGGACAGCCAAGGGAACAATCAACAGAGCAAATAGACAACCTTCAGAATAGGAAAAAATATTTGCATGCTATATATCCAATAAAGGGCTAATAACTAGAATCTTTAAAGAACTCAAGCAAAACAGCTAGAAAAAAATCATACAACCTCATTACAAAATGGGCAAAAGACATGAACAGAAGCTTTTCAAAAGAAGATAGACTAATGGCCAATAAGCATATGAAAAAGTGTTCAACGTCACTAATCATCAGAGAAATGCAAATCAAATCCACAGTGAGATATCACCTAACATCAGTGAAAATGGCTTTTATCAAAAAGTCCCCAAACAATACATGCTGATGTGAATGTAGAGAAAAAAGGAACACTTTTACACTGTTGGTGGGACTGTAAACTAGGGCAACCTCTGTGGAAAATAGTATGGATATTCCTCAAAGAACTAAAAGTAGACCTACCATTTGATTCAGCCATCCCACTACCCAAAGGAAAAAAAGTCATTTTATCAAAGTACATCTGCACTAGAATGTTTATAGCAGCACAATTCACAATTGCAAAGATGTGGAATCAACCCAAGTGTCCAACAGTTCATAATTGGATTAATAAAATGTGATGTATTTATACCATGGAGTACTACTCAGCCATAAAAAATGAATTAATACCTTTCACAAAAATCTGGATGGAACTGAAGACCATTCTCCTAAATGCAGTATCACAAAAATGGGAAAACAAACAGCACATGTACACACTGTTAAATTGGAACTAACTGATCAGCACCCATATACACAGAAGGAAGTAAAACTCGACAGAAATCATGTAGGTGGGAGGAGGGAGGAAGAGATGGGTGAAATCATATCTAATGGGTACAATGTACACTATTTGGGTGATGGACACACTTATAACTTTGACTTATGCAGTGCAACAGCAATCCATATAACCAAAACTTTTGTACCCCCGTATTATTCCAGGAAAAAAAGTGGATTATGGAGAATGCCTATTCTTTATCCTGATGGGAGACATTACCTCATCCCTCAAGGTTGCTCACTAAAGACGCAACCCAAAGCCTAAGAAATGGCTTGGGCAAAGAGCCATCAGAGCCTTGCATTTTAGGCTTATTTAGCAAGAATATGCAAGGATGCTCAGGATTCATGCCCAGGCCCATGCTTTCCCAACACCAAAAAATATGAATTACTTTAAAGTGTAGTATGCTTTTTGGAGTTAAGCTGGCATTGCCAGGTTTTTTGTTTTAACTATATCATATCTTTCATCTATTGTGTCATATATAAATCTCCCTAAACACTCCAAACTTTTATATTATTAAAGAAAAAAAAGTTAGTTTAGTCATTATGAGTCATTTTAAAGTATTAATTATAAATAATATAACTAGTCTTAATGTATTAATCATAATAGCATGATTCTATTATATCTTCTAGCTTAATTTTTCCTCCACCAATGAATACTATTACGGTAGTATAATATGTCTATAAAATAAAATTTGGTGAAAAGGACATTTTATTTTTAGAATAATTAAAGGAATACATCAGTGTGAGATGCTTCTCAAAATGGACTGGAAGACATACTCACTCTTTGCTCAACATCAATTTTTGACAGAGAATTGGAGTCTAATCGAAGTAACAGCAAGTTCCTTACTCAGAAGAAAGGTAACAGCTGCCACACTATAATTTCAATAATTTGAATCAATAATCAAATTCTTGAAATAATTTCCCTAGAAGATGGCTAGAATGCTAATCTACAATTTGATGACTTAGGTGAAAATAGCATAATTGTTTTCTTCAGTCTTTCAGATGGGCAGTTTACGAAAACTGGTCCTGTATTGATTTTGCTGCATAGAAAGCCATAACCCCATATGCAAACGGCAAAAAGCCCAGCTTTCACAGTTGAAAATAATCCTTTCTCTAATTAATACTAGACTATTTCATCCATTTAAATAAACTATTTAATCCAGTACTTAACTATGTTTTCCTCAGGGTTTTCTAGCTGCTCATGTTACTTATAATGATGCAATTCTGCTATAAACTTTTATAATGGAGTTCAATAAAGTCGTGAGTGAATACACAATAATAACCATACATCAGTGATGCCGATACACAGGCATTGTGGTAATCAAAACACCAGTGGGCTGCCTTTCACCATGACCTCCTGTGGTTAACATCATTATGGAGTGTCTGCTTTTATACAACCATTGAGGAAACCAATTAATTTGCAGTTTTCTCTCATTTTCAATTATCAGAGCAATCTAGATTTACATGAAGTACTATTTTTTAAAACTACAGCCTGAAAATAAGTTGAGATTAAATAACAAAAACCCTAGTACTAAATCTTCTTACTATGAAATGACAACTACAATTATTCTAAGCATTTCTGAATCAAAAGAATAACCAGGATTTCTGCTTCAAGATTTTGCTACAGAATTTCTCATTTCAATTAAGAATATTGTGTTTCTCTTAAAACTAAAAAATAGAGGCGAAGATAATATTTTTTAAGAATAATATACTATATTTACTTACTATAAAGTGTATCAATAGCTATACATTTCAGGAGTAATACTCTGAATTGTAATATAATACATTTTAACTAAGCTAAGGTCAAAAACCAAGAGCTGTGGTTCCAACATAAGATCCCCAGTCCAGGAACATCAGTATCACTCAGCAACTTGTTAGACATGCAAATTCTCAGGTCTTACCTCAGACAAATTAATTAAGAGACCTTCATGTTGATGTCTGGCAACCTGTGTTTTAATAAGCCTTCATTGTGATGAAAACTAAAATTTGAGAACCACTGGCTTAGAAGTGTGCTCTACACCCATTGTGGTAGCTTTAAAAATATAAGGCACCAATCTTTGGCAATCTATATGGATTGCAACCAATGTTATGATAAAAAAGGAAGGGGCAAATGTGGTCATTGTCAGGAAACCTGAAAGATGGGATCAGTTTGATAAACCTCCTCAGACTGGAGAACATCAGGAGATAGTAAAATACCAATCCATCTCCAGTTACCATTTTAGCAAGGGAATAAGGAATGATTATTGGGCCTGTGTCATATATGAATGTTTCTCCATGGTTTTTTTTTAAATTTTGTTTTAGTTTGGTTTATCATTTTTTTCACTGAATCTTTTCTTTTAGTAATGAGCATTAAATATCCTCCAGAAAATGACTTGTCACCTTTTGTAGGCTTGGGGCAGAAAGACTCCCCAGAACAGAATGCATGCTGGCTGGCCCCCAGAGGGGAGATCAGGCTGAGTGCCTGTGGTCTCAGGCAAAGCGTGAGAGCCAAGAAGTCATCAGACAGCTGCACAATAAAACAATCACAGAACACCTGATGTAATTTCCCCTTTAAACAGACCGAATGCTGTTCCTTAGCAATTCACATCTACTACATTTGCCATTCTCCTAGCCTGAATCAAAAGTGTGCAGCAGAATGTGAAACAAAATTCTTAACTAGAATGCCCTCAGCATCAACAAACCAAATTAAAGAAAGCTAAGCCAGAGAAAAACAAAATTTGCTAATGTCACGCAAATACATCTCCCATTAACAATTCCTGTGACCTTGAGCAAAATAATGCAGTGATATAGAAACAGACCCAAATGTGAAATTTCCTGGTTTTGCATTTTTCAGTACTGTGTATTAATATTACAATCCTTGGGTGAGTTGCTGGTTTTCTGCTACTTCAATTATCTTATCAGTAAAATGAGGATAATAATGTAACAATCTTATTGTTACAAAACTCAAATGTGATAATACACAAAAAGCTTAGAATAGTGTTTGAGCATTGTAAGTGCTTCAAAAGAAAATAATTTTCCATAAATATGCTGTGGTAACAATCATCTCCCAAGTCTTTGTATCAGTTTGCAATTGCTGCCAAGTAACACAAAAATTCAGAGCTCCCAAGCTGATTGGTGTCCAGGGTAGCTCTTCAGCAGAGTCAAAAACTCACACATCTTTGGTCAGTTGTGGATCATCTGGTGGTTGACTTTCTGCTGATGTCTGGGCTATCTCACACACCTAGAGTCCCACCTGAAATGGCTCATCTGTGCTCCTGTTGATCTCTCATTCGCTAGGGGTCTAGCCTCGCTTGTTCACATGGCAACTATCAAGAGTTTCTGAAGACAGTGAGAAAGCATGGAAGACCCCTGGGCAGTCTGGCTTAGACGGGGAACAGCATCACACCTACCACAGTTCATTGCCCAGAGCAAGATATAGTAAACCCCAGATTAAAGGGGTAAGAAACATAGACTCTACTCTTGATATGAGGAGCTATAAAATCACATTGTTAAGGGAAAAACACACAAGAAAGGATGAGAACTGTGTTGATGTTCGCAATGTCCACAAGCTTATTTTCTCATTTATGACATGTCTATTATTTTCGGCTGGTGCTTCTGCTCAACATAAAATTCACTCTCGGGTCCAGGTTGACAAAGAAACCCAGATCATTTGCTGTGTGAGAAGAAAGGTGGACAGGATTGTGCCCTGGCAATTAAATGCACTGTCCCGTGTGACACACATCACTTCCTATCACAACTAATGCCTAGAACTAGTTAAAGCACCGCTACATAAGTCGTAGGGTTCAGTAAAAAATTAGTAAGTGATACATCTTGTTCAAATGTTATTAAGAATTTTAAGATGGTAAACAGATAATTAAATCAAGCATAAGAATATTCTAACCAGGGCCCAATGTGACTGCATGGATCACATGCTTATGAATCAGACCTGACCAGTTACAAGGCCCTATTCAGTAATAAATGGGTGAGAAAGTGAAAAACCTATAGTGAGCCTCAAAGGCAAAGAATCAGAAACATTTGAAGAACACCACCAAAAATGCTCACAATTTTTTTCTTTTATTTACTATTTTTGGGAGTAAGTTACTTAAAATAAGGATTGTTTTGACATTATGCCACCACGTATTCAGCATACTCTTCCTATGATACCTCTATCACTCTCAGAAGCCCAGTGCCATTATCCTTGCCAGACTTGCACAGAATCCATGCACATCAACCTATTTCTGAATACCTTGAGTCATTATTAATATTAAAAGGTTATATTAATATATATAATTACATAATTATGTTAGTGAGATATACTATTTTAATCCATAGTAACAAATCTCTAATAATAGACATTTGAACATAAATAATTGACTTGCAAGGAAATTTTTTTAAAATAAAGAATTCCTAATATCCTTTTAAATCACACTGGGTAGTATCAATGCAACCCAATGGAGAGAGTGAGAGAGAGACACCCAGTATTCCATCTGTACCCCCACACATCAAGCTCTCTTTCCATTCATGTGCAACCTATTTATTATGACTAATAGATTGTACCATAGATATTCAGGACAAGCTGAAAGAAAAAAAGAGCCAGAACATAAATCTCCAACAATCTCCTTTCTTCTGTGATACCAGAAGACCATACATATAGATAATGACACTATAAGACATAAACAAACATCCCATTAGCTTGAGTTTCTGAATAACTGCATAGAACAAAGCTACCCAACAACCTGCATTGTTTATGTAGCATGCAAGAAAAATATAATACTTTCATTTTACTAAGCCACAGATTTGAGGATTTTTTAAGGCGGCATAGCCTAGCCTAACTGACTAACCCTTGACATATGTAGTTGGTCTTCTCATAGACTCTTTCTTCTTCTATCAAAGGTATTAGTATAGCAGACTCCATGCTCATATTCAAATGTAACAACATTGGGCAGAGAATAGAGTAAAATATCAAGCTTTCACAGCTTGAAAGGACCATAATTAATGCTAAGTAGACACATACATCTCCCAAAATAACATTTGCATCAAATCTAAGCCATTATTAATTGTAAGCTATCTTCACATATTATACCACTTATAAAGAAAATATATGCTCCCAATTATAAGTGTAAACTACTATCAATTGTTAGATGTTTATCATTTTACAAAATATAGAAAATAAATATTTTGACATTGTCAAACTATGTTAATATTTAAGTCTTCATTTCTTTTTGACCTTCCTGCTTTAAAGAGAGGGAAGGTCCCTTGAATCACCATCAACATATTTTTGTTTTTGTGGGAAAATATTATGACTGCAATGTCTTTGTCATTCTTCTTACTGAGAGTCTTTTTCCACTTTCCTAGAATCTGGGTTTATCCTGTGAATTGTTTTCACCAGTTCAATAGGGCAGAAATGACATTGTGTAACTCTCCTACATGGGCCTTAAGTTCATCAATTTTTACCTTTAAATTTTGGAATGCTCCTTCTTGGAATTCAGTAGCTATGCTGTGGGAACTCTGAGTCATATGGAGAGGCCACCTATAGGAGGATCAAAGCATACTGGCTGACAACCCAAACTGAAATCTGATAACTGATCCAGCATCAATTGCCAGCTGTGTGAGTGAGCCTCACTGGAAATCCCTACTCAATAGAACTTACAGATGACAGGCCGATGATAACACTATAGAGCAAAAGAGCCACTCAGCTGAGCTCAGTCAACTCACAGAATAATGAAAGATAAAAAATGGTGGTTGTTGTTTTTACAGTTCTAAGTCATCAAGTTTTTTATGCAATTGGCTTTACAATGCTACACAACTTAAATGGGAGAACTGCAATACTAAAATGGTCTGAGCTGGGCAAGTTGATTAACATAAAAAAGGATAATATGTAACTTACAGCATAAACAAGTATATTGCATGGAGCAAAGGTAGATAAGAAAGTAGATTGGAAAATCAAAGCATAGTATGAGAGAGAATAAAGCTTGAATTTTGAAAGGAAACAAGTTATAAAAGTTATAAGTAATCTGTGTGGGACATCAGGGAGATAAAAAAATAGGTTAAAGAAATTTCAATATATATTTATATGTCAGTGCAGTGGAATTTCTCTTGTGATCTTTTTGTGGGTTAAAAGGTAAACTGACTCATAATAAAATTTTAAAGAGTTTACTTATGAATCACACAGCTCCAAATTAGAAGTGGTTCAAAGACTCCACAGAAGAACACAAAGGGCCCTCCCTTTGTTTATAGGTTGAACACAGAAGTAAAACAAAACAAAACAAAACATTGATTGGTTACAATTATACAGTTTTGTTATTTGGTCAATCCTGCTGGAAAATTTCTAGCTATATAACTATAAGTTAGTTGGCAACTACTGATTGGTTAGCCCTAAGTTTCATTTTCTTTAATATAGGCGTATACAAGAAACAACCCAACTTAAGTTTGGCTAATGTTTGCAATTAAGCAAGGTTAAGGTCACTTATAAGGCCTAACTGGCTTTGTCTGCTCAGGGATTCTTCAGGACTTATCTCTATTTTAATTTACTTTAACATGTACCAGGTGTAAACATTTAAATTGGTTTTCAATTTACATATTTGCTTACTTATTTTGTCAACCTGGATTTCTTTTCAATGAATTGTGATGCTAATATTTGTCAAAGAATAATCCAACATTTTTTGGAATACAGTTAAATAGTGCATACTAAAAGGCCGACTTCATTTTTGATGTTTGTTGACTGTTTTAAGTCTCTCTTCCTTTTTTTTTTTGGCTTTGTCCCACATCTGTACAGACTGATAAGAAAGCCTGTTACTAATAGGTCACCTTTCTTTTTAGTGCTAGCAGGAAATTTAAATCTGCTTACCAGATATTTCCCCAGTCCCATCCTCTCACCCACAGACACTATAAAGGCCCAATCTACTCCTCCTACTTAGCCTAAACAAGCCAGGGATTTTTTGTGTGTGTGTTCACTCAACTGTCCCCAGGAGTCCCTTGTGTGAAAATTAAGTTTATTAAAAGTACAGAATACTTACTAAGCAAAAACATGATTTTATGCAAAAACATGATTTTATGCAAAAACATGATTTTATGCAAAGAAACAAAGGGCTCTGGCAACTTCAAAAAGGAAAGTAAATATAAAAGCCAAGTTTTCTTATTTTGTAATAGATCTATAACCATATGTTCAATATGGTAGACTTTGATCCAATGCAGCTATTTAAATTTAAATAAATTAAAACTAAATAAAATTAAAAGTTCAGTGTCTCATGTACACTAACTATGTTTCAATGAACAATTATAAAACCCTCCACACATCAACAGCAAAACACAGATCCTTTTCCAGTGCAACTGGAACATTTACTAAGGTAGACAAGGTAGACTATATTCTCAGCAAAAGAAAATCTCAAAAAACTTAAAATAATTAAAATTATGTGAGTTAAATTTTCTGACCACAATGAAATCAAATTAAAATTTAACAACAAAAGTTATCCCCCAATTTTGTAAATTAAAAATATATACATACAGATTTAAATTATTCATGGATAAAGAAGAAATCAAAAGATAAATTTTGAAATATTTTAATTGAATAAAAAATAAAACATAATAGCAAAATTTGTGGGAAGCAGGTAAGCAGTACTTACAGATAAATTTATACGATTAAATGTATACAGTAGAAATAAGAAAGACCTTGAATCAATGATCTATAATAGATTCTTAAGAAACAAGAAAAATGAAAACAGATTAAACTGAGCGGACCCATTAGAATAAAAACAATAAAGAGTTGAAATCACTGAAACTGAAAACAAACAAAAATAAAGAAAGTCAGTGTTTCCTGAATCTATTTTTTAAATTTTTTATTGTTTAATTGTAAATTGACAAGCTATTATTGTATATATTTATGGAGCACAAGGTAATGTTATGATTTATGAATATCATGTGGAATAATTCTATAAAAAGAAAAAAAAGTCAATAAACCTCTAGCCAATCTGATGCAAGATGAATAAAGAAACAAATTACCAATGTCAGGAATGAAGAAAGGGACATTATTGTGGGTCTCGATAACATTAAAAGGATAATAAAGTAATATTCTAAACAACTCCATGGCAACAAATTCTACTACTTAGACAAAAGACAAGAATCCTGAACTAAACAAACTATCAAAGTTCGCTCGGAGGGAATAGAAAACCTGTATAATAGACCTATAAGTCTTAACTATATTGAATTCATATATAAAAACTGTGCCACAAATAAAACTCCAGTTCCAGAAAGCTTCACTGGAAAATTCTACCAAACACTTAAGGAAGCAATATTAGCAGTTCTACAAAATCTCACATGGAAAATTAAAAGGAAAAAGAATTTCCTGTCTTGTTTTTCAAGGCCAACTTTACCATGATACCAAAACCACACAAAGAAATTAGAAGAAAATAAAACTATAGAACAATATCCCTAAGGAACATAAATGCAAAGATCAGCAACAAAATATTAGAAAGTAAAATCCAACAATATATAAAATGGATAATTTTTCATGTTCATGTAGGTATTATCACAGATATGCCAGGACAGTTTAATTAGAAAATTGATCAACTTAATTTACTGTCTTTGTAGAAAAATCATAAAGTTCATGTGTCGCTTATTCTTACCGGACCAGTAGTTACTTCAGACATACTCTTCTCATAGAATGCAGAAATTTAATTTGCCAAGTACAATTGCAGAGGCACAGTTCAAGCTTACATCACAATTACAAACAACCCACTGATCAATACAAATTCTATGGACAAACTCCATGTCAGTGGGATAGAAATTGTACTCCACTTGCACGGGAGGGTGTGGGGAGAAAGTGTAAACATTTACTGGGCAATACTACATCACTTACTATATAAAACACCACCTTAGGCAAATATTTTTATACTCCATATCAAACAAGCAAAATAAATATCTGTCAATACAATAGATAAAGGTAGAGAGGTTTTGTTATAGATAAATGACCTTTCATTTTGTGCTTAACCATATCCATAATTTTTAGGAAAAAAATAGATCTAACAGTGGTGCTTAATAAATTCTTTATGTGTGGGTTAGTTGAAATGGTGCAAATTTAAAGTCTGATTGACCTTGTTTTTATCCTCTTCTGCCACTTAACTGGCCCAAGTGAACCCAATCAATTTATTTTTTTCATTCTGAACCTCAGTTTCCTTATTAATGAAATAATTCTAATTATCTATCTTAAATTTTGTTGTGAAAATTAATTATTTCAATATATTTAGGCCCGATGTCCTGCCTAGAACATAATAGGTATTCCCATTCCTATATAGTAGCCACTGTGAATTAATTAATGGGTTTTGCAATTAATATGATGAAGCACTAGGTAGGGCCTCACACTGAAAGAAAATAAAGGAGTAAGGCAATTAATCTGATAACATTTTTAAAAATTTCCAAGTTAAACATATAATTATCTGCAAAGCTGGATGTTGTGGTAAGTGTGGTGATAGGGTCTCAATTATTTTTATATTTATATTTTATCTGTAGCTACCATTCTTTCAGTAGGCATACTTTCCCTCAGGAAATAAGCACAACTGTTGTAACTGTTCAGCTTCCAACTAATTTGGAGAGCTAAAGGCAATATGTATCACAGGCCCTTAAAATGAATATGCCCTTTGACTGAGTGGTTCTATTTATAGAAATTTTTTTTTGAAATAAATGAATTAATAGATAAAATGTAAACCATGTCTGTTAATAGTACCATTATTTGTAATCTAGAAAGTTGAAACAATTTGAAAGCCCAAAACTTAGAGAATGCTTAAATAAATTGCAATATTTTTGCACAATGGAATATTATAAAACTTGGATAGTGTAAGAGTGAATGGACATAGAAATATGCAATTTTGCTAGATGATCCTAAAGGCTCAATGGAAATAATTTATGGTCATGCATTTGACATTAGATAGTTAGGGAAAACAGTGTGTTTTCTGCTAGCCACATTTATCTGGTTGGGTGAAAATAGTGAATAGATGAAAATGTGGATTTAAAGAAGGCTGGTACTTTTTTCAGTAAGAACATCTGCTGAACAGAGGGCTAAGGATTTCTCTAGTCATCTTTTCCTTGCCCTCTCAGATGCTCAAAACCCCATATCTTGCTCTGGTGCATACCTCCACATACACATTAAATGAAACCATTCTGAATTCAGAGATTTATCTGGGCAGAGGTCATGAGAATGCTTACAAGTTTACTGCATGCTTATACCTGCTATTGTGTATAAGCCTCTCAAAGTTTAAAAACTATCCTAGAGTTGATTTCTCATAAAAGAAACAAAGTAACAACCTTTGGCTGACAAATTTTCCCAGTCTTTGATCAACTCTTGAAAATACAAGGAATCTGGTGGCAGATTTCATCTGAATAGATGTAAATAGTAAGGTGTTACTGAATAATCATTGACACAAGATGTGATTAAGCCCTAACTTTATGGATAAAGAATAGAATTCAACTGCAATTCATTTTCAAAGGAGGGATAGTTGAATAAACCTATTATAATAGAAGAAAATATATTTTAGATTTTTAAATATTAATTCTATGAATCTCCTTCTAATTCTACAATTAAGAGTGACTGTGATCTAATTTCAATGCAGGTGGCTGTTACCAGTAACAGCATACAGTGTAGTACACAATTACAGAGTAAAATGAGTGTAAATTATGCCTACTAGAGAAAGTTCTAACACAAATGTTTCATGCCACAGATGAGAACAGATATGTCAAAAGATTTCTACTCCTTTTTCAATTTTGAGTTTATTATTCCATAATGACAGTGACAGAATTTGAACAGCCACTTCCAAATATGTTTTTCTCTAGCAGCATACAATATAGGGAAATGATGGTGATGATTACGATAATGATATGATGATGATGATGATGATGATGATTTAAAATACAAAACCTAGTTACATCTGCTCTTATGAGTGGTGGAAATAGAGGAAATGACATAACTCTGTTCATGGTATAAACAGAGATTAGATACTCCACTTCGTTGTTAACATCAAAGTATTTTTCTTAAATTATTTCTTAACTTTGTTTTTTACTTACCTGGACCATTTATGAATTATGTTTTGCTTCTAATACTTTATTTGACAGAAGAGATTTTAAAACAGATAATAAGTATGTTAGCATTATTATTATAATAATAAAGTAAGAACTTACAGTTTTAATTGCCTATTTATTGACATTTATTTACAGATATGGAAAAAGAAAAATGATTTGTGTGAAACACAAATAGCATGTTTTAAATACAACTTAATTTATGTTTTCTTATCTGTACGCCAGTTTATGTTTTCTTCCTTCCTACCTGCCATTAGGCATCAGGAAAAATGACAGAGTAAATGTTATCTCAGAAAGGAGAAAGATATGACACAACAAAGCTCTATTATTCAAAAGGGTATAAGAGAGTTACCCACCAAGTTTTCAGACATAGGGAAGAAAGTATCTAGACATAAAGAAGACAACAATAATGTATTTAAAAGAGGTGCTAAACCTTAGAAATTCATGTTCTTACATTTTCCGTGTGTAAATGTCCACTTGGAAAAAGTAGATCTTGAGAACATTAAGTAGTAGCCAGTGACAAGATTATCTATTTGTTAAATAGTTAAAGAAAGCTACAAGTTCCTGGGATGTGGTCATATTCAACATGGCATGTAAGAAATTGTGTGGCACTAAGAGGTGGAAGTGGTTAGAAAGATAAGTGCAAGGGAGACCCCAGATCCTACTAGCTTTAAAGGGCATACATTGGGTTTGTTTGGTTTTTTCGCCTTAGAGAAGGCTTGCAGTTGGCCATCATACACGTGGATTGAGATAAAGTGTGGCACATGTTTGAAACTATACACTACACAGTAGATGTCAACACAATGTCCAATGAATCAAAGGTCTCTGTTTTACCTGAGCGATTATCAGTACAGTGAACAAAACGTACTAGCCACAGTTGAGCAGAGTACAGGAATGCTGCAGAGAAAATCATTTAAATGCACTGCCCCTGTCTCTTGACACTATTACAAGGTCATATAAACCTTATACCTAGTGCACCAAAAGTATCTTAGGAAGAACAGATGGAGTGAGAACAGATGAGTAAACCTCAAGAAACAGTTTAACTTTTTGGATTTAAGTAAATTTATTGGATTGTTCTAAATATGGTATGTGAGACTGTGGTTCCTATTTTAGTCACAAGGTTTATGATAAAGAAGTTATGGGAAGCAAAACACAACAAAAAACACTATTTTCTTTGAATATCTGAGTATGCACTAGCAAAATTAAAACTTATAAGACATAATTTTATTGTGTGAAGAAATAATAAAAATCCAGTGCCTACTTTCTAAAGCCTACAACATTCTTAGTTATAAAGAGAGAAAAAAATCTTCAATGCAACTTTTACCTATAAAGATATATATGTGGCATAGATGACAAGTAGTAATTGTCAAAGAACAAATTTGAACATATCATTCAGTTTCACAAAATTCAAGAACATATTTAAATACATGGTTATATTTTAAGGTAAAGAAAATAACTTTCTCTAAAAATTAGCTTTTACTTACAAATTTCAAATAATAATATTGATTATTTAACAACATTAGATAAAGCTTAAAGGATTTTTTGTTTGTGTGTGTGTGTTGTTTTTTTGTTTTTTACACTTAATAGCTAGATAATGTGTTAATGTTAGGATTTGATTTTGCTACAATCCAGCCTGTACTTGCCTTACATTAAGGATTTCTAACTGTTGTTCCTGTGTTAATTTTATACCACTGTGGTAATATAAAAGAAAACATGAAATGAATCTATTTTTGTATTAACACCAACTACAATTATTATATAACAGTTCACAAACACAATTTCATACAATAATTGTAACTCAAGAGTGAATAAGCCCTCTTTCCCTAGAGGCCTTTTGCAAAATATTAATGACAGAAATGAGTAACAATTGACTGTCATTACAGTAGTGTATTTTATAATGAGAGTATTGTTTTCTCTTTCTGTTAATTCCAAAGTTTATATTAGGATTCTCATTCAAAGGTTGAATTTATAACTTCAGGAACCTTTTCAGGGCCACAGGTCCCATTATTTCGTGACTAGAGGTATGCATTATAAAGACTCCTAAGAGTAGTTGTTTGTATGGTTTATTTTTTTGGCAATATTTAGGGGAATAGTCATTCTTCAATTCACATATTTTTAACAAAATGTTTTTATAAGACATTTTTATAAGTTATGAAACTTTAAGAAACAGAACCCATATTGATGCCCTTATGTTATATATAACTCAGCATAAATGATAACTCAAGGTCTAGGATTCAAAAAAAGAGATGTAATTTATATGTTAAGAATAAATAAGCTCTTAATAATATAAACACTCTGTACCAATAATGTTATTTTAATTAGAGGCTAGGGTGGGCAGTGGCCAAGAAAACCCAGCAATGCAAATCATCAAGAAATATGAAAAATTCAAGAAACATGACATCATCAAGGAAACAGAAAAAATACTTCCATAACCAACCCCAAAGAAATGGAGATCTATGACCTGCTTAGCAAAGAATTCAAAATAATTGATTTAGGGAAGCTCAGTGAGATACAAGAGAACACAAATAAACAACTCAATGATATTAGAAAAACAGCACAAGAACAAAATAAGACATTTAATAAAGATATGCAAACCATAAAAAAAAAGAACCAAACAAGCTCCAATTCTGGATCTTACAAATACAATGAATATAATAAAAATTGCGATTGAGAGTGCCCATGGCAGACTTGATCCAGAAAAAGAATCTGTAAACTCAATTATAAGTCATTTGAAAATATTCAGACAGAAGAAATATAAGAAAAAAAGAATAAAAAGAAGTAAATAAAACCTATTGAATATATGAGACACCAATAAGAGTTAATAATTTGCTTCATAAAAATTTCCAAAGGAGAAGAAATAGAGAAGGGTTTTTCAAAGAAATAATGGCTAAAACCTTTTCCATTCTGGAGTGAAATGTGGACATCTAGGTATATGAAGCTTAAAAGTCTCCAGTCACTTTCAACACAAAGAATTCACCAATACCAATTCTATATATATATAATCACTGTCAAAACATCAAAAGCAGAGAGAATTTAGAAGACAGTAAGAGAAAGGAGATTCCTCACATACAAGGAAACCTCTATAAGAATATCAGCTAATTTCTTAGCAGAAACCTTGCTGGCAAGGAGAGAGAGTGGTGATATACTCTGAATATAAACAGTCTTAATGCTCCCCTTAAAGGCTATAGACTGGATGAATAGATTAAAAAAACACTGTCTCCAAGAAAACTATGTAATCCATAGACTTTCATAAATTCAAGGAAAAGGAATTAAAAAATATATTCCACACAAATGGAAACCAAAAGTGAGCTGGTTTAGTTATTCTTATTTCAGATAAAATAGACATTAAACCAACAATGGTGAAAAAAAGGGGGCAAAAATAGTTATTATATAACAATAAAAGAAACAATTCAGTAAAGAAAGATATAACAACCCTAAATGTGTATGCACATAACACAGGAGCTCCCAGATCCATGACAAAAATTGTAGTAGCTCTAAGCAAAGAAATAAACTGTAGCATCATAATTGCTAGGGATGTCAACATCCCACTTACAGAACTAGACAGATCATCAAAACAGTAATCAAAAAAAGACACTGGACTTAAAAGGAATTCTAGAAAGAACAAACCTAACAGACATTTATGGAACATTCTTCTCAAAAAATATAGTATATACATACTTTTCAACAGCACATGAGATGTTTCCAAGATTGATCATATTTTAGGCCATAAACTAGTCTCAGCAAATTAAGAAACCACAGACCACAGTGGAATAAAACTAGAAATCAATTCTAAGAGAAACTCAAGTCTACACAAAGTCATGGAAATTAAACAACCTGCTGCAGAAAAATCCGTGGGTCAATGATGAAATTAAGATGGACGTCAGAAGATTTCTCAAACTGAACAACAAAGGGGATATGAGCTGGCAAAATCTGTATCGTACAGTAAAAGCAGTGTTAAAGCAATAATAAAGCTCAGAGCAGAACTAAATGAAGTAAAAACCAAAAAATAATACAAAAGATCTACCAAACAAAAAGTTACTCTAGTCAACAAATAGTGCTAGGAAAATTAAATAGCCTCATGCAGCAGAATAAAACAGGATTCCTATATCTCACTGTATACAAAAATTAATTCAAGATGAATTAAATAATTACATCTAAGGCATGAAACCATGAAAATTCAACAAGAAAACATAGGAAAAATTCTTCTAGACATTGGTGTAGGCAAAGAATTTATGATTAAGTGCTCAAAGAATAATACAGGAACAACAAAAATAAATAAATGGAACTTAGTTAAATTAAAAAGCTTCTGCACAGCAAAGGACTTAATCAATAGAGTAAATAGACAGCAAAGGAATTAATCAATGAAGTAAATAGACAATCTACAGAATGAGAGAAAATATTCACAAACTATTACTATAAATCAGACAAGGACTAAATCAAATCAGGAGGAAAAAAACAACTCCATCAAAAAGTGGGCAAAGGACATGAACAGTGTTTTTTCAAAAGGAGATAGACAAATGACAAACAAATATATGAAAAAATTCTCAATATCACTAATCAGGGAAATGTAAATTAAAACCACAATGAGATACTGTCTTACCCTGTCAGAACGGTCATTATTAAAAAGTCAGAAAAAAATAGATCCTGATGTGGATGTGGTGAAAAAGGAACACTTATATATGTTGGTGGGACTGCAAAGTAATACAACCTCTATGGAAAACAGCATGGAGATTCCTCAATGAAATAAAAGTAGACCTACCATTCAATCAGCAATCCTACTACTGGGTATCTATCCAAAGGAAAATAAGTCATTTTATTAAAAAGACACCTGCACTCAAATGTTTATTGCAGCACAATTCACGATTGCAAAGATATGGAAACAAACTAAATGCCCATTAATTGGTTAGTGAATAAAGAAAATGTGGTGTGTGTATATGTATGTATGTGTGTGTGTGTATGTGTGTGTATGTATATATATATATATAATGGAGTACTACTCAGTCATAAAAACAAATGGCGTAATGTCTTTTGTAGCAACATGGATTCCAATGGAGAACATTATCCTGAGTGAAGTATCTCAGGAATGGAAAAACAAACACCACATGTTCTCACTAATAAGTGGGAGCTAAAATATGGGTAGACATGTTCATAAAGCAGTATAAAGAATATTGGAAACTAAGAAGGGGAGAGGGTGGAAGAGAAGTGAGTGATAAAAACTTTCCTATCGGGTACAGTGTACACTATGCTAGTGACCGGCACACTAAAAGCCCTCACTTCAACATTATACAATTCATCCACATAACAAAATCACTTTTATTCCCTTAATATTTTAAAATAAAAAAAAAATTAAAAATAAAATATACATATTTTGAGCATATTAAAATTGTGCTTACAGTAATCAATCATAATCACCTTATGGAAGTTTTTGTGATTTTAGGAAGTATGCAGAATCTGCCTTTCATAAGGCAACTGCTGATTTACAGAAGCATCAAAGAGAAACTTGCCAAAAGTCTGATGGAAAAATGAAAGGGATTCCAAGGTGCTCCCAAAGTGCCCTCATAAAAATACATTTTCTTCATTGTATAGTCTGCTTTATTTTAAAAAGATGTTAGGATTTCTTCCTTAAATAAATCATAAAAATTATATCCCTTGACACACAAATCTAGTGACTATGTACCCTATCTACCTAATTCCCGTACTGGGATATCAATAGTCATTTTGTTTTATGGGATATTTATTATGGAACTGCTACATTCTCTCTGGCTAATCTATGCCCTGTCAGTAATTTTTCCCTATATAGTACAGATAAGGTCACCACTTGGATGACGGTGCAAAGTAATGTGGCGGAGAGAAAGGAAGACTGTTCAAACTGAACCAGGTTTATGTGGCTCTGTACTACCCCAGACAGGGCTGAATCTTCATGTTCTACAGTCACTGCTGGTATGGTCGAGGGTTAGGGCTATGAGAGATCCCAGTTCCAGCCAGAAAGATCCCCAGTGGCCCATGCAAAGTACATAAGGAATCTCAAACCATTGTCAGAGAGAGAATGCTAGGATATAACAACTTTATTGAGTCATGCTTTCAATTTTGCTGCTGATATAGCCAGGAGATGGCTTGGATATTTTATTTTGTTAGTTCCTTTAGAGCAGGACACTACTGACATTTTGAGCCCAATAATTCTTCGCTGTGAAGGGCTAAGTTGTTCTTTGTATGATGGTAAGTAGCATCCCTGGCCTCAACCCAATAGGCATGAATCATACCACCCTTCACAGTTGTGACAACCCAAATTCCTACAGACATTGTCAAAAGTCCTCTAGGGCCGTGGTCCCCAACTCCCAGGTCGCAGACCAGTGTCCAGGAACAGGGCCGCACAGCAGGAGGCAAGGCAAGTGGCGGGCTAAGCCAGCAGAGCGAAGCCCACAGCCTCTCCCCATCGCTCACATCACAGCCAGAGCCCTGCCCCGCGTCAGATCAGCGGGCATCAGACCCTCTTAGGAGCACTAACCCCACTGCAAAGTGTGCATGTGACGGATCCAGGTTGTGTGCTCTCAGTGAGACTCCAGCAGGGGTCCTCAAACTTTTTAAACAGGGGGCCAGTTCACTGTCCCTCAGACCGTTGGAGAGTGCGCACTGTGGGCCCCCCCCGACTAGTCGGCTGCTAAGCAGGACAGGCAGCTGGGGCAAAAACACCCGGCAAGCCAGATAAATGTCCTCGGAGGGGCCATGTGGCCCTTGGGCGTAGTTTGAGGACGCCTGCTCCAAGGCCTGATGATCCGAGGTGGAGCCCAGGCAGCCATGTACCCTCCACCCCAGCCTCCACCCCCATCCTCCACCCACATCCGTGGAAACACTGTCTCCATGAAACCTGTCCCTGGTGTCCCTGGGGACTGCTGCTCTAGAGAACAAAATTTCCCCGGGGAAGTTTACATTCATGGACAGTCTATTATGTGCTAGTAACTGAATTAAGTGCCTCTACATGTGTTAATGCATATATTTTTCTCCAAAATCATGCGAGGTAGAGATTACAAATGAGGAAATGGAGATTCATAATAGTTAATTGACATTCTGGGATTCAAAGTTAAAGGTTTGTGACACCAGCCATCATAAAATGAAGAAAATAAGGAACTTTATACCTGTTGTAGGTATGGTAATATCTCATAAGGTGTTTAGTATTAAACTGGCCTTGGAGTGACTAATATATCAGACATCTGTGTATTACTGCTGTCCTCTAGAACTAAGTCCAGGCCAAGTGAGTTTCAGTATTTGGAAGATAGATAATCGTATGCATCCTAACATTGACTTCATTCTAAAGAACATTTCAGTTAAGAATGAAATCATAGTGAATTATGTAGATTATTTTTGGAAAACAACATTTGACTCCCATGTTATTATAAACTATAAAACAATTCCATAAGACACAACATTATAATCATTATATTATAGAACTTTCACTTCTCTTCACCAAGGTACATAGCCAAGTATTGCCACTGCAAAAGGACATTACTTGGCTATGAGATCTAGAATGGAGAATGGTAATGCAAATTTGTTTGGGCCAGATTCCCCTTGGTAGGTTTTTCATAGAGGCCCTTAACATATTGAGTTAATTCCCTCCTATTCCTAATTAGCTGAGAATGGCTATTGAAGTTTACCATTTTTTTCTTCTATTGCAATTTTCATATTCTTTACTCCTTTATTCTGTTAATGACTGCATTCCTTGGATAAACCTCACTTGGTTATGTGTATCATCTATTTTATCTATGTATTAGTGGATTTAATTTACTAATATTTTGATAAAGATTTTATTTCTGTGCAAGAATGCTTTGTTATTTTGGCTTTTGTTTTTTATCAAGTTTTGGTATTAGTGTCATGTTTGCATCATATAATGAGTTGGGAAATATTTACTCCTCTTTTATTTCTTGGAAGAGTTTATAAGAGATTAATTTCTTTCATTAAGTATTTCACAGATTTGCCAGTGAAACTATATTCCTGGAATTTTTTTGTGGGAAGAATTTTATAAGAAATTCAACTTCTTTAATAGATTCAAAATTTCTGTTCACCTCATACCAAATTTTTATGAAAGAATTGTCTATTTTATCTATGTTGTAGAATTTGTTGGCATACATTTTATTGTAACATATCTTTGTCATCATCATAAGGAAAGTCACAATGCAAATGCCTAGAATTTAAGCCAGAGAAGAGATTTTATTTTCATGAATTCCAAGTGACTATAAACAAATATGATGTAGAAAGCTACTTTGCAATAAATATCATAATGACATAATGAGTTGAACCAAAAGGACACAAAAACTTTCTCATGCATTTAGCTAACCTGATCTTGATGTTCAATTTAAATCAGAAAGAACAACAAAAAATTGTTAATAGGACTGCACAGTGAGACACTGTTAGGTATCCAAACACTGCTCCACCAGTCAATCCAGAAGGCTGGAATATGGTTCCATAAAAAGGATGCCTCAAATCCATTTATGAGAGTAGACAGAAAATGTCTTCTATTTTAGAAAACCCTCAACATGAGTTACTATTTGGGAGGTGATTTAGGCTCATTTATTTTCCTGATATTCAAGCATAATGAACAGTTTTCCTTTTATAAGCTTTGGGTTTATAGTTCTGTGTTTCCAGATATTAAATGACCTCAGTGATAACTTAGCATATGAAGGAAATTGCTTTACTGTCACTATCTACCAGATATTTGATTAATAAAGACAAACACTACATGTAATTCTCAATGTAAATAGTGTTCTGAAATTTATCCAATATGAAGATACCAAAGCACGTATATTTCTGACAAATTCCTGATTATTTTAAAACCATAATTATCAACATTTACTTTTTAAACTAGAATTTAAGATTGCTCTTTTGAGCCTAAAATGAACTTTTCTGTTCCCAGGTTTCACTATTTCTAAGACTGAATATATTTACTTTTAAAACTTAGGATCTGGATACTTCTATGTACTAAATATGAACTGCATATGCATAGGTGTCTACCAAGAGTTGGGAATTGTATCAATTAATAATTCTTTACCATATTTACATTTCAGGTGGGTTTTTTTTTATGAGGTTGTGTTATACAACATGGAAAGGCTTTGCATTTAGTCAAAATACTTAGCATTACCTGTATTAACTGAATTTATATCTTTCCTGCCTGTTTATTGTAGCATTCTGTAGAGCACAGGCACACTTTTAGTACTGATTCTAACATTTTGGAAATATAGGCAATATCAGAAATTGGTCATTTGACCCTTGGGATTTAGATACTTTTCAAAGTCCATGCTTCACTTTGAGATCCATGTAAGAAATTAAGAGAAAAGAGGTTATACCCAGGGGGAGGGAGTTATCAAATGTTAGGAAAATACAAATTAAAGATATTTTTGACATTTCATTGAAGAAATAACAAACCCTGTTTAATTTTTTCTTCCCCCAAAATAATTTTTCTCCTTTATGAATCAGGAGATAAATTCACTAAGTACTACATACACATAACTTCAACAGTCTAGACACGCTAAAGGTTTATCAAAAAATACAACAACAACATGAGAGTCTCCTGTATTTCTCATCCTGCTATCACATACATATATTAACATATTCCCACACACAGAATTAACCACATTCAACTCTTCTGTTTCTGCCTGTTTTCACATCCATATTCTTTTTTTTTTTTTTTGGAGACAAGATCTCACTCTGTCACCCCAGGTGGAGTGCAGTGGCTGGCATCATCCTAGTTCACTGCAACTTCAAACTCCTGGGCTCAAGCAATCCTCCTGCCTCAGCCACCGAGTAGCTGTGACTACAGGCAGGCCACCATGGCCCAGCTGATTTTTCTATTTTTTGTACAGGCGGGTCTCGCTCTTGCTCAGGCTGGTCTCGAACTCCTGACCTCAAGTAATCCTCCTGCCTCGGCCTCCCAGAGTGCTAGGATTACAGGCATGAGCCACTGAGCCTGGCCAATATTCTTAATAACATGTGTTTAGTGCTAGTTCTTCAATCATTAATTTTAGCCATTGTCTATTGACTTTCTCTTTAGGTAGATGTAGCTATCCTTCTTACAACAATCTTCCTTTTTTTCTATCCTGTCATTACAGTGATAGTTTTTGGTTAACTCTGTATTCAATGTCTTATTACTGTGTTGATAATTTGCTTCTTGCCAAAATAGTATATTATAATATAATTATGTTTTCTTCTTTCTGGGCAACTTTTTATTTTCCTGAAATTAATAACTGTTTAATTTGTTTTAACTTAGCTGTCTCCAGACATAGGCTATTTTCTCTCATGGTATCAGTCAAGATTTACTAAGGTAAAGAGTAAATTCTGTCATACATTTCAAAGGTAATTTACTTTAAGGATTTCTCGAGAGACCCAACAAGCAAAAAATAAGGTAATCTATCGGAAACCCAGGGTTTTATAACAGAACACTGTCACTGCCCCCTTAAGGCCAGACTAGAGTGACTTGACAAGGAAGTGGTATCAGGAGAGTACAGAAATTGGGGCTTCACACAGATGTAAGACCTGCAGTGGGACTGCTTAGCTGAAACTGGGAATAAAGAAGAGGGGCTATGCTGCCAGCTCAGGAGTAATTCTTTTTTAAAAACTAAGACACAAACATGCACATTAGCCTAAGCCTACACAGGGTCAGATTATCAATATCATTCTCTTCCACCTCCTCATCTTTTCTTTTTCCACTGGAAGATCTTCAGGGGCAATAATACACATGGAACTGTCATCTTCTGTGATAACAACGCCTTCTCCTGGAATACCTGTTGAAGGACTTGCCTAAGGCTGTTTCATACTTAACTTTGTGTATATATATAAATGTATATACACACACATATGCAGAAGGAGCACACTCTAAAAATCAAAAATATGGTATAGTAAACACTAGACAAAAGGAAATTTTCAACTCCATTATAATCTTCTGGCCTCCATGTTGTATACTGATCATTTTGATCAATGATCAGTCTGTCATTGATCAAAATATCATTATGCAACACATGACTGTAGAAGTTTCTCTCTCATAAAAAGTAAGCCTGGGAGTAGGCACTCTGATTAGAATACTTCATAGTCATCAGAGTCCTGTCCATAGCTACCACCTTAACCTACAGCTATGTCTTATGATTCAAAATAGACACTGCTGGTGGGACTGCAAACTAGTTCAACCTCTGTGGAAAGCAATATGGAGATACCTTCAAGCGATACAAGTAGGTCTACCATTTGATCCAGCAATCTCACTACTGGGCATCTACCCAAAAGAATAAATGACACTCTAAAACAAAGACACCTGCTGCACTCGAATGTTTATAGCAGCACAATTCACAATTGCAAAGTTGTGGAAAC
>VBSM01002608.1:41465579-41489644 GCA_008086735.1 Cheirogaleus medius
ATATAGGAATAACATTTATCGGGTGTCAGGCAGGTGGGAGGGGGAAGGAGGGGACGAGTATATACACACATAATGAGTGAGATGTGCACCATCTGGGGGATGGTCACACTTGAAGCTCTGACTCAAGGGGGGTGGGGGGCACTGGCATTATATGTAACCTTAAAACTTGTACCCCCATAATATTCTGAAATTAAAAAAAAGATAGATACTTGAATTCTAACCATCATATTTAAATTTCAGTTAGCATATGAAGGAAAGGGCATAAAAGGACTCATTACTCCCTTTAAGGGCATTTTCAAGAAATTGTGCTACTTTGCTTATTCACATAGCCACTTCTACCTATAGGAAAACTCTGTGCGCAACTAAAATTTAAGAGGGATATTGCTCAGGAAGAAGGTAAAAGCAGTTAGTAAATTATACACCCTTTGGTAGAGCAAAAGAAACAATAGCATACAAAGCTATATGTTCAAGGATATTTGTTGTAGTATTGCTTATAATGGAAGAAAATAGGAAACCACATTGATGTATATTGATGGGATATTGTTAAATAGCTTGGAATGCATTAATATCACATAATAAATACTATGGAACTATTGAAATATATTAATCAAAGATATATAGATATCTTAGAAGTATATTTTCACAAACTGTTGGCAAGCATGAAAAAATGTTCACATGTATACATACCTATGTTTATATACCTATAGTCTTTATTATCTTGTGGTTATGAAATACACTAACAATTCTGAAAGCAGTTTGAAATGTTAAGAGGGCCACAGAAATGCAAGGGATTTTCATGCAATATCCACAGTAAAAAATTACAGATACTAGACTAACTCATTCACAGATGTTCTAAATCCTTTTGTGTGGTCCCTGTACTGTAAGAGCTAGAAATCTAAATATCAGTTTTCCCAGACTCCCTTACATCTGAAGTTCTGAATATGATTCAAGTTCACCAATCAGATGCATTCTGAAATTAAATTTCAGAGCTGAGTTAAGTGGGAAGAGAAGCAGGGCATGAGGTGCGATCTTGCTAGTGTGGATCACGTCAGAGTCAGCAATTTCCAGGAGCAGGCAGCTGAACATCAGATTCCTTACTCAAAAGTCACTGTCCTTATCATGGGCTTCCTTGGCTGCCCAGGTCTGTGGTGTGACCCAAGGGATCATTTCTGGATGCTCATCCTGAAGTCTATTTCATCAGCTTGCCTAATAATTCTTTAAATAATTCAATATCTTTTAATAACAATAATACCTTTCTATTTAAAACAGCAAGAGTAAATTTTTTTTTTCTGGGAAAGTGAACCCTCTGCAAAATAGCATTATTGCTATGTGAATCTGAAAGCACTGAACATCTCTGTATTCCTATATTTAGTAGTCCCACAAAATAGTTCTAAAATATGAAAATTTGTCAATACTCATAAATCTTTAAGATTTACAATTTTAATTTTCTAGTCCCTCTTTTCTAACCTTTAACAATTTAAAAAATGATTATTAGATTCTGTCTCTCCATTCTTCCTCTATTAGTCAAGTACATATTCATTAAAATTCTGTGGATATTAGCATAAGCCTCTTATCTAGGAAAAAGTACACCAATCCAAGATGCTGCCCCTTACTTTCCATTTGTTCACCCACCCATATGGTCCACTGCAACCTTGTCACAGGGATAATAAGACATATTATTCATGTTTATTAGTATATTATAAGGAGTTATTGAAAAAAATGACTTTATACCAAAATAGAGACATCCAGCCATTGAGAGCCAGACCTTCTGGGAAGAGCATTTCAATAAAAGTTGGAAAAATGTCCTGTGACAGCACATCCTTTCATCAGCTGAAGAATTATTAATGTCTAAGCCCAGCAGTTTAGTGACTGATGAAGAGGATATGACATTGGAAAAATCCTGCCTTCAGCTAGATAAGCATAGCCCACAGCATCCCTGCTCTTTGAGCTGACACATCAGTATAATTTTCTGCCATGTGTCTAATTATCTTCACAAAGAAAGAAAGTCTAAGAAGAGAAGGCCGGGCTGGGAGGATAAAAAGGAGTTTGTGTTTTATTCCATCAACCACAGGACAAGTCTGTTCTCTCATAAATACTGGATTTAAAATCATGCCAGTGAAGGTCATTCACTTTAACTAGAATAAAACACAATAGCAAAGTAATTTTCTTAATCTTCTGTACGAATTTTCTTCCACACATTACATTTCCATCCCTCATTTCTTTTGTTTCATTTCATGTCTTCTGTTATAGAGGCTTTAATATGCTTACTCCTCAATCTTGTACTGGCCCAACTTCAAATCACTTACTGTAGGTAATTAGCGTTGGTGTGGCTGAGCCTGTGTTATCTCAGCATACCCTGTTTGCAGCAGAGTCTTTTATGAGTTCCCTACTTCGTTTAGAATGCAAAACGTCCGAAGACAGAATCAATGTCTGCTGAAAACTGTGCAGTTTTGTTTGCTCAAAATCAAGCAACTAATTTCTATACTTCATTTTCTTCATTAAAAAAACACGAATGTAGTGGCAGATACAGTTTAACTAAAAAAATAAGGAAATCAATATAAAATATAAGAGTGTAAGGGACTGCAACATTAACTGAATCATTAAATACAAAACCAAATGTGAAGCGATCACAAGAATACACAGCATAAAACATGAGAGTTTAGGGAAGACTGAAACCTCATCACTGATTTTGCCTCTACCAATACCAAACAAAATAATAATAATAATAATGATAATACATTCAGGGCATCATATACATGGATTCCACTTCCTTGGATTCAATCAATGGAGGATTGATATTAAGATGTTAAAAAAAATTGTTTTGTACTAAATATTTACATATATTGTTGTGACATTATTCCCTAAACACTACAGTATAACAACTATTTAAGTAGCATTTACATTGTATTAGGTATTATAAATAATCTAGAGATGATTTGAAGTATACAAGAGAATGTGTGTAATATATGCAAATACTGCATCCTTTTATATCAGAGGCTTCAGCATCTGTGGATTTTAGTATCCGTGAGAAGTCCTGGAACCAACCCCCCAAAGAACAACTGTATATGCACCAGCAATTTTTTTTTTCATCAGTAGAAATCCTCCAAGAAAAGAGATACAGCATCTTGGCATAAAATTTGAAAAGTAGTGGTGCAAAGGAAATCATGTAAAAGTTCTGTCATGTTTGTGTACTGATTCAGTCTGCCTCCAGAAAATATGCAGGGGACAGAAACTGTGTTCAGAAAATCTTGAGAATGTTCAGTAACACTCACAAATGCAGAACATGGCACACTGAAGGAATGAGCCAACATCTAGAAAAAGTTATGAAGGAAACCATTACAGTGGGGTTTCAGTTGAAGCAGGAAAGTGTTCCAGGAGAGATCCCCATCTATTTTGTCTACTCAGGATGAAAGAAATATGGGGAGAGAAATTAAAATCATCATAGGTCTGTCTAGAAAATTTTCGAAACAATAAATAAGGAACATGGAATCCAGGAGACTTTCTGAGGGAGCAGAGTGCTGGGGGTGGGGACAGGGGCTGGAGAAGTACATGGAGAGTAGAAGGTCACTTGTCCTTCATCCATCACACCGCAGTAATTTTTCTTACCTTTCCCCCCTCTGTGGAATAGGGGAGTGATATTAGCTGCTAAGGAAAGACAATCTGAGGAAATAGGCTAAACAATCTGAGCTTCAGGTCTCTAAGCTGAATTGCATAATTTCCGCCCCATGGGTCTAGGATATATTTCAGGCTTGGTGATGTGAACTCTGGTAGATTCTATTTAATACAAGCTCAGAAGACAGAGTACAACCAAGTTCCTCTAACAAAGACTACATACTTTCAGCTAAGTTCTCCCTGTCTTATACTCAAACCTGACATATTAGAAAAGTAGACATAAAGTAATAGCCTCAAACTCCAACTCAGAGTAGAACACAACCAAATCACATATAAGAAGCCACCCATAGCAACCCATCTGCTGCCATGTGAAATCCTATGATGACCTCCCCTGATACCTAGAATTCAATTCAACTCCTTAATTCTGGTTGTTATGGAATGAATTGTGTCCCCTCAAAATTCACATGTTGAAGCCCTACACCCTGCTACTTTAGAATGTGACTGTATTTGGAGACAGAATGTTTAAAGAGATGATTACGGTTAAATGAAGCACCCTAAGCCAAAAGGACTGATGTGTTTATGAAAGGAGGGAGAGCTTTAGGGATATGTGAGCACAGAGAAAGGTCACAGTAAGAAGACGGTCATCTATGAGCCAAGGAGAGAGGCCTCAGGAGAAAAGAGACCTGTCAACACCTTCTTGGGCTTCCAGACCTCCGACTGTAGAAATAAATTTCTGTTGTTTAAGCCATCCAGTTTGTGGTATTTTATTATAACATCTCTAGCAGACTAATACACTGACACATAAGAATGTATATGATCTGTACCTGACTAATTCTCTTTTTCATCATTGTGTTCCAGCTCTGTTTTCTTCTCTCTTCCCCATCTGAAACATTCCAACCACCCCTTCCCCAGGCCCAGCACCTGAGCCCTTACTTTTCTTTCCAAGACCATCATATGAATAACTCATCCTTGTTGTCCCAGTCCCAGCTTAAATGACACATAATAAAAGAGACCTTCTCCGATCCCCCAATATCTCACACAATTTCCACATATAACACTGTCTGGGACATAGCTAGAACTTAATAAATATTCACTGAAGGAATGAAAAGGATTACAAGGGAGACAAGAAAACAAGAAGAGTTCATCTAAAATATAGAATGGATAGAGATTCTGTATTGAAGTCCCCAAGCATGAGATAAATGGAGATAAATGGAATAACATCTGTGCAATCATTATGTTAGTGTAAGTATGAACTGCAGGGAGCAAATGAGGGGTGGAAGAAACATGAAAAAGAGAGATAAGAACTTGACTTAGAAGAATAAAACACAAACAACAGAAAAAAATATCCCCTAACGAGCAAAGCATCTAATGTAGACCTAAACTCAATAAACCATGAATTTAAAAAATTAAGACGTTAAACCAATACAATGAGATGTAAAGACATGTGCTGATCTAAGAAAACACACAGGCATCAAACAACACAGATACATAACACATAAATTAGAAACAGCAAGCTTCAGAAATGATAGAGCAAAATAATCAGACTTATGGCATGGCATAAAGACTTGAAGATGGCCACTGTATGCTGAGGTAAAAATAGCCGAAGAAGAAAGCAATCAGAGTGAATGTAATAGAGAATAGAATGTAAGAGGTACTATTTTCACTATCTTTCCCGCATTCTTGTTTCATTATGAAAAGAGTGTTTCATACAGAATATTTCGACCCTATCGCTACTTTTCCCTGGCTTCCAAATGAAAAGAAAGGTGATTTATCTGATGGGTGGGCGTCTAACATCCTTGTCCAAGCTTGCTATGCACTGGTGATGGATTAAATGCTATTATTCTCTCTGGACGTCAGTAATTTTGTAACAGGCACGATCCTCCATGCAGCCACCACTGTAACTGCTTGGCAGAACCCTATTGGAAATCAATTTGAGGCATTGTTCTAAGCTTACCCACTCGTCTAGTCATTCTGATAAGGGAAAGAAAAGCTGGAAGTTCTATGGTCTTTGTCCATCTCTCAATTCAAAGGGCAAGTATATAGTTATTAACAGTACTGTCAAATCAGTTCATGAAATACATGTCAGGTTTTTAATAGTTTGTGTGTTCATTTTATTCTAAATGTACACACAAGCTGTTCTAAATCAGATATAGGTAAGAAATCATTTAACTTATAGTAAGTAGTAAGTGTCCGTGCTTTCTCTCGTTTTAGGCTTTATCTGTGGGGTGACATGACCCAAGAAAGGTCAAATGTCTCATGAAAGTAACCTGACGCTTGTAAAGATGAGGGACAAGGAAAAATTATTTTTCTCTCACTATAAAAGGGAAGAAGGAAGCTGACACCTTTCCTACTGAAAGGATCCACTCCATACTGTAACCATTTGATAGCAAAATAAAATCTCTCCAAGAGCCAGAAGGCTTTTCTTGAGCTTTAATGACCTAAACTGTCTTCAATTACTGGGACTTCATCTCTTTTTCCTTCTCCTGTACCATGGGACTTAACCTAGAAATCTAATTAGGGTTCTAGCCATTTGACCCTCAGGGATCAGAACAAATTAACCAGAGGAATGACTACAGATTTAATCCTCATGGTATGTGAAGAGGATTAGGACTCTAGAGATTTTAGAAGAGTACAGAAAAATCCAGGAAAGTTTTATAGCCCCCCTCAAAAAATATAAATATAATTTTACACAGGAATCAAATGGAAGCAAAAAGGTAGCGGATATAATTAAAGAAAAAAATCTTCAAAATGAAGATTTGAATTTACAGAACTGAAGTGCACATTCTATGTAAAGAAAATTAATCCCAATGTGTTTAACTGCAAGATTTATCTTAGATAAGCAGGTGGATTTTAAAGATAAAAATTCTTTAAGCATCCAGACAGAAAAATCAAGTCACCTATAAGAGGCAAACGTTAAACTTCCCTCAGACTTCTCTACAGTATTGAATGTCCAGACATAATAAAACAATCTCTGAAACTTGGAAATAAAATGTAACTCAAGGATATTAGACCAAGGTAACCTGTTTTTCCTTTCAATGTGTAACAGACCAGCATCCTCATTATACATGCATGCACAGTACTTTCTTGAAAAAATAAAAAAATGTAACCACCCCTCTAATGAAATAAACCTACTCTATGAAATTTGGCCAAGATAACGTAAATTATAAAAATATGATAAAAGTATTAATTTAGCATTCTATTCCAAACAATAAGGCAATGTCTCTGAGTCCTAGAGAAAAACAAATAAAACTCAAAAATTTTATATTCAGTAAAACTCTTCTTTGAATATATAGAGGAAAAATATTATCAAATAGGGAAGAAATCCAAGAGTAAATCATCCATGAGTCTTTCTAGAAAATACAACTCTTTAGTGGAATTCACTTAGGAGATACATAGTATGTTAAGTATCAAGAGTTGGATTTTAAATATTGAAAATGCTGCAGGATAATGAGCACTCTCATATTCTTCTCTCATATTTTTATAGTGGAAACATAAATTAGGAAAATTATTCTAGGTAATAATTTGATAAAATATATCTGAATGTTTATAACCTCTGTTTCAATGATTCATTTCTAGGAATTTATCCTGAGGAAATTATTAAAGATTAGAAAAAAAGATATTTGATGAAAGGCAGTGATAGCAGCATAACTTGTAAAAGGATGAAATTCTTAACTGTCTAATATATTATAGAACGATATGCCACCACTTAAAAAAAGTAATTCCATATAAAAATATTTAAATACTAAGGAAAAAGAGTTACAATATATTATTGTCATAAAATAAGCTATAAAATAATGCAACCTATAATCCTTATTTAGCATTTGAGTAGAAAAATATAATACAGTCTTTTAAGTATATGTTTAATTTTATAATTTTATATTTTTAATTTGCAAGTAAAATTTTTATGTATTATTGTATAAAACATCATGTTTTGATATACGTACATATTGTATAAGGGTTAAATCAAGCTAATTAACATACGTCTTTCCTCACTTACTGATCAGTTTTTTTGTGGTGAGAACACAAATCTACTCTCTTAGCATTTTTCAAGAATATAACATATTGTTATTAACAATAGTCACCATTATGTGCAGTAGATTTCTTGAACTTATTCCTTTTGTCTAACTGAAATTTTGTGTCCTTTGACCAACTTCTTCACATGCCCTCATCTCCTCCTCTGGTAACCAACATTTTACTCTCTGTTTCTATGAATTTGATATTTTTTAGATTCCACATATCAGTAAGGTTGTGTGGTATTTGTCTTTCTGTGCCTAGCTTATTTCACTTGCATAAGGTCCTTTAGATTCATCAGTTTTGTTGCAAATGACAGAAATTCCTTTTTTTAAAAGATTTAATTAAACAGTGTTCCATTGTATGTATTGTACGTATTTACCATGTTTTCTTTATCTATTCATTCATTAAAAGGCACTTAGGTTGTTTCCATATCTTGGCTATTGTGAATAATGCCGCAGTGAATATGAGAGTGCAGACATCTCTTAACATGCTTATTTCTATTCCCTTGGATATATGCCCAGAAATGGGATTGCTGAATAATACGATAATTTTATTTTTCATTTTTTGAGAAATTTCTATGTCGCTTTCCATAAGAACTGTGATAATTTACATTTCCACCATCATACAAGGGTTTTCTTTTCTCACTTACCTATCATCTCTTTGATAATAGCCATTCTATTAATAACAGGTGTGAGGTGATAGCTCTGTAATTTTAATTTGCATTTTGCTAATGATTAATGATATTGAGCATTTTTCAGATGTCTGTTGGCCATTTATATTTCTTCTTTTTGAGAAATGTATATTCAGTTCTTTGCTCAGTTTTAATGTGGTTATTTTTTTCTTGTTATTGAGTAATTTTGGAAATTAGCCCCTTATCCAATGTATGGTATATAAGATAATAACAAATCTCTCAGTGTGTGGGTTGTATCCTCACTATATTGATTGTTTTCTTTGCTGTGCAAAGCTTTTTAGCTTGATGTGATCCCATATGTCCATTTATACTTTTGTTGCCTGTGCTTCTGGGGTCACGTCCAAAAAGTCATTGCCCAGACCAGTGTCATGGAGCTTTTCCCCATGTTTAAGTCCAAGTCTTAATTATTTTTATACCTGGTTGATAGCATATTTTCTTCTAAATACTTTTTAATTTTTTGTAATAAAATAATTTTATTTTCTTCTAAATACTTTTTAATTTTTTGCAATAAACATGTATTGGTTTCATAATAAAAATGTTTGTAGCTGGAGATTAAAATAAGTGGAGTCTTTGAAATCTAGATAAAAAGCTGAGCATCCATTTCTATGATACAAAATTCTCTCAGAGTAGGTATTTTTTTCCATGGAATAATATGTCTATCACTATTTTATCAAACTATGGGTTTATAAACTGGAAATTGTTATTAACCAAAATATTAGAATCTCAAGGACAATAGAATAAAACCTTTCACAATAGGAAAACATGGAAAGTTTACTAAACAAAATATATCTTTAATGAATTTGAATGCATTCTGAATGGTTAAATATATATTTGCTGAAAGATAAATAGAAAATAAATATTTTCTGAGTAAACACAAATAACTTAGTAATACAGATATCTGCTAAATAAATATTATATTTTGTTATATGTACACTTACATAATTTATTTTTGAAATATTTATTGCAATCTGTCTTACAATGTTATGCTGTAATAAAGACATATTTTATCTGTCTTTAATAAGCAGATTGATTACAAAATCAACTCATTTAAGATAAATAAATATAAAATTCTGAGTCTAAGAAAAAACATCTTGAATCTGAAACAAATAATTTTGGGTCACAATTCTTAAGAAAAATTTGGTTGAAGTACTAAGAAATGCTTTGATTCTAGATGGACCATTCAGCAACTGGTAATGATATTATTTTCTCCTTTATTTGGTTTTGATAATTAATATTTAAAGTATAATTTAATATTTGTATTGTTTTAAGTGAAATGAAGTTTTAATACAAAAATGAAAAAGGAGTATTTATGGGTTGGGATGAAAGGGAAAGAGACATTATATTTCATGACTTGCCCAAAATGATTTCTTTAAAAATATTTTACTGAGAATTTTGATAAAGAAAGCTAAATTAAATGTATCCATTCCAAGAATTATTACCATTTTAAGGTGGAATGAAAAAGCAAAGAAAGAAGGAGGATTTTTTTAGATCTATATTGCAATAAATGAAAAAAATCTTATCCTAAAATGATTTGTATATATCCAGAAGTATGTGATCAATGCATAAAAAGAACAGTAATACTTTCTAACTATACTTTTATAATGTGGATTTATATAAATAAGAATGGGTTTGAATCAGTTGATCTGCAAATTGAATATCTAAAGGACAGTCGAAACATGGGAATTATGAGTATAGCTCTTATACTGAAAGCTTTACATTTGTGAAAAATATATAAATCAATAAAAGGTGCATATTAAAAGATTGAAAAAGATACAGGCTAGAATTTATTAAGAAAAGTAGAGAATGGCTGAAGAGCATATTGAAGGGCAAAAAAAAATACTTTATAAAATGTTGTCTAATGGCCTACTTGAAGAAGTTCAGCTCATCATGAATCCACTTCAAAACAAATGGCACTGGTTAAGAACTAGGTGAACAGTCAGCTGTTTAGGTATTGATACAGTTCATAGGAAAAATGTTTACTAAAATAAAGCCTATATACAAATTTATATATGTTCCCTGCTTACTCTCATGTATGAGAATGTATTTTGTTTCCATCAATCAATGTATTTTGTTTCCAGTTTTCAATTAAAACATCATGAAAGAAAAAAGAGAAAATAATTTTAAGTATAAGCCAAGGAGTTAATGTCAAGACAAATTCAAATACATTACACAAGTGGAGTATACTTTGTCTGAAATGCTTGAGACTGAAAGTGTTTTGAATTTCAATTTTTTTTCAAATTATGGAATATTGGCATATATATAAAATGAGATATCTTGGTGATGAGACCCATGTCTAAACACAAAATTCACTTGTTTTTCATATACACCTTATGCACATAGATTGAAGGTAATTTTATACAATATTTTTAATAATTTTGTACTTGAAACAAAGTTTTGACAGTGTTTTGACTACAGAGGATCACATGAAGTCAATTGTAGAATTTTCCACTGTGACATCATCTGAGTGCAAAAAGTTTCAGATTTTGGAGCATTTCAGATTTCAGATGTTCAGATTAGAAATGCCCAACCTATATAAATTAATCTTCACTACAAATTGAAAAATAATTTCATGCATTTGGTAGAGTAGATATTGAATCTAGGCTTGAAGAGTTAATCAGCTATTGTCACAGAACTAACTGGTAAGAACCCAACTGGAATTGGAATTAAAGACCAACTTCAAGCCCAGAACATCTGAGTCCATTTTCTTTTTACCACAATACATTGCTTTTAAGATTGAAAATTTCACATACCTTAGGATGGACACAAAAGGGTACCCATAAGAAAGAAAATGCCAAGGGATATGAGTAAGTTTGCATGTAGATTTTCCCACTTCTCAGGTTGAGCTTCAAAAACGGCTCCCTCTGCAGCAGATGTTATCTGTTTTGCTCTTCTAAGACACGAGCAGTGTTGGACACCTACAAATATTAAGTGTAAAATTTCTGAAAATGTATATCTTGCAATTTTCATTAGTGAAAATCATGTTCTTTGCAAATATAGAAATATTCTCATACCGTTTAAATCCATATAGGTACTGATTCAGGAATCCCAGACATGTATGTAGATGAGAACCCCCAAAATTGACTATTAAATACTCCAAGATCAGATATATGAAGTAATGAAGTAATGTAGCTTTTAAAATTTAAAGTATGGAAATTTAAATAAAGGAAACATTTTATATCCTGATAAATCTCTGCAGATATTTTATATAAGTAATATACATCTGCTTGTGGTATGATTGTTAGCCCAAGTCTATTTGTAGAGTTTGGGTCTCTGGAGTGAAATATAAAGCTAAGAAATTTTATGAGTTGATTTTTTGTTAGTGTTTATTTCTTAAAATGTAGTTTCAATTGATTTTATATTTATAAAATATTTCATAGGCAAAAAAGAACTTGTGAGTAAATCATTACATGAGCCAGTTAAATTAAAAGAAAAAAAACAGAGATATAGGAAATTTGGAAATGAAAATCTCTTCCTCCTAGATGTTTCTAAAAATAACTTTGGGTTATAATGACAGTTAGCATAGTATTAATATGTGGTAAAAACTGTAAATATTAAATTAACTATGATGAATTCATCAATATATACCATTCAAGTGTGTCTTATGTGCTAGATTCCGTTGTTTTGGGTTCTGCAGCTTAGTGGGTTTGTCTATTTATTTGTAGTTATATGATTAAAATTTTCCCTTAAAGACTCATGTCCTTGTCATCCTCTGCTTGCAATCACAGTTAGTCAACAATATTTATTGATCAAAGTTTATCCAGGCCTCACAGGAATGTTACTCATCAGGGTGGTTCAAATTTTATTGTATGTATCAAGATTAGTTTTGGAATTTATTTCCCTTTAACTAACACAAAGATATAATTTCCTAAAATCATTTTGAAGCCAAGATATTCACAGAAGCCTGTGTTAAAAGTTTTGGTTTCTAAGATATAAAAATCTTCTTATATCTTTTATTTATTCTTTCATTAGTTTGTTATAGTGTTGCACTAATTAGTATTATGTCCAAGACCAAATCTGCATATAAATGATAGAAGTCTATAAGGTTTATTATGATTTATAACTATCACTATTATGAATTTTTGTTATTAAAATTTTAATGGTGTTACATAATCATTCCAATTGCTGAATTTCTTTAGGCTAGGCGATATGAAAATAAATTGAATTCCTTCTTAGATTCTGGTTTTATTCCAATATGGGATTTATACTGGAATTTATATTGTGTATATAACAAATGTAATTTTATAGTATTAGTGTATATATGCATGTTGATATGTATATATTCATTTCTATATATATACATATAGGGTACCTACACATATAATTTCTATATCTACACACATATCTTGTTGGTTGATGAAAAATTTGAGGTAATTGAAAAGGAGATTTAATCTAGTATTTGTTTACTTAAGTGAAAATACTTAATTTATCTTTATATAGGAAAGAAATGCTGTTTTATCATATAATTCTTATATATTGCATTCATTATGTTCTCTTATTTTGTAGTGTATATTTCCTTAAGATTCTCTTATTGGTAATAATAACACATTATCTACCAAGATGGTTTGGTAATTTGAAGAGCATTTGTTGAGGAGCTCTTACATTAAATTAAGAAAAATCTTTCAGTTGCAGAGGAGGTATAATAAAATTCTAATGAGTTCTCTTTCCCTACTTAACTATATAGGAAGAAATAGCATCTGAGTAAAACTGGACATACCTTAGTCTATATTCAAAGGCAGAGCCATTGAGATTGAATCAACAATTTGGATAATAAATGTTATATACCATGGCGTATCAGATAAGACAAACATGTATTTAGTGTATATTATATGGACTGTGCAAAGTAAGAATAAAAATAACCACTGCCTTCAAGGAGTTCAAAATATATTAATAATTGAGGAAAACAACAGCATAGAAGGTTAAATAACATTTTATAACTATAATGAAAGTAATGTCACAAAGAAGTATGTGAATAACCACCCGATAGATTATTCAATAATATTGCATCTGGGGTATAAAGGAAAGAGTGTTCATGTTGATGAGAATGATCTGGGATTTCTTTATGGGCAGAAAAGGGGAATAGAAGAAAGAATAGGCACTGCACAACTCTACTGTAGCATTCAAGAAAGTCATCTATGAATAGATGAATTTATTCTTCCCCTGGGTTAACATCATAAAACAAGTTACCTGTGTATTTCTCTTTTGGAACTGAATTTATGAAACCTTTAAAGCAGATAGAAACACTTTAGATTCCATCTCATCCAAAGAAAGGATAATGATATGCTTTCAAGGAGTTGCAATTACATTGCCAAGTTTCCCAGTTCTCCTTCAAAGGTAACAAGTAAAATAAGAATAAATTACCTAAACTTTCTAATGTAAAGTTCAGAAGTATCATTATTTGGGGAATAACTCAGCGGTAGAGCATTTGACTGCAGAAATATCATTATATTTTAGTATTTATTTATTTACTCAATGAATAATAAATAAAACAAATTTACTGAGTGAATAAACAATATTCACTGAGCGAATAAGCAAAATAAAATAAAAGTCTTCCATTGTTGGGCTTACCTTCTAGTGAGGGAGAAAAGCATTGGGGAAAAAAGTGTATAAAATCTGAAATATTAATATATATGTGTGTGAGTATATATATATACACACACATATATGTAAAATCTCTCAGTGATAAGAAAATAAGGCAGAGTAAGAGAATAGAGGAAAAAGGGAGGAAGGCTACTGCGGATGTGGTAGACAGGTGTGGTCACTGTAAGTGTGTGGCATTTGAGCAAAACTCAGCTCTCAGCTCCAATTAAGTTTAGCCAATAAAATCATTGCTCAAAATTCTTTCTGGATGACATAATCTGCACAAAGGAGTTAATAATTAAACTTGTAATAATTTGTCCAGTGGGTACATGTGAATGTGAGTCAGTAGAGCTCAGTTCTAGAATGATTAAATGTTAGAGGTTTATGTTCCCAACTTAAGTATATATGGTAAAAATGTCATAACGATATGTCACATTCCCTGACACACATGTTAAAAGGGAAGTTCACTATGTAAATATGATGAATAAGACTAAAGTGGAATTAAAAAGGGGGGGGGATGAGTAAGAGTGAAGAGAAAAACTCCAAAAACTCTTAGCTTCAAAGCAGCCTCATTTACAAATCTGGAGCGCAGGCACCATCTGCTAGCTAGCTAGGCTTTCCTGTCTGCTCCCCTTCATATGACCTTTATGGGTAAAAGGCAAATTGAGCAAGTACTCAGCTCTTATTAAGCTAGGGTGTTTCAAGAGAACATAGAAGAATAAAAGTCTTTTCTGCTAAATATGGTATTAAATTTTGATTATTTTGGTAGTATGAGGCTATATATAAACCATTTCTTTCTAAAACAAACAAAAAAGCATAGCCTCAAAAGGAAAGTTCCAGTCTATAATAATCCATGGATTATTCACAGTGCCATTTTTACCAATGAGGTAAAATGAGGGAAATGAGGGACCAATGAGGGAAACTGAGAGCCAGAAGATCAGATTACACATCTGAGTTCACACACAGAAATTCTTTCTTCCTCCCTTACTCCATTACATCATTCCTCCCGTTCATCCTTTAACTCTTCTTCCCTTTTTCCTTCTTTTTTCCTTTCTTTTTTCCTTCTCTTTTTTCTCTTTCTTTTTCTTCTCTTCTTTTCTCTTCTCTTTTCTTCTTTCCATTCCTCTCTCCCTTCTTTTTTCTTTCCTTTTCCTTCTTTCATTCCTTCCTTCTTTTGTTCATTTTTGTCCTTTCTTTAATTTTAAATAATAAAAGAATACAATTGTCTCCATTTCCAGATCCAGTTTTTTTTCATGTTGCCTCTTAACAAGGAGCACTACCATCTATCACTTAAACCCTAAACAAAAATACTTCTCCATTCCCTCTTTAAATTAATTTCATTTATTGTAAATTCTACCTATTTATAGAGAGTCGTTTAAATTTCATTTTCTCCATTAGATGAGGAAAACTTTCCTGGCAGAATGACATAGTAAACTGTCTTTTCTTTTAACTCCATTGCATTTTTATTTCTCCTACCACCTAATGTTATTCACTGCTTTATGTTCCCATCTCTTCCCTTTAGTAGGAATTTTGTCAAAGAGGTCTATGCATAGGAAGTAGTCAGTAATGTTTCAGCAATGTAAAGGAATGACAGAAACAAAAGCAGAATTTAATCTCTACTTTAAAAGTAAACTAATAAATGTTTTGAAGGTATCTCTTAAAATTGGCTTTCTTTTAATTTTATTATTTTAGTTCAGTTTTCCATCCAGCTTATATGGGAAAATTTTCCCATCAGACAGCATATGTGTTTTTTAATTTAAAATAATACAAACATATAACTTTAAATTCTCTCTGGGAGACCATTAAGTACAGAAAAAATAAGATGCTAAATATAAGTGTTTTCTTAAGTATATTAATATATCTGTGTGAAAACAGTGTATTCTAAACTTATAAGTTGATCCTTTAACATGCCAATCATATAATGATTTTACTTTTATGAATTCACATCATTCACTGAGCATTGCTAAATTGAGCTTGTGTTCTGTTATTAAAATATTCATATTTAAAGTATAAATCAGTGTGCAATGTATTGCTCAAGCACAAGATACTCCATGACATGATGTGAAATTCATAGTGCATTATTAAAGAAACTCACTTTACATCCACGACCAAAAGCAAATTGATTTTGCAACCTTCTAGAGAGTGCTGAAAGCTTGAAGAACTCTTAATGAGAGATCAATTCAGAGTTCATCACTGAAATGAAACACACACACAAAAAAAGGCCAGCTTCATGAAAGTAAGATTAATGATTAATTTTAAGTAGCATCTTTTATTTTATTAATGGCTAAAATAAACTATAAATAGCATTTATTATACATGTTTTAAGGATAGAAGATGAGAAGAAAGAAAGGATAAGGGGAATATGTTTACATTAAGACAAACAGCTACGTCTTTACTTTTGGGAATAGAAACTTTCTTATACAAAGAGATTCTAGGATTTCTAGAAACAGACTATTAAATGAGTTTATAAGCAGGTTTATATCCTCAGAAATAGTTCCAAGCTATGTCAGCACAACGAAATTATAGCCACCTCCTGGTAGACTTAAAAAAATCACAGAGGTGATGTTTGTTAAACTAAAGACCCCATCTGAATAAACACAAGAGAAAGTTTATTAAATAAATCTGTGAATGCAGTAACCAGTTTCTACATGTACATCCATGTCTATAAAAACTTTTATTCCAAGAAGAGGCAAATAATTTGCTATTTCTGGTAGTACTGTCGTTTCTGATTAATCATATAAATCTACTGTAGCCAGGGAAAATGTGAGAAACAGAAAAGGTAGGCATGCCCTACTTTCTGGGCTTTAACTTCAGCTTTTCAGACAACTAGCTTTCCCTAGTCTCTTTCTAAAGTGAAAAGGCAGAGGAAAAAGGAAGGGCAACTGGATGCTGAATAGAAACATCTTGCTTGAGTTCTGACCACCGATTAGGGGAACAAGGGCACAAGTTTTTATCTACATTTTTGCAATGACTGTTAGTTTGGCTTGGGAGCCCTCAGTGGGTGTCAAACAACTGTCAACACCGCCTCGCTGGGAAAGTTGAGAGCTTGTACTAGGAACAGAGTAAAGAAGCACACACAACACAACAGCCTTTGTAATTTAATCAGTCAAACTAAATACACAAAAGTCCACAGGATCACACACAACCAAACCTCATTCTACTATCTATATTCTCATTTCACTCAGGGCTTAACTCTTTGTCATATCTTGAATTACCCCAAGGGTTGCAATTCCCTCTGTCCCTCAGTTCTTGCCATTTCTTTGGTCTTAAACAAGATCAGGTGCAGACTTATCGTGTAGATCGTCCACCTCTTCCTGATGGGGCGCGTTTTGGGTGCCTGGGAATGTCCGGGAGGCACCAGCTTCCTCGCCTTCTCTTGATAGAAAGGTTCTGTTCAGTTCGGGTGAGATACAGCCCCGGGGAGGAAATCTCAAAAATGCGAGGATTACGTGGAGCTGGCATCCCCGCGGCAGGTTGGAGGATCCGTGGCGGCTGAGCCCTCCCCAGTCTCCAGCCAAGCCCTGCGCCCTCCCTCACGGTCGGCGCTTGCCCAGCCCCAGACCGGGTCGCGCTGCGCCGCCTCCCTGGGCTCGGATTTCTTTTTTGATGATCCACCTTGTGCATTGGAGGGGGCAACCCATTCTGCAATTGGGCTCAGAGATGTTACTGGTCCTTCCCGGTTTCTAGCGGGGAAATGAGCACAACTGGCCAATCGCCAGACCGAGGGGGCGGAGGCTGCTATTGCCTGGAGTTGCCAGTGCCAGCAGGAGGCCGCCCGGAGGTCGCCAGGAGGGAGACAGGTTTCCCTCCCAAACACTAAAGCGTGTCCCTGGACCCGGGAGCGCTGAGACAGTGTGTCTGCAACAGCGTGGAGCGGGCACCTCGGCGGGGGACAGATTAGAGACACGTCCCGTCTGAGAAATGCTTCAGATAAAGCCCGGGGTGGGTTGCAAGAGGGGTAGCTTCTTCCAAACACCTTTGCTGAACATACACAGGCGCCCAGGCAGATGCACAACCTCTGCGGTGAAGTGAAACCAGGGAGGGAGAAGGAAGGGAACGGGTTTTCATTCTGTGCACAGTTCAATCAGGAAAGTACAAACGCACACGTGAACCGATTAGCCCATCGCCCACTCAGAATGGGTGGTGGATGAGGACCACTCATGTGGCTAGGATTCTGCAGGAAACAAGTGTTGACAGTTCCATTAGGAACTTTATATATATTTATACGACTTTCACTGCCTTGTGGATACTCATGCAGAGAAGTTAAGGAAACTGCCTTCCCACTCCAGATTCCCTGAGGGGAAACAATTCTAAGTAAAAGCAGCCACTAAGACCCTTCCTTTTAAACTCGGGGTGCCTGCTTACATCTACATTTCCTACTTAAAGGAGGGAGACAGGAGAGAGAGAGAGAGAGAAGAGGGAAAGGGGAGAGGGAGAGGGGAGGGAGAGGAGAGATATCTCAGCAAGCCTTCGTTTTTTTTTTTTTGTTTGTTTTTTTTTGGTCTTTGTGATAGCTGATACTAACTAAAAGCTGTTAGAACCCTTACTGAGGGAAGTTTGCTGTCCTACTTTTCCCACAGACTGGTGCCATCTTTTACCTGTGAGTCAGCCAGCGTAGAAATGGGGACATGCTTCCAACATTATCTCCGTGCCACCTGTCTCCACTGCAACTGCTTCTTGAACTCCCGAGTCTTCTCAGGATGGGTTGGCTACAGCCGTGGATCAGCCCTACCTTTCGGTTTTAGAGGATGTCTTGCTCAAAAAGGCTATGCACAACCACTGATCCTCTGCCCTAGGGGAGCTACCATCCCTTATTGAAAATTTAAGAAGTTAAATCTAACTGGAGTCTAGAACCTGTCCCTGCTGAAGAGTGAGCTATGGAATTGGATCAAAAAATGTTCTAAGGATCCAGTAGTTATGAATCTTGTTTGACACTTGATTGGGTCTCTGGGAGCATTTCTCCTTTATTGATACTTGGCAAATCCACTGGCACTAAGGCATTTCTGCTACTCTTGACTATTTCTCAATCAACCAAAACTGTTAAAATAAAGCAAGTGGAGATTAGTATCTGCTGTGGTGATTTTGGTTAGAATCTCACATCCTCTACATTATTTTTTTATTATTATTTTGAAAACAGCAAGTGAGTATATTTTGGATTAAAACACTGATAGCATGAATATGCAGAAATGTTCAGCACTTAATTGCATTCATCCAGCCTTACTTGACCAACTAACTACAATGGGGCAAGCTGTGTGAGACATGAATATAGTATAGCCCTTGATCAGACAAGAAGGTTATTATCTCAGAAGGGAATCAGAGTTTGAAAAAATTAATTACAATATTTTGCAGCTCCCTAACAGTAGCCTTAGAAATATGTATCTGCTACTTGGCTAAGCTCCTGGAATGATTAAGTTTTAGAGGTAGGGGGGTTGGAGGAAAGGATGACAACTGCTTGGAGAAGGAAAATTCTAGGCTGTGTTTTCAAAGATGACTAGGGAGTTTGGCAAGCAGACAAAAGATAAAACATCTTAAACAAAGAAGAGTATGTACAGTCAGAAGCGCAAAAAGTATAATGCTTCAGAGAATATCAGGCTTTTCAACACAGCTAGAACACTAAGTCAAAGGGAAACTCTCAAAAGATAAGGTTAATCATTCAAGTGAAAATGTTTCATTGTAGAAATGTTTGGTCTAGTAGGAACTCTTTCAGTGGAACAGTTGGTTGGATAATAAACTTTAGATAAAAGTCAAAACAAAAACTAAACACAAACTCGTCAAGAAAAGCAAGTTATCTAAGCAAGAACTTGTTATGGGGAAGCCACAAAAAATTTAAAATCATGAAGAGAAAAAGTGAAACTGAAATTTTATAATGTTATTTCTCCTGAATATTGTGTATAATATGTTTTATAAGTACCTAATCAATACCGTATCAATAAGAATCCAGGAATTATGCATCCTTTATTAGGACAAGGTAGTGACTAGAAAAGTGTTTGTTACTCGGTTAATATAATAGGTACATGAAATACATACCCTGCCAATTACAAAAATGTAAGGTCTAACACTTAGGACAAGTTGAGCCCTGCTCAACATGCTGTAAGATTCCAGAGCTATACAGATTGGGTAAGTAGTGCTGTCCACAAAATGCATTTTTAAATCATTTCTTCCACCTAGAATTATTTAAATCAAATTTTGTGAAGCAGGCGATGTTTTTAAAATGTTCATCAAGAGCCTACTATTCAGATAATTTTTATAATGCAGAGATCTTCATTAACTGGCAGCTTGGGGATGGGCATAACCCACAAAAGTGGTATGTTTTTCTGGATAATATGTTAAAAGTATAAAAACAATTTGCAAAGATTTCAAAACCATGAAATTTCACATGAAACAACTAAGATGTCACAGTTCTCTTCCAAAAAAAAAAAATGCAAACCTGGTAACATTGGCCTAATTTTCCCCCATAATATTAAATAGCAATTATAGTTAAGTAGAAGCTGTCTCTTTTAAATGGGAATCTTCCTATATTTTGCCCCTATTGCATTCTTGATACAAAATATAAAAAGTAAGTTTTCTATTTAACTTCTTACTTTCTGTATTATTTTAATATACATGCTCTTCTTTATTCACGTATTTTAGCTACCAGGTCTCTTTCTACATTTAAACGTAAAACTTTCTCAATCAGAATTTCTCATCTAAACTATAATATAAGAAAATAATGTAAGTGATCAGGAAGGCTTGGGATAAGCACTCTTTGATTTTCCAGTTTTGAGGATATAATTTTTCATAAACTGGGTTTACTTAAAGTAAATAATTGAGTAAATAACCAAATGAAGCATTTGTGACTTAAAATGTGAATGCAGAATTTAGGAGAAATCACATGCTGAGAATAAATCAATGACTACTTACTTGTGGAGGCCTAAGGGAATAAGAAAAAATAATGAGTCTAATTCACATCTGACCTGCTTCTACCCAGCGTGATATAAATAACTGATCTCTTCTCACCACTGCCACAATCATCTTTCTTCACATTCCTCTCAAATGTTTTCTGTCAATACATATGGATAACTTAGGGCAAATTGTGCTCTTATAATATGACAGCTTAACCAAATGGTATGTTAGTTACAATTGTGACCTGTAATTAGAAGAGTCAAAAAATCAGTTCCAAAATTCCTTTAGGAAAATTCAAAATGTATCTGCTCATTACCTTCAGTGAAACCTAAAGTATAAATGAATTGTCTTTTAGTTACATGCCTACATAGATGCAAAAGACATTGCGGTGGATGCCTAGGGTTTGGAGTAGGATGAATCTGTTTACCTAGGATATATATACACCTATATATATAAAATATTTAAATATATGATACATTTATTATATTATATGTGATAAATATAAAATATGCATTATAGATATCTTCTATATCCATTTACTTATGAGATATATATGATATGGATATATGATATATGATACTATGTATATAATATTATATATAGTATAATCTAGATGTATTATAAGTAAATAGATATCTTCACAGGAACAAATGCACAAAAAGGAGAGTTCTCAGTAGTAAATACATTAATTAAACATATAGGATGGGTATAATTCCTATAAAGAGGTACTTAGAATTTATGGAAAGCTTGGTTGCTTATTTAGGGTACTACAGACACCCATCACATTTCTGCTAGGGTAATTTTTTACAGAAAGAGGGTGATTGAACTGCTGATTGCTTCTAGCTTCTTGATGGATAGGCTTCATTTTGGAATTAAAGCAGTTAACCCGTAAACAAAAGTAGCAACCTCAAGATCTAGCCTTGTCACATCTATTCTCTGAGAAAAGAAATAGCAAAATAAGTTTAGTCACATCAGAGTACTACAAATTCAACTGCCTAATCCCATTGGTAGAATTACTCAGACAGTAGACAAAGAGTTGGAGTTGTGATTAGAATCATAGAAGAAACTTTGCATATCATGTAGTTCAATCCTTTCACTTTACAGTTGTGAAACCTAAAGTAGTTTTAGGTGATTTGCATAATGTATCATTCATTCATTCATTCTTTCTTTCTTTCATTCATTCATCAAAGATTTGTTGTCTACATTTTGTATGCCAGCCATTATGTCAGGCTTTGAGGATAAAGCAGAGAACAAAATAGATTTCATTCTTTTCTTACTTTCAAAAATGGAGGTAAAAATACAAATAAAAATACTTGAGAAAACTATTTTAATATGCACAGAAAAGGAGAGGTACAATAAGATGGTAAAAGAAGGCCTTTTTGAGAGGATGACGTTGGTATAATGCCTAAAAAATAAGAAAGAGCTGGCTTTACAAAAGATTGGTGAGAACAGCAAATTTAAGGCTAAAAGCATACAATAGATTGGCTAAAATGGCTGAAAATGAACATAAGAGTGGCCATTATGGCTAGTGAAACAAATTGGATAGCAGCATGAGAGAGATTTTGGAATATTTGAAAAATAAACATCTAATATATTTACATCAGAATCTGGAATCTCCACCAAACTAGTAGAGACTATTTCTGTTTGGTTTGAGGGAATAGAATTAAAGAAACACCTTTCATATAATATATTTTGCCTATTAGATCTAAGTACAGACAATATATATGTGTTTGATTAAAGTCTACAGAAATTGAGTCTTTATCAGGCAACATGACAACATGACAGAGAGACAGGAGGAGCGAATGTTGAAGGTGATTTATACATCATGATTATAATATAGATAAATAATGGCCAAAACTGGGGTGTAAAAATAGAAGAGAGGTGACAGATATAGAGAAGTCAAGAAGTAAATTAAGTGACAACTTTAATGATATAAAAGAATTATTATATTGGAAGTACTAGAAAAAGTGAGCTGAGAATATAAGTTGGTCAGAAAATGAGGTGTTAGAATGTGGTATTTCAGAGGTAGGGCTGTAGGTAGTGCAGCAATGTAAGATAAAGGGCGTGTCCATGGGAGTAGGACACTGAATGGATGTAAAAGGAACACTTGCTAGAGGCTGAGGAAGTTGAGAAGCAAAGAGAAGCCCGTGTTTTAAATGGATTCTCCCTGTGAGTATTTGAAGTCACTGAAAATTACACATGGAATAAGTGTAGCAAAAATGTTGAGAGGTAAACTGCGTGGAGCAGCCTATCAGTGACCGGGGGTGCAGGAATGACTGGGAGCTGAAAGCAGGAGAAGCAGAGGAAGACACCATTGGTGACATCTCCTCTAGAGAAGCTGGAGTCTTTTTGAAAGGAGAAGGGGGAGGAATGTATTGAAGATTATCACGAGCCTAAAGCCTCCATTTTCTGGCCAGGTCTGCATTACTTGTGAGAGAAAATATAGCCTTGGCTTGAGAGTTCTGCATGGAAGGAGAGGTATCTCCTCAAATACTAAGGACTGATCATTAAATAATCAGAAGATGGGTAACTTCATCTTAAGTTGTCATAATCAAAAGGCAAAGAAATCAAGCTTTTTAACAATTGTAGATTGTCTAGTTATGTCTTCTTTCTTATATAAATTTTAAACTAAATCCATTTATATTTGTAATATTTTAAGCAGTATTTTCTACTCTTCTTTGACACATCAATTAAAATGGATTTAACTTTATAATTACAATTCAAATATCAAAATATTTTCTTTCAGTTAGTGTTTCTTAAATGAGTGTGTTAAGTTTATTAGCTAGCTTTATTTGTAATAAGCAAATTCAAAATCTCAGTAGCTTACAACATGCATTCCTTCTTTCTTCTGATATTTGTCAATAACTGCAAGTCAATGACTCTGACTCTGCTCCACACATCTCTTCATTCCACATTCCACGGTGAAAGATCTAAACTTGTTAGGATATGGAAAAAATATTGGGCAGAAATTTCTATTGCCTTTGGTGTTACATTCACTCAAATTTCACTGACTGAAGCTCATCATATGACCAATCCCAATTACATGGGGGATGGCACTAGTCACGTGACTTCCTTCAGTGGCATTTTTTATGTTTCAAAGCAAAGTTTAATGATATAAATACTCTTCAAGGAAGTTGGAAAATGAAAAATATCGGGGCCAATAAATTCAATTAAACACAAAAAGCACTGAAAATTTTCCCTAAATACATTAGATAATTCCAGGCAGCATTTATTTAAGAACAAAAGTCACTGTATGAAAAAGACACCTGCACTTGAATGTTTATAGCAG
>VBSM01002608.1:41489744-41515886 GCA_008086735.1 Cheirogaleus medius
TAATATTTGTACCCCCATAATATGCTGAAATAAAAAAAATAAAAATAAAATAAATAAATAAAAAAAAAAAGAATAAACCCAAACTCATTTGGGAAATATATGTCTGCCAAGGTTAAAATAATAAATACTGTATAATGCCTATATGAACCAAAGAGATAATGAATATAATGAAAAAATAGATGTCAAACTATTTTTTTTTGTTTATGTCATAGAAAACAAATTCAGGTAAAATAATGTGGTTGTGCTGATTTGTTGGGAAAGGACGGCTGGCTAATCTGTATCCCTAAAGTCCTCGCCGAATGGAAACCATTCTTTTGTAAATTTCTCATGGCTCACTGGCCACAAAATATACTGGTTCAGCTACATGGTTTGATCATTATTCTGATTTAGGGTCTACACAATTGGAAGAACCATATTTAATTTAGAGTACACAACTGATCAAGCAATTGAGATGTCATTTTAGGAGAGAGTTCCAGATTAACCTAGCACTCCTCTTTTAGTTAGCTCTTGTAAGACAGATACCTTAATTTTAGGCTAATGAGCATTTTAGGGCTTCTTCTTTGTGTTTTATTATCAAAGTGTTTTCTATATTTATTAGGAAAATTAAGTAAGCTGATTCAAGAGCATAGTGGTGTTCTTTCTCTGCTGTCAACTATGTTGACACATGTGATAGCTACTTTATATAAAATGTATCATGTCACATTCCTATGAGGATTACAAATGTTTCTTTGAAGAAAAACTGAACTACATAATAAAAAATCAGCTCTTATTTGAAGCCTTTTCTAGACTATCACCCCAGCAATTCTAACAGTTCTGAGGCCTGTACAAAAAATTAGGCTACTGAATTAATTCCTAGAGGCCTATAAAGGAGATAGAAAGAAGTAAAAACAGATGTAAAATCCATCCATGTATTACATGTGAATTCTGTACACCTTGCTGTTCGAAGCATGTCATTCTTAACCTTGAGATATTTCATCATTTGGCTTTTAACTTTCAGGTCAAATTTAATGCCACTGAGATTCATAGTCTTACTGAAATAAAGGTGTGGCAAGCATCTCAAATTATTCTTTCTTTGCAGTGAGATAATAATGCTCGGAGCCATTGAACTAGCTATTATAGTATAATAGCACCTATGGCTCATAGCATAATATCCCAAAAAATGATATGTGCAATATAGTATAGGACAATATGGCATACTCTAATACTATATTAAAAACCTCACAGTAAGTTATTGCAAAAATTATGATTAAATAAAAGTGCTTTTTGCAAGTCATTGCACATTCAAGCCTACTGAATGTTCAATGTGGCATTTACGTGAAAGAATGATGTAGGATTTAAGTAAAAGTTCATGAATAATCACACAACTGCACATTAGGTTCAGAAATACCTGAATGTTTTTATATTTCTAAGAGCTGCATTAATGTGAAAAGCTATAAGCATATACTTAAATGATAGATTAATAAAAATAAATCTGTGTATTATTCTAGGTATCATCCATCTATATAACTTAATGTATTGAAGGTTCCTATGTGGCTTTCAAATATAAAAAAAAATATGGAAAGAATTTTAAAAGAATGTTTACTAAACTATTCCAAAGATTGAAATTTAAATTAAAATAAAAGGCAGATATATCAGGTGCCTTTATAGTGAATCATTCTCGGATTAAGAGGAGTAATGGGAGGGGGAATTTACACCATGAGTATTTCAGAAGCTTGCTATCAGTGGAGATGGCCTGACTTAGGTTTGAAAACCTGGAAGGGTTCCAGTTATGAGCTGCCCTCGAAGCAAAAGGAATAAAATTCTGTTCTCTGTATTCTCTGTTTTTCCAGGTTAGAATGCTTGACAACAAAAATAAAACTGTGTTCACTAGTAAAGGCATTTTGCTGTGTAAGGCAAAAGGAATCTGTAGTAAACAGGAGGTTGATACTTTCTACTTATCTTTTGACAGGCTTATTTTCAGAGCAGTTTTAAGTTCAAAGCAAAATTCAGAGGAAAGAACAGAGACTTCCCATACACCTCCTGCCCCTCAACATGCATAGTCTTCCCTGTTATCAACATCCAAAATGCATTGTCTTCTCTGTTATCGACAACCACCACCAGAATGGTACATTGTTGTAATTGATGACTCTACATTGACACATCATTATCACCCAGAGTCCATAGTTCACGTTAAGATTTACTGTTGGCGTTGTACATTCTATGACTTTGGACAAAAGTATAAGGACATTGTGGATGGAAAAATCCAAACTCTGAAATATTTGAAAGAAGTTTATTCTGAGCCAAATTTGAGGACCATGACCTGGAGCCACTCCCAAGAAGCCTTGAGCAAGTGGATTTGATGTGATTAGGTTACAGTTTGGTTTTATACATTTTAGGGAGACAGGGGTTACAAGTAAAGTCATAAATCAATACCTGGGAGGCATACATTGGTTTGGCAGGAAAAGGTGGGCCATCTGTGAGGGGGGGCTTACGGGTTATAGGGAGGTTTAAAGATTCTTTGGCTTGTGATTGGTTAAAGACATTAAGCTTTGTTTAAAGGCTTGGAATATTTTAACATAAGGAGCTGTTATCAGAGATAAGCCTCAGGACATAGATTTGTTGTGTAAATTGAGGACCTGCAGGTTTGTCTTGCATACCCTTAGGCCTGTTAATGGGTTACAAAGTATGTCCCCAAGAAGGGAGGGGGGAATGATGAGGCATGTCTGACCTTCCTCCTCCTGGCAGACAATTTAGTTTTAGAATATTCCTTTGGCCACGAGGGGGTCCATTTAGTCAGCTGGTGAGGAGGAGGAAGCCTTAAAATTTTACTTTAGTTCACAACATGTATCCTCCATTATGGTATCATACAAAATAGTTTCAATGCTCTAAAATTTTTGTGTGCTCTACCTATATTCACCTGTCTTTTGCCTAACCCCTGACAACCACTGATCTTTTTACTACCTCCATAGTTTTGCTTTTTCCAGAATGTCATATAGTTGAAATCATATAGTATGCAGCCTTTTTAAATTTGTTTCTTTCACTAAGTAATATGAATATAAATTTCCTTTATGTCTTTTGATGCCTTAATAGTTTATTTCTTTTTAGCACTGAAAATATTGCATTGTCTGGATGTACCACAGTTTATTCATCTAGTCACCTACTAAAGGACATTTTAATTGCTTCTAATTGGTCACAATTATGAATACAGCTTCTACAAACATTGGTGTCTTTGTTCATTTGTGTTGCTATAAAGAACTATCTGAGACTGAGATGCAGATTTACAACAAAGAAAAGAGGTTTACTTGGTTCATGGTTCTTCAGGCTGTGAAAGAAGCATAGCACAAACATCTGCATCTGATGAGGGCTTCAAGTTGCTTCCACTCATGGCAGAGAGGAAAGGGTAGCCAACACGTGAAGATCACATGGGGAAAAAGAGAGAAAGCAAGAGAGAAAAAGAGAAGGAGGTGCCAGGCTCCTTTCAATACTCAGTTCTTGTCGGAACTAAGAGTGAGAACTCACTCACTCCTCAGCAAATGGCAATGCACCAATTTTTAGGAGTCTGTGCTCACAATCCAAACACCTCCAACACTGGGGATCAAATTTTAACATGAGATTTGACAGGATCAAGTAAACCATATCCAAACCAGCAATCTGTGTGCATGTTTTTGTGTGGACATACATATTCAATTTCTTTGGGTAAATACCAAAGGGTGTATTGACTTGATTGCATAGTAAAAGTATGTTTAGTTTTGTAAGAAACCACCAAATTTTCTTCCAAAGTGGCTGTACCATTTTGCATTCACACCAGCAATGGATGAGAGTTCCTGTTGCTCCACATCCTCACCAGCACTTGGTGTTGTCAGCATTATGGATTTTGGCTATTCTAATACATTTGCTGTGGTATCACATTGTTTTAATTTGCATTTTCCTGATGAACTAAGATGCGAATCATCTTTTCATATGCTTATTTTCCATCTGTATATTTCCTTTGGTGAGATGTCTGTTAAAATTTAAAAAATTTTTTAAATTAAAAATTTTTTAATTGGGTTGTTTTGTTTCCTTATTGGTGAGTTTTAAGAATTCTTTGTATATTTTGGGTAACAGTCCTTTATCTGATACAATTTTTGAAAATATTTTCTTCCAATCTGTGGTTTGTCTTTTCATTCTCTTGACAGTGCCTTTCCCTGGAGCTGAAATTTTTAATTTTAATGAAGTCCAGCTTATCAATTCTACTTTTCATTGATTATGCCTTTGGTGTTAGAACTAAAAAGTCATTGTCAAACCCAAAGTTACCTAGTTTTTGTCCCCTATTATCTTCTGGGAGTTTTAGAGTTTTGTGTTTTACATTGAAGTCTATGATCCATTTTGAGTTAATTTTTGTGAAAGTGTAAGGTTTGTATCTAGATTACTATTTTTGTATGTGAATGCCCAGTTATTTCCACCTCATTTGCTTAAAAAAAAAAATCTTTGCTCTGTTGTATTGCCTTTGCTCCTTTTTCAAAGATTATTTGACTGTATTTATGTGAGTTTATTTCTGAGCTCTCTGTTCTGTTCCATTTCTCTATTTATCCATTCTTTTATCAATGTCTCTCATACTGTCTCAATTACTGTAGCTTTATAGTAAGTCTTGAAGTCAGGTAGTGTCCATCTCCAACTTTGTTCCTCTCCTTCAATATTGTGTTAGCTATGCTGGGTCTTTTACTTTTCTATATAAACTCTAGCATCAGTTTGTTGATATCCACAAAATGTTAATAGCTTGCTGGGATTTTGACTGAGATTCCATTGATATTTTTCATCAGAATTTTGTAGTTTTACTCATATAGAATGTATACACATTTTGTAAGATTTATATCTAAGCATTTTATTTTGGGTGAAACTAATATAAATGGTATTGGGTTTTTATTTTCAGATTCTACTTGTTTATTGCTGATATATAGAAAGTGACTCACTTTTATGTATTAACATTGTATCTTATAACTCTGCTTTAAGTGCTTACTAGTTTCAGAAGTTTTTGCTGCTGTTGTTGATTCTTCTTTGGATTTTCTACATGGATGCAGGTGCTCATATCTTCTAAATAGTTTTATAGCTTTCGTATATGTATACTTACATATATAGAAAATATGGCAAAATACTTTTTTCTTGGAAATGCCTTGTGATTTACATGTTAATATACTAATTTTTCCCCATCTCTTCTAATATAGTAACTTTTCTGTTAAAAGATGGCATTTAATATCTGTTCTCATAAGCACATTATTATAGAAGAAATATGATAACATGAAGTGACCTGTAGTTGCTCTATAAAATAAATAAATAAATAAAGCTTCAAGCATTTTAGCAAGGGCATTCTTAGTCTTGTATTATATTAATCCATGATAAAATATTTGGAAATTATATAACACTGTGAACATGTGTGTTAAAGATTCTGTTGTCTCTCTCACCACTGCCATTAAATTGAAATGAAATGCCATCCAATTGAAAACTAGCTATGAGGTCCAAATTATTTGAAGATATTTCGATTAAAAGTCTAGGTAAAAAACAAAGCAAAAAATGTATTTTATTAGTCATTGATAATCTTTATCTAAAATATAATATATTTTTTGCTAATAATTTCTCAATTAATGTGACTTTGTGGAATAGTTGATATGACTTACTCAAAAATAAATTTGAAAAAATAGACTGGTATCATGTTTTTCTAGAAAAACAAAAGTCATTAAAATGTTTGAGTATAAGAATAATCATATAAATGAAAGTTAAAAAATGGTCTACAGTTGTTTATAGGACAAACTGGAGAAAAAACAGATTAGAGAAGAAAATAATAGGGTATCAAAATTATACAGAAACAGTCATAATAAAGCAAACTTCAGTTGGTAGTGATGACTAAAAAACAGAAATAGTAAATATAGGTGATACTAAGAATGTTGTATCAACAGGATTTGATGACTTATTTGATGTAACATGAACTAAAGAAATGGGAATCGAAAACTTCTCTAGATTTTGAACCTGAGTGATCCAGAGAATGGTGATTTGAAAAGTAAGTAGAAGATAAATTTTATATTAAGAATACACTAGTAATACACTAGTTGTAGTTAATACACTAGTAATATTTAGTTTAATTGTACTAGTGGTTAAAAAAAAGATCTAGCAGACAGTTGAAAATTAAGGGCTAACATGGAGGAAATTTACAAGGGGTATAGGTATAAATTATGAGAATTATGAGATGGGGTGCTCATCAAAACAGTATTCCTAAGTATCACTATGACAAAAGATAGAAGATGAAGATAACAGCAAATCTATTTTAAAACAAGTTATATTAAACATTAAAATGTACCTTTTCTGAAAAAATTAGAAAATATATTCATAACATGTCTACAATTTTGGAAGTGGGAGAATCAAGAGAGTACTGGAAATAAGGAAAATTTGGAAGGATGTAAGAGAAATAAAGAAAATCAGGGAGAAGCTAACTATGTGACAATTCTTTGGGGGGAATTTGGCACTGGCTATGCAACAGATATGAGAGCTCCTTCACTACCAAGACAATAATATCCTTAGCCATTTACTCCTTTGTTCTTTTTCTAAATTATGTAGAACTACAGTTAGGGTCACTTTATACCTTATTATCAAGTCTTATTTTATGAAAACAAAAGTATAAACTGGAACATTCCTGGTTAAACTAGGCCATGTGATTTCCTAAGCTATAATGTTTCAGCACAAATATTACTCACTACAAGTAATATGCTGATTAATATAAAATATTCATTTTAGGATGAGCGCGGTGGCTCCTGCCGGTAATCCTAGCACTCTGGGAGGCTGAGGCAGGCAGGAGGATTGCTTGAGCTCAGGAGTTCAAGACCAACCTAAGCAAGAGGGAGACCACTTCTCTACCAAAAATAGAAAAACTAGCCGGGCCTCGATGTAAGTGATGACGATAATCCATGAAATTTGCCCATTATATTTAAAATATTTCCCCTGAAAAATTAAAGTAAGTGCTTTAAATTCATCAATCATTAGTAAAGCCCTTTTAATTCTGCCTTGATCACTTTACCATGATTTATTCCATCTCATGTCATTTCAGCATCCTGAATTACTCTGTTCTACTAAATTGTTTATATCCATGTAAATATCCACAGTACAGTGCTTGTTATTAGGTCAGCTCTGCTCGCCTTCAAGCAAAGATTTGGAACATTTACACCTGAAGGGAAAACATTTAACTTCCTAATAAATATTGCCACATGAATACCTCACTGATTTGGTAAGAAAGTATTAAAAATAAAGACTACTGAAAATAACCTTCAAAATTATACATCATGAGATCCTTTGTAAGTCTATTACCTATAAATATGACTTGACCTTGATTACAGAGTCAAAAATGAGATACTAATTAATCACATATTTATTAATAATATGAAATACCTTCTATAACTTAAATAGTTACATAGCGTCTACAATTGAAAAGTTCCTATCAGTAGTTTCTTTTACCCATTATAAACTTAATTTTAAGGGACAAATTCATATAAACAAAAAAGATACAAATGTTACATATGTGCACATAATTAATTACCTTTACATATACAAATTTTTCTAAATATCTTCCTTTGCAAGTGGAACAAGTCCTTCAGTTCTTATTAACTACCCACATGGAGACCATTAACTATACTATGCTAATTCATTTTCCCTGCTGCAAAGTTAATTATAAGTAATCACAAGGATTTTGGAATTGGTCAGCACCACTAGTACCTAGCAATTGGCAAGGCCCATTGTTCTGAGGAATAAATAGGCAAAGGAGATAGGGCAAAGGACAGTGAAAATGGCTTGGCTATATTGTTCTAATAAACCTAAATTGTCTGTGAACATTACCGTTTTATATTCTTTTTCCAATAGTCTGGAAATTATCCACTAAAATTCACTGCATATGATAAATTGGCACAAAATCCTAAGCAGTATAGCAATTAGTTCTAATTAAAAGTTTTCAGAGCAAATGCATTTGGCTGATTTTTAGTAACAGATTTTTTAAGAAAACTAATGAGATAAATGAATCTAAGCAGTCCAGTAGCAGAAAAATCTATCCTTAACTTTAATGACATACTGCTGCTTTATCTTTACACTATAGGTAGAAGGTATACGGCCTTGTTTTTCTAATCTCAATCTAATCAAAAGCACTCCAGACCTTCTAGTATTTTTATGTTATTATGAAAAGGATCAATATTTCTGATTAATATAAGCCATTCTGTTTGGTTCAAGCTAAGTACAAAGTCAATGCCATTTATTATCTTAATAATAAAACACTTTTATTTATTGGCTTATAGAATGAATTTCAGATCTCAGACATTAGAGGGGTACATAGTGTTCTGAAACATGTGGGAATAATTATAAATATCAGCTACAGCCTTCTTTTTGAAATATCTGAATCACAAAGATCTTAAAAGAATAATTTGAATTCTATATAACCCCAATATGTATTTTACATTGCACAATAGTATATTAATGCACTTTAAATTATGTATAGTATATTGAAATCAATACACATAACTAACTTTAGATTTAGTTTTTCAAAGTATTTCTACAGTCATTATTTATCTAAAATATATCGACAAAGAATCAATTGAAATATAAATCTAGGGATTATTTCATGCATTTATCCAAAGAATGTAAACTTCAAATTGCTAACTAATGCATCCAAAAGTCTTCCTTGTACTCTTTTAAATTCATCAAATATAGTAGTTTGGAGCAAAATACCTACTTTAAAATCATAATTGCTCCTTATCACTGACAAAATATTTGCCAAAAATGTTAGCATAAAGGACAAGTTCCTATGGATCTTGCATTTCAAATATTCCATGCACAGCTTCCTAAGGCACCACACTAGCTCTTGAAGATTACAGTACTTCCTGCTCCTCAACCTATTATATGCACTCATAATAATATGCTTTTCCTCATCATCTATAATATCACTTCCTACTCATCACCCAATGTTCAGCTTTAATATCACCTCAACGCTGTAGACAAATCAATAGTCCCTTATTTGTATTTCCAGAACACTTTCTAAAAACATTTTTATGGCACATATTGCTTTATATTTCAATTATTTGTTTATATTTCTCCTTTCCCTGTTAAGCTGAAATGTTTTTGAAAGCCACAATTATGCTTATTCCATCTTTGTATATAAAATTTTGGTTTGACTGTAGCTAGAATTGGATATGACAAGTAAAGCCATAATGAAGGAGAGATAATGCAGGAAAAAATAAAATAAAATACTTTACGATAAATATAGAAAAAGGCAAAGTCAACTTACTGGCTAAACTGGTTTAAAATAAAACCAGATAGATATATTAAATATGGAAATTCAAAAATAGCTAAAAGAGAAAAATTGTAATGTTTCCAACACAAATATAAATATTTAAGGTGATAGAAATCTCAGTTACCCTGATTTGATCATTACACATTGTGTGTGTGTGTGTGTGTGTGTGTATATATATATATATATAAATATCACATGTACCCCCAAAATATGTACAACTCTGATATATCAATAAAAAATACTCTGCCCAGAAAACCAGATAGTATTTTGGCAAGAACTACAACCAAAATAATAACAACAAATTATGACAATTCAAATAATTTCCATTACAATGAAATGAGTATAAACATTTAACAAAATTCTCAGATACTTATACAACTAGGATCAAGCAAAACAAAAATTAATTACATAAGATTAAATAACTGATGAAGATAATGAGATAATACTTTTATGACTTTTATTTGAAACATTTTTGGATCTTTATTTAAATGATTTGTTTTCCAGATTTAAGGAAACTTTCTCTTAAACTACCATATAGTTTACAGTAATTTGGTATACTTTTATGAACAAAAGTGGAAGCATTTATTTTTTTACCCTACTTGATCCCTCTGAAATTCAGAAATTATTTCTGAGTATTCTTACTTTTTATGGAAATATAATTGTTTCAATCAGTTCAATAAGAATTTTTTCTCTCTTGGAAATTGAAAACATTAGTTATATTAGAAATACATTACCAAGGCTTTTACTGGAAAGTCATATTTGAGAATATGCATAGAATGTCTGGCTTGAAGGGTTCCCAGTCTTACGGTGAATGAACAAAAATCATCACCTTCTGGCAGGCCTAAAAAGGGAACCTTAAAATTGTAGGTTAAATCTGAAGTTTGCCTTGATTTGTCTCCCTCGCCTCAAGAGCATTGTACATCTGAGATTCCTATGTAATCAATTGCTATCTTTGCTGCACTTACGTAAATAATTAGGCAAAATTGATGGGACTAAACTTATACAACAAAATTTATATTACTCTGATTATCTTTTGTAGAAACAAAGATGACTGTGCAGAAAAAAATTATGTTTCTAAAGGAAAGTATAATACATCTGTTATTAGAGTGTAGCCCTGTGCTTTGTTTTTGAGATTTTATTATCTACTTATAGACTAGACTAGATCCTGAGTTCTTCTAGTTTCTTCCAATTCAACTTTCTTCCATGGAATTACTATAAATGGGAGCTCTGTTCCTGAGAGCTATAAAGTGAAATTTTATATAGAAATTTTAATGGACAAATCTGGTGCCTGATGCGTATTCCCATTGCAATGCTCATTCCCAAATAAATATCACTTTCTTTTAGAGATTCCCCTGTCTGTTATTTATGTTGACACACTATATGATGTCTAAGGTCCTTGCCAGTGTTGTTATGTCAATTAATTGCCTTAGAATAGCTGTAATTAAAGCCTTTATGATTAAACATTTTTCCATATTATAAAAATGTGCCCTTTATTATGTTTAATTGATTTCCTTTCCTAACCTATCAGACACACTACCTCCATCCTCTCTCCAAATGATCAAGTGCAAAGAATTTATGCATCTCTTCTCAATCTTTGGTCCTGAATATGTGGTCATACCTTAACTTCTGTGCCTGTTTTTTAAATCTTTTCCCCAAGTTACCAGAAGTCCTACCTGAATAAAATGAGGATCCCTACTTTGTTGAGTTGAAATTAGTCATTTACCAAATCAGATACAATTAGACTTTTCAGGATCATCATGAGATGTGGTTATTGTTCACTTTCTAGAATCAGTCATTAAATGTCACATACCCTTCCTTCAAAAATTTTTGAAAATCTGTTTTTCCCTAATTAATTCTTCTTTTTAAAGATCATCTGGGCTAGTATAGTAGCTCCTTTGTTCTACAGCCTTTCTTAGTTTCAGTTTTTTCTGACTGCAATCCATATTGTTGGTAAAGTAGGATTCTTAAAGCACAGTTAAAATCACGTAGTTTTAGTTAAATTGTCCTCTGTCTCTTCCAGGATACTGTATAGTATAGTTTTTCTGGGAGGTGTATAGTGGTATAACAATGTAGTTTTCAGTTCTTTGATGAAAATTAGGTTGAGAACTTTTTATGTGTTTCTTGTCTATTTATATAATTTCTTCTGTGAAGTATCTATTGAAATTCTATTCAAGATTTTTACTTGTCCTTTATTTTGATTTGTTAGTATTATATTTTTTCTAAAAAGTCTTTTCTAGTCTGTAAGTTTCATTTTTACTCTCTTGATGGTGTCTTCAGAGAAACAAAAGTTCTGTTATTGAAATCCAGTTGATTGACATTTTCCTTTTTGGTTAATGCTTTGTTAACAAAATTAACAAGACTTTGTGTACCAAAAGTCATGAAGTTAATCTAATATTTCATCAGCTCAAACTTTTAATATTTCACCTTCTACATGGAGATCTGCAATCCATTTTGGAACTAATTTTTAAGTATGCTTTGTAATATTAATTAAGTTTCTTTTTCCCATACCGATATTCAATTTTCTGAGTATAACCTATTGAAAATGATTTCTTTCTCTACTCTGAACACACCTAATTCCTAGAGATGTCATATAAAATACAAGGCTCCCAGTTACATTTGAATGTCAAATAAACAACAATTTTTAAGTACAAGTATGCCCAAAATACTTGCATTGAAATATTACACAAGACACGTTGGTAGTAAAAAAATTGTTATCTGACATTCAAACATAATTTGGTACAGTATCTTGTATTTTTATTTGCTAAATCTAGAGACATTTCTAATTTTAGGAATTCATGTAAAGATAAATAGTGCCAGCATTTAGGGACCCACAATTTAATTTTTTTCTTTATACCTTAAAATCACTAAGGAAAAAAAATCTGTTATTAGTAAGGGAATGGGGAAAGGTAGTTGTACTACATGTTTTTCTGTTCTCCTAAAGGGGCAGAATTATGAACTGTGGTCTAGGGCAAGACTCTGTAATAGAAATACATTGTGAGCTGTATACACAATTTAAAATTTTCTATTAGTTATGTTTAAATAGTACAAAGAAACAGGTGACAAATTTTAATGTTATAGTATATTTTCTTTAAATCAATATATCCAAAATGTTATTTAACATGTAATCAATATTACAATATAGTAATGAAGTATTTTATATTTTTTCATGTGAAGTCTTTGAAATATAAAGTATATTTGACTGCAGATACTATGTTTTTTTCAGAAATACTTAATCTCTACTTAGACATAAAAATAAACTTGCTATTTAAAAAGTAGACCCATATATCCAGATTGTTCCAAAGTTACTTAAAAGTTTTGTGATAACTGAAATAAATGTCTGTTTTTAAATTTAAATTTAAAATAATTAAATTAGTGGAAATTAAAAATTCAGATTGTTGGTAGTACTAGTCACACTTAAAGTGCTCAACAGCCAGATGCAGTGAGTGGCTGCTCTAGTAGAAAGCACGGCTCCAGGGGTACTAACAGAGTATCTAAAAATGTGCCTAAATTTAAAAATAAAAATGTTAACTGAAGAGGGTTGTTAAGCTGATGTTGGTATCATGTCTCATTCATAAATAACATACCAAAGTTGTAGTGTGTAACACTTAATTTCCTCTTCTCTAATAAGATTGTGGGGATAAAAGCCACTTCATGTCATTGTCAAAAATACTTTTTAACACCTTTGAGTCTGTTGGAGATATGCAGGATGGGCCACTTTTTCTCTCTTTCTCAGAATAAAACTATAGTACAATAAACAGGGCCAGATTATTTCAGTGCATAGAGTCATCCACTATTCCTGGTTTCCTGGAGCAACTTTCTAATTGGGTAGGCTAGAATATCTCTAAAGAGCTCTCCCATTATGCAAACCTATGATTCAATTTGTCAAACATTTTGATGTATTTGACATATTCTGCCTAAGAAAAGCCAAACAAAATTTCACCATGAAATTGCTCATGCCTATGTTTTTGGGCAGAAAATCAATGTATAGCCTATGTTTGGGCTCAGGTTTTTGGACCCTCATTTCTGACACACAGAATGGCTTCTTTCCTTATATTTGAATTCTTCTCAGCAAGTAGACAAATGAAATATATCATGTGGTATCTCAATACCTCAGACTAGGAATGGAACAGATACCAACAATTACTAATGATGCCAATTATTATGTAACATCTGAAGAAGCATATTACTTTCCTGATGTTATATTCTACCTCCCCCAATCCTCAATCCAGGATTATTACTTCACCAGAACTTTCTCAGTGATGTTTAGGTTGGGCACCATACATCTTACATAATAACACTATATTTTATAATATTACGTTGTGTATTTATCTCCTGCTGTCTATGTTCTGTACATACTGACATGTTTTTAATCAACTTATAAGCATCTAAAACCTGACACTTTAAATATCTAAGACAGCTATGATATTCTAATTATGCACACATATGAACCCAATAATGCAAAAGGAAATTAAAGTTTGAGCCACTTTATGACATGGGAGTGTCATAAACAAATGGTATGTTAAGTTCTACTGTTATCACTGTGAGAGTATAAACAACTAATATAAACAACTAGATAGAATTATTACTAGGAATGCTAATCTGCTCAATAATGATTAAAGACAAAACACACATACACACACACACACACACACTCCAAAATAATTAAATCCTTAAACTAGACACTAGAGAAACTAGAAAAGGCGACACTGGGATGCCCCTCTCAAAAGACCCTCCTCCTAAATCATTTGTGATTTGAGAAATAGCTTTCCTGAGAGATTACATGTTGTTGGAAATATACTATGCATCAGAAAATGTAGCTTTATAGATTCCTCTAAAAACAAACAAAAACCCTCAACAAATTTAGAAATGTGTATCTATATTTTCAGTTACATTGTTTTTAATAGATTTGAATATAAAAATAACAATGTAAAATGAATTTGTAATATTATCTCCCCTATAAGTCTTTCTTATAACTGAAAAATACCTCTGTTAATGTTTGAAAGATGTAATTTAGACTACTTTTTGACTTCTTCATGCAGCTAAAGAAACCACTGAAAAGATGATTCCCTGGACACGTGCTTATTAGCTTCTTCTCCACCTAGTAACAAACTCAAGGAGAAGATATGTCCAAAAAAAAAAAAGTGACATGTTCAAGTAAAATTTATCAGATCAATGGATTCCTCTGTATTTTTATACAGACAGTATTCAATGTATAAGTGTTAGCCAGTTCCTGTATTATCCATAACTTTTTATACCATGTTTCAAAAGAAACAATTTTCAAATTTGTGACTTAGTATATTAAAGTCATATTTTTCTTCTTTTCCTTGGAGGATTTCAACTCAGCATTTATCCTAATTAATAAATGTCCTTTGAGCTGGAATATCTATGTAGAAAAGGTGTGCTTACATGCATACACAACTGTATGCATTCACATTCTTAGAGAATAAAGTAAAGGAAAGTACCATTCAGATATCTTGTCTGGACATGTTTGGAGAATACAAAACTAGAACTTTGAAGAATAATGCAATTTAAATTTATATGTGCCCAAAATGCAAAAGGAGAACCAATAACAGTTGGATTATACCTTATATTCTTAAGGCTTTCAGTTTTTTCAGAGAAGCACATTATGGTGACACTTGATAGTCAGTTGTTTTAGGGGATTTCTAGATTAATGAATTTTATCTGTAACTCAAGAAAACAATCTTTAAATTTAAGCCAAAAATATAGATAGAGGGAATAATATATTTTAACAGTTTTCCTGGGAACCTACAAAATTGTTTGATGTCAAGAGTTAATTTTCTTTCTCTTCCATGAGACCAATCCAACAGACATCATGTAATAAGTTTCCCTTTATAGCTCCTCCTTTCCTACTTCCTGTGTAATGGTTTAGGTGGCTCTTTCTCAAATTTCAAAGGGCAGAACACTTACCTGGGAAGTAGGCTTAAAACATATTATACATGGTAGGTCTTTAATGGATCTTTACCCTCAACCAATACTTAAGAATCAATGAACTAGGATCCTGTGGTGAGAGGGACACAAATTCTGTGTTCAAATGTGTTTTATAAATATACAATTTAAAACTGTTTCTTTTTTTACTATAGGAATTTTCAGATACTTTACTAGGATGGTATACCTTTTGAACCCTTAATCTAGAGCTAAAGAATGCAGATTTTTTTCTTTACAAAATTTCTATCAACATGTTTCAAAACACAACTTTCTGATTAGTTTTTCTGTCAATATTTTAAAGAATTTTCCCTTCAAACAAAATCATATTATCATTATAACCGGTCACAAAGTTTTTGTGTTCAGATAAATTTGTATTTTATTTATCATATTCTACTAACAGATCATGTTCAAAATCCTCCTAAGGTATATTTTGGCTTCCTCATGATTCATTAATATTTTCAGGTTTATTTAAAAAGTTCTTTTTAGTTTTTCTTTTTGGTTTATTCTTTTACTCAACTGCAGTTTTGTGAATTGGATAATTACAAGTATTAAGGCAATTGAAATAAATATAAATTTCCGACACGTTTAACATCTGGTACTTAGGCATAAACATATGGCTTTAGTGCAGATGTTTTCAGATAGTTGGCTATTGTTCCCCTGTGAATCATAAATCATGGTTACAAACAAAGACTACAGAGATAAAGTTAGAAATTAACTCACTGAATAAATAAATAAATTAACACACAACAACTTGATATAATATTTTTTTAAAACAGAGAAAGGGATTTTCGGTTGTAAAAAGTATATTACTTCTTCATTTATTTATCTCCCTAGTTTTTATTTGTTTGTTTGTTTTCCTATAAAATTAATATTTTCTACTAAGATCATAAAGGGTCAGGGTATACAAACAAGATCTCATATTTTAAATTCTGTTATTGTCAGGTTATCCCTACACAGGATTATGAACACACTTATGATAGTAATAGTTAATGTTCACACAAAATTTACTCTGCAGAAGGCACTGCTCTGAGTGCTTCCCATATACTAACAGCTTTACATGCAAAACCTCTTCATGATATAACTTATCCTATTCTTACCCCTATTTTTGAGACAAAATTGAGAAGCACAGAATCTGAGAAGCCCAATTTCACATGCTTGGGGATCCAGATCCATTCCAGGAAGTCTGACTCCAGAATCCACAGCATGAATACATGCTATACTAGTTAGTTTTATGAATTCGCTTGGCTAGGCTACATTATCCAGTTATTTAAAAAGACACTGATCTAGGTGCTATGGTGAAAAGTGTTTTGTGGATGTGTTTAATGTTTATCATCACTTGACTTTATGAAAAGGAGATTCATAGACACCAAGAACAGTCAAACTGAGAACCAAATCAAAGACTCAATACCTTTCACAGTAGCAACAAAGTAAATAAAATACCTAGGAATATATTTAACTAAGGAGGTGAAAGACCTCTACAGGGAGAATTATGAAACACTAAGGAAGGAAATAGCAGAGCACATAAACATATGGAAAACCATATCATATTCACGAATCAGTAGTATCAGCATTGTTAAAAAGTCTATACTACCCAAAGTGATGTACAGATTCAATGCAATCCCTATTAAAATACCAAAATCAATTTTGGAGATCTAGAAAAAATAATTCTACACTTCATATGGAACCAGAGAAGAAGCCATACAGCAAAAACAACCTTAAGTAAAAAGAACAAATTGGGAGGCATCAACTTACCAGACTTCAAGCTATACTACAAGTCTATAGTAAACAAAACAGCATGACATTGAGACAAGAACAGAGAAATAGACCAATGGAACAGGACTGAGGACTTAGATATAAAATCATCCTCATATGGCCATATGATCTTTGACAAAGTAGAAAAAGAAACATATCTTGGAGAAAAGAATCCCTATTCAATCAAGGGTGGTGGGAAAATTGCATAGCCACATGGAAGACTGAAACAGGATACTCACTTCTCACATCTCACAAAAATCAACTCATGAAGGAAAACAGACTTAAACCTAAGACATGAAACCATAAGAATTCTGCAAGAAAACATTGGAAAAACTCTTATAGACATCAAAGTAGGCAAAGAATTTATGAAGAAGTCCCCAAAAGCAACCACAGCATCAACAAAAATAAATAAATGGGACCTGATCAAATTAAAAAGCTTCTGCACTACCAAAGAAACTGTCACTAGAGCAAATAAACAACTTACAGAATGGAAGAAAATATTTGCATGCTGTACATCTGATAAAGGGCTGACATCTAGAATCTATATAGAAGTTAGGAATACCAGCACGAAAAAATCAAACAACCCTATTCAAAAGTGAGCAAAGGACATGAACAGAAACTTTTCAAAAGAAGATCCACTAATGGCCAAGAAACATATGAAAAGATGCTTAATGTCTCTAATCATCATGGAAATGCAAATCAAAACCACAATGAGATATCACTTAACTCCAGTGAGAAAGGCTTTTATCAAAAAGTCCCAAAACAAAAAATGTTGGTGTGGATGCGGGAGATAGGAACACTCGTACACTGCTGGTTGGACTGCAAATTAGTACAACCTCTATGGAAATTAATATGGAGATACCTCAAAGCACTAAAAATAAAACTGCCATTTGATCCAGCAATCCCACTACTGGGCATCTACCCAAAGTGAAAAAAGACATTCTGTAATAAAGACATCCTCACTCGAATGTTTATAGCAGCATAATCCACTATTGCAAAGATGTGGAAACAACCCAAGTGCCCATCAATACATGAGTGCATTAATAAAATGTGGTATATGTATACCATGGAGTTCTACTCAGCCACAAAAAACAATGGTGAACTAACACATCTTGTATTATCCTGGATGTTGCTGGAGCCCATTTTTCTAAGTGAAGTATCACACCAATGGAAAAACAAGCACCACATGTACTCATCATCAAATTGCTACTAATTGATCAACACTTATATGCACATATGGAAGTAACATCCACTGGGTGTGGGGCAGATGGGAGCCGGGAAGAAGGGATGATTACATTCCCACCTAATGCGTGTGGTGCGCACAGTCTGGGGTAGGGCACGCTTGTAACTCTGACCCGGGTGGTGCAAAGGCAATATAAAATTTAAATGTTTGTGTCTCCATAAATATTCTGAAAAGAATAATTTCATAAGAGGCAGGAAAGTAGTGTAAAGACATGATGTGTCATTCCAAAACTGACCTGATTTTGTAGAGCTAAATTAAAAGGAATGCAGCAAGATTTTGTTTCTTTGTAATGTTCCTATTACACTAAATAGATTCACTCCAAGAATTTCACATTCAAATGTCCGCAATCTCCCCCAACAAGGGTAAAATGTAAATAACAAACATAAGTCAAAGTGGAAAACTTGATGCTTCCAGAAATTAGAATGAATTATCAAATGTCTTTACTATTATGGCAGTTTCCCTGTTAAAATTTAATATGGGTAAGTTAATGGCTAATCAATGCAATTAATGAGCAATGGAATATATGAAGTGGATTTTATTATATGAGTGAGGTAACTTAGCCTTAAAATAGCTCTCTTAGCAGCTATTCTAAAAAATGTGATCAATAAATTATCAATAAATTATTTTCTACATTAAAAAAGAAAAGGAAATACCCTTAATACAATCAGTTGAGAGGATGTAAGAGCAAAAACAATTTCCCAAAGAAATTCTGCTTCAAGATTGAAATCAACTTCTGCCCAAATTTCCAGCCTGCCAGCCTATCCTAAAAATTTAACACTTGCTTGATCTATGAATTTGAAACTCGCCAGCAAACACAATCATGTGAGCCAATTCCTTAAGACAAATCTCTCCATATATACACATATATTTCATTGGTTTGCTTTCTTTAAAGAACCTACCTGATACATACACTGTGCTACGAAAGGTCAACATAGATTAAGTTTCTGCTTGTTACCAAAATGTGACCTTACTGTCATAGGCCACCTAATGCTCAAAAAAAAAAAAAAGCTGTCCTTCTCATTCAGGGGTTTGCTATCAAAGAAATCTGTTACACTGAGGCAAATTAATTTCTAAATGATATTCCAAGAGCAAATTCTGCTTAAATAATAGCCCGATGTTTATCCCAAGGGTTATAGAATAGGGCACATTGGTTCGTGGCTCTTTCCACTTGCTAAAATTCTACTTATCTTTCAAGACCTGACATAGCCACACATCCTCCATGAAAGCCCTGCTGATTATTCAAGTCACATTAATTTTTTTCCCCCTTGAAACAATTAAGCACTTATTCTACACTTTCCACTTGTCCTCTAATTATTTATAACTGTGTATCTCAGGTCTACAATTGAATCCTCAGCTCCTGAACCATACCTGGCTAATATCCTTGTGGCTTTTAAAAGATGATCCACTAAACAAGTATTCAGAAGGTATTTGTTGGTTTGTCAATTTGACTTGTGGCAACGTGAAATAAGGCTGGTTTCGAGAATATGGCCCTTGCAGTAATATCTGATCCCTAATCAATAATTGTCCCCAAACAATGATGCCCTACTCAACTGACCATGAAAGTCCAAAATAGAGCACAGCATATTTATAGAGACAGAAGAAAGGATGATCCTACAGTGCACACTAAATAATGGCCCCAGTATGTGTTGAAGTTCCCTTAAGACTGCCAGTTATATTTATGATTCACATGTTATCTATTATGTGAAATTATTTTTTAATTAATGAAGATTTCTGGTAATCCTGTCTTTGCTGTTTTTTAACATATGTTGAAGCACCATAAATTTTTATTATCTTAATGACATTTTACGTGATCTGATTATATTAGACCAGTGTCATTCATGGTACACTTATTCAGAGTCATTTATGAATATAAAAATTCACAATTTTCTTTCTATTATACACTTTTTAAAATAAATATAACTTAATCCCTAGAAGCTGTCATTGGTAATTAAATTTATTTTCAGAGACTTTTACATACAGAATAAATATTAAATCATCTCAAGGGAGCTTTTCCATGTTCCAACAAGTAGAAAGAAGTGATAATTCACTGCAGTATACATGGTAACTGTCAACTGAGCAACTTGTTTCCTTGTACAGATGTGTTTCAAATTTCAAACTCAGAAACTTCTCATTTTGTAACCTCTCCAGAATTATTGAGAGTATATTATTGGTGAAAATGACTATTATAAATGCCTTACTTAGTTGGTAGATTTCACACAAGATTCTATATTTATGATTTATCTAATGACAAAAAGATATTTGTCAACATTAATGTGTACCTGCATGGGTATCACTAAGTAATAGTTTTCTCTAAAGACAACATTTATTCTTTCATCAACTATAATCCCCATCTTATTATATTTCAACTGATCAAGGACAGTCATTGAAGTGATATGGTTGTCCTCTATAGGATTCTAAGGATAGTGACAAACTTTATCCATATTATTATTGTAGATTCAGTTTCACCTATAAGGTCTATCATCTGCTTCATGGCCCAATATACGTGAGATTCTCGCTATAATATACTTTTTCTGTTCCACCTCCTCTACTACCATCCCATGTTACATTAGTCTATAAAATATACTACTACTAGTCCCCATGTTGCTTTAGAAGATAAAGGGCATTTGCAGAATTGTACATTTGAATACATCCCCAGCACTGGTCATTTTCAGATTCACAATTTTTTTAACATATTATTATTGAACTACTTGCTTCTATTTTCTCATTCTTATCACTGAAAACTTATGTAAGGAAGGAGTTGACAGAATATTTTCAGAGTATTATGGTAATGGTTATTTAGCATTTATTTTGTTTTAATTAATTGAAAGCTTTGTGTTTTCATCAACAAGAAATCTCTACATGAAGATGTGATTCCACTGATAATAAGAAGATTAAAATGCAGAAATGGAAAAGTGGCATCTAGCTGAGTAGACAGGCTCCAACATTAAACATATCATGCTGCCCGATATGACATGTCTGTAGGAGAGTAGGAGTCAGTTAATTCATCAACACAACAGGCTGAAAGAAAACCCATTGTGTTAATTGTCCTCATAAATAAAAACAATGCCTCCTTAGTCCTCACCATCATTGTACCCAGGCACATCATGTCTGAGAGAATAATAAGTGACTTCACATGCAGTGCCACACACCACACACAAAGAAACACTTTTATGTCTTATTATCTAAAGCAGCAGAGAATTTGTCTTGCACTGAAATACTCGAGTCATCTTTCTGAAAAATAAAATAGAAATACCCAACAGTTAAAAACTGAGGAATAGGTCACATACAACAAAAATTTGAGTAAGTAAGAAGTTATTAGTGCTTTCTTTCATCTTCTGTTTCCTGACATAATTTAAGACTGTTAGCTGTCATTTCCAATTTCATGCTTGTGTTCTAGTTTTAATAACTATTTACTATTCTGTTGCAGACAAATGACCAATAGGAAAGAGTAAAGTGTTGGAAATTTTTTTTTTCTAGGTTGAATTGACACATCTCATTTATATGGCACACACAATACATGAGTAAAATGTTTAAAGAGTTATTTTTTCCCCAAGAGAATGGAAGAGAACAGACCAAGAGGAAAGGTACTACTTCTTAAGTCAGAGGACTCAGCTACACTGTTTATTAAATAAGGGATTTTATCTAAGTGATATAACCTACCTGAGCTTCATTTGGCTTTCTTATAAATAAAAGATATTAATAGAATACTTCGCAGAATTATAAGAAAATGTGAATATGAATATACAGATAAACTCTACAAATGTCAGTCTAAATTATAGCATATAGCATAGACAGTAGAAATTACTATCCTTTAAATACTTCCTCATCTGAGCCCCTTGGAATTTTCACAGCACTCCATTCCCACTCCCACCAACAGCATCAAGTACTATCATATTGAAATCATGTTGACTATGGCCCTGTCTACAAGGGAAAAAAATCCAAATCAAAAGCCTCTTCTTCCTCAATCCACTCTTCACTTTAGCTGGATAAATCTAAATCCCATTTGATCAAGGCCATCCTAGGAGCTTATCAAATAATGTTTTATTGCAAAGCTAATACTGGATTAAAGATTAATCAAAAACAAAAATAAAAATGATAGAAGCAATAATGAGGGCAAATACAATGTCAGGGTTTTTCAAATGGATAGCAGTTACTTTGCATGTATATTTTTTACATATAAAATTGTATATGTAAATTTATTTATACATATTATCCCTTATATCTCATAGATATCACCTTTATTATTTAACATATAGAAAGCCCAGAATTATCACCTTTATTTAAGATCATACTAGGACTAAGTGCTAGATCTGAGCCACCAGATACAGTTTTTCATCCCCAAAGCTGTAATACAAGACTCCCTGTCTAATTCTGAAACAAATGGAACATAGAAATTTCCACAGAGTGGCTGTTAGCAGAAAGCCTTTAAAAGATTTCTTTTGGCACAGTAGCAAAATGACTATCTTCCCAGACTACACAAAGGGTTGGAATAACATTCAGGTTGGTCTAAACATGTAATAAAAGGAGAAGATGTGAAACAATCATCTGCATGAGTGTAAAAGTTGATACACATCATCACCTAGTGTATTAGGGTAATGTATTCTAGCTGTCCTCACAAACATGTGAACAGATCTCGGTGGCTTAACTATAAAAGTTTATTTCTCACTCTTTGTGGTCTGATGCAGATCAGGCATTTTCCCCAGTCTCACACCTAGTTAAACGAACTGTAAAACACAGTCCCATGGGAATGTGACAGGGAAAGTGAGGTACGAAGAAAACACATCAGCTACTACATGCTTTGGTCTCAAAATTGCATGTGCACATCATTTTAAAAATAGCCAAATGAGACCATCTTATTTAAAGTGAGGCTGAAATCACAAGTAAGCTACGGTGGTCATTCCACAGAGGGAAGAGGGATCACCTGATCCAAAATTTGATTCAGATATTCAAACTGATGATACCACACATGCACTAAGAGGATATGAAAAGATGTATTACTCATATAAGAAAACTTTTTGAAATAATGCAGGGCAGGGTTTTAAACAATTCCAAAAAAGTACAGACAGGGCCAACTGCTGACCAAAGTATCAGAGAGGAGTGACCAGTTTGGGGTGTTATAGTCATGAATGGATAGGGATAGGCTGGAAGTTTCCTCACAAGAATCAGATTTCAGTTTCTCACCAGCACCAAAGGAGAGAGCATCCGGGACCTCTTATCAGCAGGCCCACCTACAGGAAAGAAGGGGAAAGGGGAGTGATTGATGGGGCTTAAAAGCTATCAGCAGTCGACCATTAAAACTGGACTCAAATACTTTATTATAATTCACTCCTAATGTTTGACAGACAACATAAATATGTCCTGTTTCATTTACTTATATATGAATTTGCTTAGGTAGACCACTATGGTACTCTATGAGGCCTGTAGCCTCAGACTGGTAAAGAAGGTAAAAGTTCCATTGAACATCTTGTTTAAAAGCCAATTTTTTTGTATTTTGAGCAATGAAATTAGTGTTTTGGTCACTATCAAAAATGACTAAACTCTGAAGAGAATAAGGATCACCTTGGTGAGGATGGATGTCGTAGCTTTAGTATGTATAGAGACATGTGTCTTTGAATTATAGTATATATTAATATTTTCAAAATCTGTGAGCAAGAGACTCCAGAGTTCTTTACCCTAAAGGAGAAAACAGATAAGAAAGTGTTGTGATTTCCACTGGCCACATCAGACAGCCAAACCAATGGAGATGGTCCAAGAATCTGTAAAAAATGGGCTTATTATTTTCCAGGAAATCTATTAATAAGATGACTACTTGAGGTGCTGACCCTTGAGCCTCATGATTTATCATTAATTTCAGTTAAGAAATGAAGAACATATCTCCAGCAAGCTTCATCCTATGTAATGGTGGCACTGCCATTCAGAAGTATACTTTCTCTTTGATGTTCACCAGGGATTCCCTAGGTTGCCAAGGGGTTCAAGAGATGGGTGACCTCCTCCAGTATCATGGCATTTGGCAAGGGACTGAAGACAGGAAAGATCCTTCCTTCTCCAGGTATGATATACATCAGAGGGCCCAGTTTGGGCTCTATCCTATAAGTATAATTTTCGTGTATCAAGGAGGCCACTATAACTGTGCCTACCTTACAGAGTACAGTTCCTATGAACCAAGGCATAATGGGCATCTGGGTAAGAAGGGTCATAGCTTAGGGTCTGTGAAGGAGTCTATTTCCAGGAGATCAAAATATGTGATAGCCAATTGCCAGTATGATGGCATATAGCATGAATTGTGGAAGTCAATTTCTTGCCCAGGAGCCAATGGACTATTTATGATCATCAAGGGTGGTAAAGAGACTGCAGGAGGGATGAGAAGATGCTAAGTTCTCTACAAAGAAAAATGTTCTTGTGGGTAAAAATGAGAGTGCCCATTGCATTGCAATTTGGACAGATTCCAGGGTCTTTTTTGTAAGGATTCTATTCAAGGTAGACCAAGTTTTAACAGCATAAATGGGCTTAAACAAAATTTGTTAAAAAAGGAATTAGTAATGACTAGAAGACATAAAAGCCTAACAGATATTAGGCTTTTGAGATGGTAAATAGATGACTTGACAGTGTCTGTAATAGAGTGGTCTTCAGATAACCAAGTAATTTCCAAAAATTGACTGAGCTTGTGGGACCTTGCCTTGTAGTATTCATGGGGCAATTCCCATGTCTTTTTTGTTTGCTCCTTTTTGACTATTTGCATGTCCTGAATGAGTATGGAAAATGAATCTCAGAGGAAAAGATATCAGTGTGATGCCACACCTGTGTTCCTAGAAAAATCTGATGTAAGACATGAGGGTACTTCAAAAGGTTTATGGCAAATGGAATTAAAGAAGAAAAAATATATAAATTTTATTTCCCAATTTAAGCTTTATCAAGTGTAAGACACTTTGTAAATGATGATACCAGCCATTTAATCCATCCTTAAAGAACTGAGGATCCTGAGAATTTAACTATGTCAATGCAGACTATTTTGCATGATTAACTGAAAAAAATAGGTGTCCTTTATAGATTTCTTTAAGATTAGGAATGAAAAGGAAGGCAGAAGGAGCCAAATTAGGACTTTGAGGTGGATACCTAATGATTTCCCATTGAAACTTTTGCAAAATTGCCTTTGTTTGATGAGAGGAATGAGCAGAAGCATTGTCATGGTGGAGTAGGACTCTCTGGTGAAGATTTCCCAGGCGTTTTTCTACTAAAGCTTTGGTTAACTTTCTCAAAATAGTACCATGATAAGTAGACATTATCATTCATTGATAATTGTTGACCCTCCAGAGAGTCAACAAGCAAAATGCCTTATGCATTCCAAAGAACTTTTGCCAAATCCTTTGCTCTTGACTGGTCCACTTTTGCTTTAACTGAACCACTTCCACTTCTTGGTAGCCATTACTTTGACTGTGCTTCATCTTTAGGATCATACTGGCAAATCCATGTTTTATCTCCTGTTATAGTTCTTAGAGGAAACACTTCAGGATCTTGATCTCATTTGTTCAAAATTTCCCTTGAAAACTTTGAATTTTTCTGCAGCTGACCTGAGCACAGTGGTTTTGGCACCCAATGAGTGGAATCTTTGCTCAACTTTAAATTTTCATTCAGAATTGTATAAGCTGAACTAATTGAGGTGTATATAGCGCTGGCTATTATTTGTTTTGTTAATCATTGGTCTTCTTCAATTAAGGAGCAAATAAGTTTAATTTTTTCCTCACAACTCAATGAGGCTGGTCTGCTGTTGGGGGCTTCATCTTCAACATTGTCATGTCCCTTCTTCAAATGAGTCATCAATTTGTAAACCATTAATTTCTTTTGGGCATTTTGACCGTAAACTTTTAATAAAGATCAATGAGATACTTCACTTAGTAGAATGGGTTCCAGCTGTATCCAGGAGTATACA
>VBSM01002608.1:41515986-41573629 GCA_008086735.1 Cheirogaleus medius
AATATTTGTACCCCCATAATATGCTGAAATTAAAAAAATAAATAAATAAAAAAAGATCAATGATTATACCATTCTTCCAGCCAAGCTTCATTATGAAGTTAATGTTTGTTCTTCCTCTAATTTTAGTAGAATTCATGTTGTTCTGACAGGAGTTGTTTTCAAACTGAAGACTTAGACTTCTTAGTGCCTCCAACTAGATCCTATTTAAACATGTTGTAACAGCACAAATTTATTAGAACAAATTTATTTTCATGAAAAATTTCATAAAAATTGATTAGCACAAATTTATTTTCATGAAAAATCTTTTGAACACCATGAATAGTTTTTTCATAACATACACTTTTCAATGAACACTGTGAAGACCCCTCATATTCATACATTTTCAATGAACATTGTGAAGACCCCTCATATTCATACATTTTATTATTTACAGTAATCTCAGTTTAAAATTTGGAAGCTGAAAAAAATACTAGGTGTTCGTCAATTCATACAAACTTTTAAAATAAGCAATCATCTTTCCCTGCAAATACTCTCTCCTGACTACCCCACATGGCCTTCAAAATCTTCTCTCTGTCTTCAGATATTATCACTGCAGCTTCTCCACTTTTCACCACTTCCTATATGCTCGACTGTACAGTAGAGGTAGTGTTTATATTTCTTGGATTCACCCCCCTAAACAATTTTCATTTATTTCTGTACCTTTGACAAAATCTGGCAGATTTCACTGCCCTAAAATATGTTATATGCTCTCAAAGGACACGTCTTTCAAGAAGACTTCTTGAATTTAGGAACAGGCACAATACCCTCTCAACCATAGTCCCTCAGAGAACTCTTTTCTTAGAATTATTGAATATATTTGTATGTTATTACCTGAAAGCAAAAAATAATTGTCACTTATATACTTTTATAGACCTTATAAAGAACTTTCAAATATATTTCTTCATTTGATTATTACAACAGAACTAAAGTAAAGGTAGCTATGTTTTAAATCTTAAAAGAAAAGGGAACTTGAGGATCTGGAAGGTAAAGTACTTAAGGACATGAAGATTCTAAATAGGAGAGACACAACACAAATCAAGTCTTATTCTCTGACCTATTATAATCTGTCTTGTGTTTCAATTCAAACCTCATAGAGTTATGTTCGCAACTTTACAGTGCTAAGAACCTGATGAATTGCCTTATGTGTAGGTAAGTAGGAGAATGTTTTCGTGGTATATTTAATGTAAGCTATTAAAAGACTCTGGCATTAAATCTTTTCCACCACCTATTACCTTGATCTCACTCTGCTGTTAATAATATTTCCATCTGAATTAAACCATAGTACATTCTGGAAATAATCTTGCAAAATGCAATTGAAAAAGAAAATCATCAGGGAAATTCAAATCAAAACCATAATGAGATATCACTTAAGTCCAATGAGAATGGCCTTTATCAAAAGATCCCAAAACAATAACTGTTGGCATGGATGTGGAGAAATAGGAACACTCATACACTGCTGGTGGGACTGCAAACTAGTACAACCTCTGTGGAAAGTAACATGGAGATATCTCAAAAAGCTACAAGTAGAACTACCATTCGATTCAGCAATCCCATTACTAGGCATCTACCCAAAAGAACAAAATACATTCTATAAAAAAGCCATCTGTGCTTGAATATTTATTGCAACACAATTCATAATTGCAAAGATGTGGAAACAATCCAACTTCCCATCAATACATTAATAGTGGATTAATAACTTGTGGTATATGTATACCATGGAGTACTACTCAGCCACAAAAAAACAATGGTGATATAGCACCTCTTGCATTATCCTGGATAGAGCTGGAGCCCATTCTTCGAAGTGAAGTATCACAAGAATGGAAAAACAAGCAACACCACATATACTCACCATCAAATGGTATTAATTGATCAACACTTAAGTGCACATATAGCAATAACATTCATTGGGTGTCAAGCAAATGGGAGGGGGAGGAGGGGATAGGTATATTTAAAACTAATGGGTGCATTGGGCACCATCTGAGGGATGGACATGGTTGAAACTCTGACTTGGGTGGGGCAATGGTAATATATATAACCTAAACATTTGTACCCCTGTAATATGCTAAAATTAAAAAAAAAATTTTTAAAGATATTTGATTACATTTATTGCTAATTATGAATTAATTTGTCATATTGCTTAGTAAATATGTAAGAATATGGGCTATAGAAAATAGAATAGATTAAAAATTTGAAGATTCTAATTTCAGTGGCTATGCCTAAATAAAGTTTCATAAAATGGTTCCTGAATAACACAAGGTGGTAGTTTCAGGGGTAAAATTAAGTGAAAATATGGGAAAGCTCATAAGATTGTTATCAGTCTTAAATTTTTGTATAGTTTACTAACTTCACAGATATCAATACAATATTAACATCACTTTAGGAATAGTCCTTAGGCCACAGTAAAAATTCAAGCAAACATTTTGAAATCCATAGAATCATAAATAGTTGAAATTTGAAAAAAAATATAAAGAACTCATTTGCTCACATCATTTTTCAGATAAGCACATAAGGACACAAAATCAAGTCAAGTAACTTGTTCAAAGTCAGAGACAGGGTTTGGACCAAGGCTTATAGTATTGCCATCTATATTCTATAGTGTGACCACAATTAACTACTTGAAGTTCTCAAATTTGAATCATGTTCTTTTTCCTCTTTTCTCTGCCTATAAATCTGCTACAGTCCTCTACTTTATTGTACACAAATGGGCCCTACTTCCCTATACAGCTTAGTTTAGGAGATCTCTATTACCTCACCTGGATTAGGGCTCTGTCTTAGTCTGTTTGGTGCTGCTATAACAGAATACCACAAACTGGGTAATTTATAAAGAACAGAGAGTTATTGCTTACTGAATAAATTTACTGAAGTCTGGGAAGTCCAAAATCAAGGAGCAGCATCTGCTGAAAGCCTTATTGCTACATCATAACATGGCAGAAAGCATCACATAGTGAAAGAGTGCTTGTGAGAGAGCAGCAAGGGCCCCAACTTGCTTGTATAAGGAACCCATGCCTACAATCACTACATTAATCCACTCATGAGAATAGAGCCCTCATCATCTAATCACATCTTAAAGGTTCCACCTTTCAACATTGTTTCACTGGGGTTTAAGTTTCCAACAGAAACTTTGGGTGACACATTAAAACCATAGCAGCCTCCTTTGGTGTGTCTTTTTAGCAATATAAGTGCAACATTATCTAGTACTTATCACATAGAGGCTACTTAAATATTATTTATCTATTTTTCAGACCACACTTATATCCTTATATTCTTAAATGTTATTCTTTGTATCCTTAATGCTAATAACTATCCACAATTCCTATCCCTAATCTCTCAGTGGCTGACACAAAGTAGGTGCTAAATAAATGTTGAATACAAAAATGAATGGATACTTGTTAGAACTTTCATTTTATACAATATAAATTGTCTCTTCATATTTCTATTTAACTATGAAATAAAATATCCTTCTATGTAATATCAAATTTAAAATAGACCCATTCTTTTCTACTAGACTTTAATTTACAGTACTATATTGGATACTAGTATTTATCATTTCAAGTTTAATAATATGTCTCTTCACCTATTGTTAATGAATTTATTTTATAGCTTTAAAATCACTGTTATTTCTCAAACTTATTGTAGCTCTGCCATTTACATTCCCCAGTAAGGTCTGCAAAACAGAATAAATCTATTTAGAAGGATGCATTATAATTTTCAATTGTCATAGTTCCATTCATTTATCCTATATATCCGACAGGCATTTCCCCCTATATTTTGACAGTTTCAGTTCCACTGAAATATTCATAATGTTCCCAGCCTCAAGCAGTATATCTTTAGAAGCTTCTGTAAATTCAGATCACATCGGGAGGATAAGACATTTCAGGTTATTTCAACTATTTTGCATCGAACACAAACACATTCATCAAATTAAAGGGACATTGTCAGAGGCACAATAGAGCATTGGGACTCTCTGCAGAAAAAAGTAACTAATATTTCATATATAGAGGAACATTACATGAAAGTTTTATCTTGATTATTTTCCAAGTAGGAGAGAAGAGATAGATATTTTATCCAAGTACATGACAACTATTTTAATATTCTAGTATGCTCAACTCCTGTTACAGAAGCAATTTCCTTTGGCTCCTCTAATTATATTTTATTTGAAGTATATGAATATATTCAACAAGTGTGGTTTAAAAATTACACATTACACACTTCCTCAACCATGCATTCTATGAGACCACTATCTAATTCAAATTAATGTCTATATCATTTTCAGAGGATGTATTATTTTAAGTTTCTATTTTATTGCTATTTTAAGAATTTAACTTAAACATATCTGTAATAGCAGAAAATGATGTTGTGTTAAATTATGAAATCTGTAAAGTGCAAATTATATTAAGAACTATAAACATCTGAGATATTACACTACTTGAAACTAACAAATTAGCTTGTCACAATGTCATGGATATTAGAAGAATACAAGATATGCTTGGACAAAGAAGGTATAATTTGCTGACAAATGTAAAAAATTAGAATCTTTCTAGCCACTTATGTCATTTGCTTTCTTAATGGATCCCTCCAAAAACCTTGCTAATGCCTATAAAAGCATGTATTTGTTTAACACATATACATGTATCTTTATTTATATGTATCTATATCAATATAGAGTATTAGAAAGCAAATGATTGAATGCAAGGTATGAGAAAGGGTAAGTAAAAGCAGTATTTTTAAATTCTTTTCTTTTAAATTAGGGATATTATAGGGATACAAACCTTTTGGTTCCATGAAATGCATTTGCCTCGATCAACCAGGACCACAAGTGTGTCCTTCCCCTATACAGTGTGTCCCATCTCCATTATCGGTGGGTTTACCTCCTCCACCCACTCTACCCCCACCCTCCTAGCCCTCTACCTGACCGGCATCCAGTGAGTATTACTGCCACGAGAGCACCTAGGTGTTGAGCATAGTACCAGTTTGATGGTGAGTACATGTGGTGCATGTTTTCCATCCTTGTGATACCTCACTTCAAAGAATGGGCTCAATCTCTATGCAAGATAATATAAAAGGTGTTAGATCACCTTTGTTATTTGTAGTTGAGTAGTATTCCATGGTATATATATACCATATTTTATTAATCCACTTATGTATTGATGGGCATTTGGGTTGTTTCCACATCTTTACAATTGCAAATTGTGCTGCTATAAACATTCGAGTGCAGATGTCTTTTATTTTTCTATTTCAGCATATTATGGGGCTACAAATTTTAAGGTTACATTTAATGCCCTTTATTATAGAATGACTTTATTTTTTTCCTTCGGATAGATGCCTAGTAATGCGATTGCTAGATCAAATGATATTTCTATTTTTAGCTCTTTGAGATATCTCTAAAATACTTTCCACAGGGGTTGTACTGATTTGCTATCCCACCAGCAGTGTAAGAGTGTTCCAATCTCTTCACATCCACGCCAGCATTTGGGACTTTTTGATAGAGTCCATTTTCATTGCAGTTAGGTGATATCTCATTGTAATTTTGATTTGCATTTCCCTAATGGTTAGAGATGTTGAGCACTTTTTTATATGTTTGCTGGCCATTATTCTGTATTCTTTTGAAAAGTTTCTGTTCATGTCCTTTGTCCACTTATTGATGGGGTTGTTTGATTTTTTTCTTGTTGATTTTCTTAAGTTCTATATAGATTCTTGTTATCAGCCCTTTACCGCATGTGTAGAAAGCAAATATTCTCTCCCATTGTGTATGTTGTCTATTTGCTCTAAGGACAGTTTCCTTGGCTGTGTAGAAGCTTTTTAATTTGATCAGATTCCATTTATTTATTTTTGTTGTTTCTGTGATTGCTTTTGGTGTCTTCTTTGTAAATTCTTTGCCTAGGCCAATGTCTGTAAGAGTTTCTCCAACATTTTCTTCTAAATTCTTATAGTTTCATGCCTTAGGTTTAAGTTTATTATCCAACATGAATTGATTTTTGTGAGAGGTGAGAGGTAGGGATCCAGTTTCAATTTTCTGCGTGTGGATATCCAGTTTTCCCAGCACCACTTATCGAATAGAGATTCTTTTCCCCAACATATACTTTTGTCTGCTTTGTAAAAATTAGATGGCAATATGAGGACGGTTTTGTGTCTGTGATCTCCGTCCTATTCCAAAGGTCTATATCTCTGTTCTTGTGCCATTGCCATGCTGTTTTGGTTACTATAGCCTTATAGTAAAGATTGAAGTCTGGCAGACTGATGCCACCCTATTTGTTCTTTTTGCTTAAGATTGTTTTGGCTATACGAGGTCTTCTCTGGTTCCATACAATGCAGAGAATTATTTTTCCTAGGTCTGTAAAGAATGATGGTGGAATTTTGATAGGAATTGCATTAATTCTCTAGATCACTTTAGGTAGAATGGACATTTTAACAATATTGATTCTATCAATCCATGAGCACAGTAGGGATTTTTATTGTATACAACGTCTACAATTTCTTTTCTCAGTGTTTCGTAGTTCTCCCTATAAATATCTCTCACCTCTTTCATTAAATATATTCCTAAATATTTAAATGTCTTTGATGCTATTGTGAAAGGTGTTGCATCTTTGATTTGAATTTTGGCTTGACTGTTATTGGTGTATATGAATGCCACTGATTTCTCTGCATTAATTTTGTATGCTAGGACTTTACTGAATTTGTTTATCAATTCCAGGAGTCTCTTAGCTGAATCCTTATGATTTTCTAGGTATAATAGCATATCATCAGCAAAGAATGAGAGTTTGACCTCTTCTGCCCCCATTCAGACACTCTTAATTCCCTTCTTTTGTCTGATTGCTCTGGCAAGGATTTCCTGCACTGTGTTGTATAGAAGTGGAGATAGTAGGCAACCTTTTCTCATTTCAGTTCTAAGCAGGAATGCTTTCAATTTTTCCTCATTCAATATGATATTTGCTGTGGGTTTGTCATATATGGCCTTAATAATTTTAAGGAATGTCCCATCTATGCCTATTTTGTTGATAGTTTTTATCAAATGCCGGATTTTATCAAATTCCTTTTCTGTGTTTATTGAGAGAATCATATGGTCTTTGTTCTTGCTTTTATTTATGTGGTGGATTACATGTATATATTTGTGTATGTTAAACCAGTCTTACATCTCTGGGAGAACGCCCACCTGGTCGTGGTGAATTATTTTTTTGATGTGCTGTTGGATTCGGTTTGCAAAAATTTGGTTGAGAATTTTACCATCTATATTCATGAGGGATATTGGTCTGTAGTTTTCTTTTTTTGCTATATCCTTTCCTGGCTTTTGTATCAAGGTGACCTTGGCTTTGTAGAATGAGTTGGGGAGGACACCGTCCTTCTCAGTGTTTTGGTATAATTTCTGCATTTCTTCTTTGTATATTTGGTAATATTCGGGTGTGAACCCATCTGGTCCGGAACTTTTTTTTGGGGGGGAAGAATTTTTATTGCTGCTCCAATTTCTACACTTGATATTGGTCTGTTCAGGGCTTCTATTTCCTCCTGATTGAGCTTAGGGAGGATGTGTGTTTACAAGAATTTGTCCATTCCCTTCATATTTTGTAGCTTTTGGGCTTATAGCTTTTTAAGCATTCAAATATAATATTTTGTATTTCCATGATGTCTGTAGGACCTCCCCTTTTTCATTTCTGATTGAGTGTATTAAAGTCCTTTCCTTTCTAGTTCTTATCACTCTAGCAAGAGGGCTATCGATTTTGTTTATCTTTTTGAAAAACCAGCTTTTGGTTTTATAGATCTTATGTATAGTTCTTTTCTTCTCAATTTCATTTAGTTCACTCTAATCTTAGTTATTTCCTTTCTTCTGCTAGAATTAGAATTAATTTGCTTTTCCTTTTCCAGTTCCTTGAGATAGTTTATTACTTTGTTGATTTGTGAGCTTTCTGTCATTTGGATGTGAGAATTTAATGCTATTAGATTCCTCTCAGGAATGCTTTTGCTGTAACCCTCAGGTTTTGATAGTTTGTGTCCCCGTTATCATTTAATTCAAAGCATTTTTTGATCTCCATCTGAATTTCTTCCTTCATCCAGCAGTCATTCAACAAGAGAGTGTTTAATTTCCATGACTTTGTGAAGTTATAAGCCTTTCTGTTGGAATTGATCTTTAGTTTTATACTACTATAGTCTGAGAAGATACATGGTACAATTTCTATTTTTTTAAATTTGTTGAAGTCTGATTTGTGGCCAAAGCTGTGGTCAATTTTGGAGAAAGTTACATGAGCTGATGAGAAGAATGTATACTCACCTTTGGGTGGAATGTTCTGTAGTTGTCTGTTAGACCCATTTAGAGCTCTGTTTAAGTCCATTATTTCTTTGCTTATTTTTTGTTTGGAGGATCTGTCCATTTCAGACAGTGAGGTCTTGAAATCCTCCACTACTATGGCATTGCTGTTTATCATGTGATTTAGTTCATACAGGGTTTGCTTTATATATCTGGGTGCTCTTGTGTTGAGTGCATAGATATGAAGAATTGTTAAGTCTTCTTATTGGATTTTTTCTTTCACCATTATATAATGATCATCTTTGTCTTTGTTTACTTTTGCTATTTTAAAATTTATGCTGTCTGAAATCAGAATCACTACCCCCACTCTCTTTTGGTTTCTATTTGCCTGAAAGTTTGTTTTCCAACCCTTGACCTTGAGTCCAAAAGCATCTTTGTGGGTTAGATGCATTTCCTGCAGACAGCAGATACTTGCTTATAATGTTTTATCCACTCAGCCAGTCTATGCCTCTTCAAAGGACAATTCAAGCCATTCACATTTATTGAGAGGATTGATATTTGTGGTATGTTTCTGTTCACATTGTTGGGTAAGTTTTTATTGTTCTGTTTAGCATCTTCACCAGTAATTTTGGGAGTTCCAGTTTTCTCATATTTTGGCAAATATGGCATTGTCTGCCTTTTTGAATATAACCGTTTGAGTGTTTATGTAGTAGTATCTCACTGTGTTTTTAATTTTCATTTATCTGATAACTAATTATGTTGACTATCATTTAATATACTTATAATTCATATGTCTTTAGTGGAGTGTCTATTCTAATCTTTTACCCAAATTTTAATTGAGTTGTTCGTCTTAATACTGAGTTGTAAATGTTATTTATGTATTCTGGATAAAAGTCCTCTATCATATATATGATTTACAAGCATTTTCTTCAGTCTGTAACTGCTTTATTTTTTAAATCTGTTTTTTTGAAATGCGGACATTTTTAATTTGTATTAAACCTTATCAATGGATTAGGTTTTTGATGTTGTGTCTATCTTTTAATCCAATCTCAGATCATGAAAACATTTTTTGTTTGTTGCAGTTTGAAAGATTTATAATATTAACTCTTAAATTTAGGTTTGTGATTAATTTTCAGTTAATTTTTCAATATGAATCTAAGGTTTTTTTAATGTGACTATGCCATTCATTTGCTGAAAAATATATAATTTCTCCTTAAATCACTTTGGCATTAATGTCAAAATGTTCTCTTAATTTATAAGCTTGTTCTTCTGTGAAAAATAGATACTTTGAGTACTGTGGTTTTACAGTAAGTTTTGAAATTGAGGTAAGTCCTTCAACTTTATTCCTATCTTTCAAAATTGTTTGGCTATGCTAAGTCACTTGAATTTCCATATACATTTTAGATCAGCTTATAAATTTCTACAAAACAGAAAGACTGCTAGTAATTTTAAAAAGGAATATGTTGAATCTATTTGTCATTTTGGGAATAAGGACAATCTTGACAATAGTGAATCTTCTAATCCAAGTATATGTAATGTCTTTGTTTTATTTAAATCCTCATTAATTTCTCTCAATAATTTGTAGGTTTCAGGATACAAGTCTTGCACTTGTCTTGTTAAATTATTCCTAAACATGCTATTGTTTTTATGCTATTGTAAATGGAGCTGGGTTTTTTTTCCCACTATTTCATTTTATTTGAAGTTAAAAGATAAAATTGTATGTGATGTTTTGAAGTATATATACATTGTGGAATAATTAAATCTATTGAATTAACATATACATTACCTCACCTAGTTATTGTATGTGGTGAGAACACTTCAAAGCCACTCTCAGTATTTTTCAAGAATACAATATTTTATTAACTGCAGTCACTATGTAGTACAATAGATATCTTGAACTTACTTCTCCAATATAACTGAAATTTTGTATCCTTTGACCAATATCTGCTTAACCAGCTCCTCAACAACCCCATACCCTAATAAGCATCATTCTACTCACTATTAAATCAACATTTTTTTACATTCTATATATGAATGAGATCATGTGGTATTTGTCTTTCAGTGGCTGGCTTATGTCACTTAACATAATGTTCTCCAGGTTCATCCATGCTGTTGCAAATGGCAGGCTTTCATTTATTTAAATGGATGGATAATATCACACTGTGTATTACCACTTTTTCTTTATCTATTCATCTAATGATGGATCTTTAGTTTGATTCCATATTTGGGCTAATTCTGTAATAAACATGGAGGTGCATATATATTTTTAGCATAACAATTTTGTTTTCTTTGGGTATTTATCCCATACTGGGACTGTTGGAATATATGATATTTCTATTTTTAGTTTGTTTTAAGAAACCTCCATAATATATGGCTGTATTAACTTAAATGCCTACCAACACTATGCAAATGTTCCCTTTTCTTCACATCCTCACAAATATTTGTTATCTTTTTTCTTCTTGAAAATCATTATTTTAATAGGTGTGAGGTGATATCTCTGTGGTTTTAATTTGTGTATCCCTGACATTTACTGATACTGAAAATTTTTTCATATACTTATTAGCCATTTATATGTCTTCTTTTGAGAAATGTCTATTCAGGTTCTCTGCCCATTTTTAATTGGATTATTTGTTTGCTTGCTATTGAGCTGTTTGAGGTCCTTATATATTTTGTATATTAACCCTTTATCAGTTGTAGAATTTGCAGATATTTTCTCCCTTTCTATAGGTTGTCTTTCACTCCAATGATTGTTTCCTTGGCTGCAAAGAAACTTTTTAGTTCGATGTAATCCCATTTATCTATTTCGCTTTTGTTGCCTGTGTTTTTAAGGAATATCCAAAAAGCCATTTCTTAAACTGATGTCATGATGCTTTCCCCCTATATTTTCTTCTAGTAGTTTTATAGTTTTGGGTCTTGTGTTTAAATTTTTAATCCATTTTTAGTTGAATTTTGTATATAGTGTGAGCTAAGTGTCTAATTTCACTCTTTTGCATGTGGATTTCCAGTTTTCCCAATATGATTTATTGAAGAGAATTGTCCTCATCCTAATGTGTCTTCTTGGCATCTTTGTAAAAAATTAGTTGACTGTACATGTGTGGGCCAAATTCTGGGATCTTTGCGCTGTTCCATTTGTCTATGTGTCTGTTTTTATGCCAGTAATATACTGTTTTAGTTACTATAGCTTTGTAGTATATTTTGAAATCTAGTACTGTGATACTTCTAGCCTTGTACTTTTGGCTTATGACTGTGTTAGCTATTCAGGATCTTTAGTGGTTCTGTTCAAACTTAAGAGTTGTTTATTTCTATTTTTATAAAGAATGTCATTGGTATTTTGATAGGTATCATATTGAATCTGTAGATGACTTTGGGTAGTATAGATATTTTAACAATATTATTTATTCTGAAATATCTTTTATTTGTATCTTCTTTAATTTCTTTCATCAATGTTTTATAGTTTTTAGTGTACAGATCTTTCATCTATTTAGTAAATATATTTCTAAGTATTTTATTTTTATAGCTAGTATAAATGGAATTGTTTTCTTGGTTTCTTTTTTGAGATATTAATAGTTTGCTGTTAGTGTATAGAACACTACTAATTTTTGTGTGTTGATTTTGTATCCTGCAACTTTACTGAAATTGCTTTTTAGTTTTAGAAGTTTTTTCATAGATTCTTAAGGATTTCTATATATAAGATTATGTTGTCTGCAGGAACAATTTAATTTCCTACTTTCCTATTTGGATGACTTTTATTTCTTTCTGTTGACTACTTTCTCTGGTTAGGACTTCCAGTGCTATGTTGCATGCAAGTGGTAAAAGTGGGCATTCTTGTCCTGTTCTAGATCTTAGAAAAAAAGCTTTAGGCTGGGTGTGGTAGCTCACCCCTGTAATCCCAGCACATTGGGAGGCCAAGGCAGGAGGACTACTTGAGGCCAAGAGTTTAAGACCAGACTAGGCAACATAGTGAAACCCTATATCTAGAAAACAATTTTAAAACAATTAGCCAGGCATGATGACACATGCCTACAGTCCTAGCTACTTGGGAAGCTGGTGTGAGAGGATCATATGAGCTCAGGAGTTCTAGGCTGCAGTGAGCTATGATCATGTCACTATACCCTGTAGCCCAAGTGACAGTGAGACTCTGTGTCTCTGAAGAAAAAAAAAAGCTTTCAACATTTAACTGTTGAGTATGATGTTAGCTATGGGCTGTCATACGTGGCTTTTATTGGGTTAAGGTACATTTCTTTCATACCTAATCTGTTGAGAGTTTTTATTATGAAAGGATGTTGAATTGTGTCAAATGCTTTTTCTGCATTTATCGAAATGATTATGTGGATTTTGTTCTTCATTCTGTTAATGTGATGTATCACATTTATTGATTTACATATATTGAATCATCTTTGCATCATTGGGATGAATCCCACTTCATCATGGTGAACAATCTTTTTAGTTTGCTGTTGAATTAAGTTTGCTAGTATTTTTTGAGGATTTTTGCATCTATGTTTATCAGGGATATTAACCTATAGGTTTTTTGTTATTGTTTGGTTGGTTAGTCGGTTTGATTTGGTTTTTTGGGGGGTAGTGTTTTTGTCTGGCTTTGGTATTAGGGTAATGCTGGCCTTGTAAAATGAGTTTTGAAGAATTTTTTCCTGTTAAATTTTTGAGAAGAATTTAACAAGATTTAGTATTAATTCTTCTTTAAATGTTTGATAGAATTCAGCAGTGAAGCCATCAGGTCCTGGGTTTTTCTTTGTTGGGAGATTTTTTCCTACCAATTTAATCTTTGTACTTGTTTTTGGTCTGTTAAGGTTATCTATTTCTTCACAATTGAGTCTCTTTAGGTTGTATGCATCAATAAATTTATCCATTTCTTCTAAATTATCCAATTTATTGGTGTATAATTATTCATAATAGCCTCTGATGATCCTTTGTATGTTGGCTGCAATGTTTTCTTTTTAATTTTATTTATTTGAGTCTTCTCCTTTTGTTCTTTAGCTAAAGCTTTCTCAATTTTGTTTACCTTTTCAAAAAAAACCTTAAGTTTCTTTGATCTTTTTTATTGTTTTTCTAGTGTTTATTTTATTTCTGTTCTGATCTTGATTATTTTCTTCCTTCTAACTGTGGGCTTAGTTTGTGCTTGTTTTTCTAGATCTTAAGGTGCAACTTTATGTGAATATTAGGTGAAAATGCTGCGAATTTTGTTAAAATGACAAGAAAGGATTTAGAATGTTACCTAAACTTAGTTGATAAAATGGTGACAGGGTTTGAGAGTATTGACTCCAATTTTGAGAGAAGTTCTATTATCTATCAAATAGTATTGCCTGCAACAAAGAAATATTTTGTGAAAAGAAGTGTCAATTGATGTGGCAAACTTCACTGTTGTCTCATTTTAAGAAATTGCCACAGCCATCCCAACCTTCAGCAATCACCACCCCGATCAACTAGCAGCCATCAATATCGAGGCAAGACCCTCTACTGGTAAAAAGATGATGACTCATTGAGGGCTCAGATGATCAGTAGCAATTTTTTCAGCAATAAAATATTTTTGATTAAGGTAGTATATTACTTTAACCTATTGTACACTTAATATACTACAGCATAGTGTAAACATAATTTTTATATGCACTGGGAAATGAAAAAATTTGTGTGACTCACCACTCTATTGTGATATTTACTGTACTGTTGTGGTCTGGACCTGAACCTACAAAATCTCTGAGATATAAAACAAGATCCAATGCAAATTTGTATGAATTCACAAAACTACAGAATGATGCAACTAGCTATTTCTTAAATGACTATCCTATGGTAATTAATACATGACATAGAAATAACTGAAGCTATTCTTCTAAGTGAAGTATCACAAGGATGATAAAACAAACACCACAAGTACTCACCATTAAATTGGTACTAATTAATCAACACTTACGTGCACATATGGAAATAACATTCATCAGAAATCAAGCTGTTGAGGGGCGAGAGCGGATGGGTAAATCCACACCTAACAGGTACAATGCACACTCTCTGGGTGATGGCAACACTTATAACTTCAACTCAAATGGTACAAAAGCAATTTATGTAACCAAAACATTTTTACTCCTGTAATATTCTGATATAAAAAAATACAACTAAAATAGAAATAACATGTGGTGCCTTTATTTCTAATTAAGTCAACAAATCTAGTTAACATTTGTCCTTTCATACAAAGGAAATAGTCTTAGACATGAAAATGCTATTGAAATGGAAAGTTTCTTCTTATTAGTATTTTGTCAGTAAATAAATTGTAACTGTTCAATTTTCCTTTTTATGTAAGGGTGTTTTGTTTTAAGTATGAGTTTTTATTTTTTATTAAAATGAATAAGGTATATAGTCTTGCTAGAATGCTGTACAATTTGTTTCTATATTTTCATATTTCTAGAATGTTATAAATACAGCATATAAAAAGGCTAAACATTTTTAAAAGACTAAAAATAATTAACAATAGCAAATGAAAGCAGGGTTCCTATAACACCCTTTGTGCTTTTAACATTTTTTCTACACACATATTTACAATGCACTTTACCCATAATAAACCTGATAAAAATTTATTCTGATAGTCTTGTACTTTTATATTAGCCATTCAGGTAATAAGATGATGTAGTAGTGTGCCTTCATTTGCAAATCAAGGACAATAACTTCACTGAGTGGATGAATGTAGTTGGCTCAAGGTTATACACTTTGATTAATAAAAAGCAACGTCAGCTGGCTTAAACAGGATTGTGAATTTATTGATTCATGTGACTTAAAGTTTAACAGTGGATTAGGCTTTAGGACAGTTAAATCAAGCAATTAGGTTGATTGCAATTTTCTCTGCCCTGCCCTTTTGTATGTACTGATTTTATTGTTTTTTCATGGTTACATGATGGCTGCTAGTAAGAACAAGCCCTGCATCTTCTTTGTGCTCACCTGATGGAGAGAACATTTCCTTGTACAATTTGAAACAAATGTTCTCATCCTTACCTCAATTGTACTAATAATAGAAACACTTTACTGGGCCGATGATATGCCCTGATTGGTTTAGGCCTGAGTCAGTGCTCATTACTAAAACATTTATGATAAAGTAGACTCCTACACTGGGGCCAAGTCAATAACAGCCCAACAGCATTGCTGCTACCTAGAAGGAGACACTGATTACCTGCAGAAACATTTAGCTGTTATTTGCAAGAGAGAGAAATGGATACACAGCATCTAAGAAAAAGCCCAATTTGTTTTAATTTTCAAATTTGTTTTAGGAAGACCACAGCTGCCTTCCCTATACTTCTTCTAGTCTACTTGCTTCTCTCACAGAAATGCAGAAAAAGGATAATAACAAAATAACAAACACAAGTAACAAAATAACAAAGACAAAACAAGAATGATAACACCACAATCATATTCATAATACATAACCTATTTCAATTTTTGACTACTATCCACATATTGATATCCCCAAAGCTAGAAATGTGAGGATCAATTTTTTTTGCCTTATTCTTCATCCCCAGTTGGTAATAAAGTACTCTTAAGTCTACCTGTTAAATATTGCATGAAATAAATAATGTTCCTTTTCTTTTTTTAATATTACAATTTCTTCATGTCCAGCCCAAATTAGTGCAAAGACGCCCCAAGTGCTTTTCCTCTACATTTTCTGACTTACCTTTCTCTCTTTGTTAGTATGATTTGTTTAAAATTTTCTTTTTATCTAAGTAACACATATATTATGCTGAAGGCTTTCATAGTATGATTTTTATTAACTGCTACTGAATGTATAGTTATGTTTCTATTTATATTCCTTATATCATTTCTTTGTGTTCTCTCTTTATAAATTTTGCCAGTTAGCCTAATTTATAATATTTTAAAATAATTTTATATTTTACTTTAATTTTAATTCTATTTTATTTAACTTTAGCTTTCATTTTTTAATTTTACATTATTTTTAAGTTATAGATTTAATTTCTTCTTTTTCTCTAATATCCCCTCATTTTGGAGGGTTTACTCTGCTAAGTTTTTCTAACTTATTAAAGTCTAAGTCTCTCTTTTACAATATATGCATTTGAGGCTAAACATAATCCTTTAAATATAATTTTAGCTACATCTTCAAGTTTTATTGTTAGCTATATTTTCTAATATAATTTGACACAAAGATTATTCAAATTTTTTTATAAATTTCAAAAATTAATATTTAATGCTGCATAAAGTTTTTTTGTGTATGTAATCTTAAGAATTTTATTATGTGATACTATTTATGTCAATATCTATATATTTTTCCTCTGTGCTGTATATTCTTTAATTGTTGGCTATAAAGTGCCAAGTATATTAGAGAATGTATGTCTTTTATCTGGCTAATTAATTAACTTACATTTATTTTGATTACTGTATGGCCACAGTTAATTCTTTCAAATAGTTTGATGTGTTTCTCTTTTAATATTCCTTTCTTATCACATTTTTCTTTCCTGATTTATAGAAATTGATTATTTTATTATTGCCCATGTTTTATCTTATCCTGTCTCTACAACTACCACAAAATTCATATTTTTTTTAAAATTAAAATTACTTCCCTTGTTAAAATCATTCAAGAATTCTGTAATTACCTGAAAAGGTAAGTTACATACATTGAACATTCCTGCTTTTCAGTAAGAGTTCTAATATATGACAATCAAATGAAACTGCTTTTAATATAAAAGGAAGTATTTTTAATTAGTAAAAGAAAAATGACTTTGTAAAATTAAATTTCTTAAAATACTTGAGAAATTTAATATTTATATACTGAAATATATCAAGTATAAATATCTTTCAAGCACAATAAATAGTGCTCGCTAAAGGCAAAGAAGTACCTATTAAGAAATGTGTAACTTCATTTTCCATGTGTAGACAAATAACATTTAAGGCAGATTACCATAATTTACAGTTTTTAAAATTCCTGAGTATACTACACAAAGTATAAACACATGTTATGTTTTAAATGTAGAGAAACATTCAGTCAAATATATTTTTTAGTGATAGTGCACCTTCCTGAAAATGCTGTTTAAAATGGACTGTTGTTCCGTAATATAGGCAATAATGAGAAAACAATTTCAAATTTACAATCGTTCGTGCTTATTTTTGTTCTCCATCTTGAACTGTAGAGAAGAGAATCTCTCCAAAGCATCTTCCAGCACTGAAAACACTGGCTGGCTCAGAGCTCTAAGCATTCTTGGCCTCATTTCAGAGGCTTGTAGTCCTAACCACAAATGTTAATTCTGCCCCGATTTCCTCAGTGCAAACACAGTGGAGGATCAAGAATGAGAATGCAGAGAGAAAAACAGCAGCTGAGGAAAAAGAGGAAGAAATTCTAGCCTGCATGCTTATGGATTAATTCAAATCACAGAAGCCGGGTAAAGCTCCCAAACTTTCAGGTTGCATGGCTGACCCTCCCTACCCTGTTGTCTTACTACAGCCATTACAGATAGACACACACGTCAAGGATGCTTCTCATATTAACAGCAAAATGGAGTATTATTTTGTTTCATTCTCTGTATATACCCTTTTGAGCTCATGAAGATAAGTGATATATATTTTATTCTGGTTTTTTTGTTGTTGTTTATTTGGTTTTTTTTTCTTTTTTGCTTAAATTATTATCTCAAAGCCATTATTCTCATAGATGGCATTTTTTTTTCCATTTTCTAGAATTCATTGGTGCACATTTACCCATGTATAATCTTCTCCAATCTAAAACATAGACCCTGGACTCTACTGCTTGTAATAAGAGCTAAATGGTCATTTTTTACTATTTAGTTTATGAATGGAAAAAGATAAGATTAACATCTGACTAAGTTATCTCAATATCGCTTAGAAAAATATATGCCATTTGATAATATTAAAGCATTTTTCTAACTTCATTTTAAAAAGAAACACTAAATATCTAAGAAGGGGAATAACATTTTCCTAAGTACCTCCATTATATCAAAACAAATTTGAGCCTTCATCAGTTCAATTAACTTAGGAGAAATCAAATTGAAAATGCCACAATCAAGTAGGAATTCAACTTAGAGAAGAAGGGTCAAGTCCTGTAAACAAACAATTTTATTGACTACTCTTTTCCAAATTTTTATCAAGAAGAACACAAAATACTTTTAGAAAAAAATAAAATTGTGCTATATTAGTGTTCAGATAGAGATAAGTAAATCTTCTTAAGAAAGTGTTAATGAAATAGTTACATAAATTCTGAGATGAAGAAAGATATTTACAGTAAGATTTATTACCACAACCTGTCTCTGGTTAGTTTATATAGGAGTTTGTATAGGATGTGAACATTTCTGTGTAGGTGGGGACTATTACCTGCCAATATTGCTCAATGTTCCATTCTTCTGGAAACAGAAGCAATATGCAAACATAAAGTGTTGTTTATCCTCAATTATATATATATATATACATATATATACTGTCATAGCATTGCTTTAATGTGTACATGATTCATAAATATATACTAAAAGATCATAATATACTTTTGTCCCAAATGATAGAATAAAATTTAAGTAAAAATGCATATTTTAAATAGATATTTTTTTTTACTTTTAATAAAATTGTTTGAGTTGTTACACTTATCAGAGTTTAATTTCTTAAGTTCATGCTGTTTCTAATAAAAGAATGATTAAAAACTGAAAATCAGCACATTTCCTTTAGAGCATATGCCAACAAAAATTAAATTATATAAAAATAAGAAAGGATAAGTCAAGAACAGCTCTAGTGAAAAAGTTGGGTCTTGAGCACTCTCTCTCTCTCCCTCTCTCACACACACACACATACACACACACACACACACACACACACATAAGATATATATGCATATATATAACATGAGTTATATCACATAATTGTTATAAAATACACACAAAATAAAATTTACCATTTAATTATTTTAAATTTTAGCACTCAGTAGCATTAATTACATTGACAATGTTGTGCAACCATCACTACTTTCTAATTTCAAAATTTTCTTATTACCCCAAAGGTTACCCATATGCATTAAGCAATCACCTCCCATTTCCTCCTTTCTCATTCTCTAGCAACTGCTAGTCTGCTTTCTGTCTCTAAAGATTTGACTACTGTTGATTTCACATAAGTGGAATCACACAATAAGTGACCTCTTGTCCTGGCATATTTCACTAAGCATAATGTTTCCAAGGTTCATCCATGTTGTAACATGTATTAACATTTCATTCCTTTTTAGGGCTAAATAATATTCCATTGTATGGATATATCAGATTTTGATCACTTATCAGCTGATGGACATTTGTATTGTTTGCACCTTTTGGCTATTGTGAAGACTGCTACTATGAAACATCAAACAATATTATCAAATCTTCTATTTTTAGTGCTAACGTGTGAGAGAGAAGAATTTAATTTAAAAAGTTTAAGAAATAGAGAATTGATACTATAGTGCTATGGGAGAACAAGCAAGAGATTACACATCCAAATTTTGGAGGTCAAGAGAGATTCTCCAAAAAGAAAAAATAAATTGAAAGATATGCTTAACTCTGAGGGAAAATTTATTTTGATGAATTTTATGCAGGAATGTGGGGTCATATTGTGGGTATATGTCACAGTAAGCTCAAATTCTTGGGACATAAGAGGATGGTGTTTGGAAAGAATTTATGTAATTTTAGTATGAACAAAGAATTTATACATAGAAATCATGAAAGGTAAAAGGACTAGAGACATACAGTATGTTAAATATATATGAACTTTAACCTAAGAGAAAGAAGCATATTCTGCATTCATGTAGAAAGTAGAAAGCTGGAAAAGGCAGCACTCACAATGCACCAATGAGAACTAAGCCAGATTATAACTTTTATAAATTCATTAAATAACTGAGGTTACAAGACAACCAAGTAGAATAAAGTCTAAGAGAAAATTTAGATTAAGTATAAATTCAAAGAGGTTGGATGTAAGTCCTGAGTCACCTCTGGTAGAGCACAAGAAGACTGGAAGTCAAAGTAGGAATTGAGAAAAACTTCTTCAAACTCATAAAGACACTGGGCCTTTGGCTAACATTATATGTAAGATTATATTTAATGATTAATCTCACTTCTTTCTTACAAAGGTTAGGAAAAAGACAGGATGTCTGTTCTCACCGTGCCTATTTAACATTATACTAGACTTCCTACTTAGTGCTCTAAGGTAGGTGAAATAAATAAAAGCCATATGATATATGGAGAAAGAAACTAAAAGTGCTCAATTTAAAGAAAATGTGACGCCGGGCGCGGTGGCTCACACCTGTAATCCTAGCACTCTAGGAGACCGAGGCTCCGACTGAGGGAGGATTGCTCAAGGTCAGGAGTTCGAAACCAGCCTTAGCAAGAGCGACACCCCATCTCTACTAAAAAATAAAATAAAAAGAAATTAATTGGCCAACCAAAAAAATATATATATACATAGAAAAAAATTAGCCGGGAATGGTGGCACATGTCTGTAGTCCCAGCTACTTGGGAGGCTGAGGCAGAAGGATTGCTTGAGCCCAGGAGTTTGAGGTTGCTGTGAGTTAGGCTGACACCATGGCACTGTAGCCCGGGGAACAGAGTGAGACTTTGTCTCAAAAAAAAAAAAAGAAAGTGTAATTGTTATAGTGAAAATTTTAAAGAATTTGCAAAAACCTACTAAAACTAGTCAATGAATACAGCAAAGCCTAAGGATAGGAAAAAAATCAACTGTACTTATATAAACTAGAGAGGGACAGTTGATAAATGAAATTGATGAAACCATATCATATAGGATAGCAATAAGTAAAATCATAAAATACTTCAGTATAAGTCTAAAATGTTCAAATACTATATGATTAAAACTACAAAATACTGATGAAGTTAAAGAGGGTCCATGTAAATGAAGTGATGCATTGTGTTTTTATATAAAAAAATTCAATAATGTAAGGTGTCTATTTTTCCCAAGTAAAATGGCCAGAAGTATTTTTTATGGAAGTTAATAAGATAATTCTAAATGTATATGAAAAGAAAGGGAATCAAAATAGTTAACACAATTTAGAAAAGAAAGAACACAAATGGGGGACTAGTAATACCTGATTTCAAATTTTATTATAAAATGTACAGTAATCCAGACAATGTAGTAACATCCAAAGGAAAGACATATAGATTTAAACTGAAGAAAAGAGAATGAAGAAGTAGATGAGCATATACACAGAGAGACAGACAGAAAGAAAGATAGAAAGATAGATAATATTTTATTTCCCTCATAGGTGCAAAGGAAACTGTACAAACACATGGACATCAAACAACATGTTCCTGAACAACAAATGGGTCAATAAAGAAATTAAGGAGAAAAATTTTAAATTTCTTGAAACAAATGAAAATAGAAGTAAAATATATCAAACTTCAGGAATACAGCCAAAGCAGTATTATGAGGGGAGTTTATAGCAATAAAAACCTACTTCAAAAAAATAGAAAGACTTCAATAAACAACCTAAAAATGTACCTCAAGGAACTAGAAAAGCAAGAAAAAATAAACCCAAAGTTAGTAGAAGAAAATCAATAATAAAGATCACACCAGAAATATATGAAATTGAGACTAAAAAATTACAAAAGGTCAATAAAATGAAAAGTTGTTTTTTGAAAAGATAAACAAAATTGATAAACCATTAGGTAGACTGAGAAAAAAGAGAGAAGACCCAAATAAAAAATTAGAAAAGAAGAAGACATTACAATTGATATTACAGAAGTACAAAAGATCATCGGAGGGTATTATGAATAATTATAAGGCAAGAAATTTGGAAACCTAGAAAAAAACCGAATACGTTTCTAGACATGTACAACCTACCAAGATTGAATCATAAAGAAACAGAAAAACTGAACAAACCACTAATAAGTAATGAAATATAATCAGTAATAAAAGATCTCCAACAAAGAAAGTCCAAGGTAAAATGATTTCACTGTTGAATTCCACTAAACTTTTAAAGGATTAGAACTAATTCCTCTAAAATTATTTCAGAAAATCAAAGATGACAGAATTCTTCTAAACTCATTCTATGAGACCAGCATTACTCTAATACCAAAACAAGACAATGACACAGAAAAATAAAACTAAAGGCCAATCTTCCTGATGAACTTAGAAGCAAAAATCTTCAACAAAATCTTAGCAAACTGAACTCAACAATACATCAAATAGTTTATTCACTATTATCAAGAGAGATTTATCCCAAAGATGCAAGGATGATTAAACATATACAAGTCAAGAAATGTGATACATCACATCAACAGAATGAAAAACAAAAATCATTTGATCATCACAAGATTCAGAAAAAGCATTTCATAAATAAAATACCTCTTCACGATAAAAACTCTTGAAAAATTAGTTTTAGAAAAAATTTACTTCACAACAATAAAGACCGTAAATGACAAAACTATAGTTAACATCATACTGAATGGGGGAAAAATTGAAAGTGTTTCTTCTAAGATCTGGAACAAGATAAGGACACCCACTCTCCCCATAGTCCACTACTGGAAGTCCAAGCCAAAGCTGTTAGGCAAAAGGAAAAACAAAAGAGCATCCAAATTGGAAAGAAAGATATTAAATTGTCCCTGTTTGCATAAAACATAATCTTTTATTTTAAAAAAATACACACTTAAAGACACCACCAAAAAATGTTAGCACTGATAAAGAAATTCAAGAAAGTTGCGGGACGTAAATTAAGACATAAAAATTAGTAGCATTTTATATGCCAATAGCAAACAATCTGAATAAGAAAGCAATGCCATTTACAATAGCTACAAAAATATGTAGAAATAAATTTAATAAAAGAGATGAATAATCTCTATAACAAAAACTGTAAAACACTGATGAAAGAAATTGAAGAAGACACAAAAAAATGAAAAGTTATCCTATATTCACAGATTGAAAGAATTAATATTGTTAAAATATCCATATTACCCAAAGTGATCTTACAGCTTCAATGCAATGTCTACAAAATACAAATGACATTCTTCAAATAAATAGGAAAAAAATCCTAAAATTTATATGAAATCACAGAAGATCCCAATAGACAAATAGCCAAAGCAATCCTGAGTAACAAGAACAAAAATGGAGGTATCACACCACCTGACTTCACAATTTACTGAAAAGCTATAGTAACCAAAATAGCATAATACTGGCATAAAAAACAGACACATTGACTAATGGAACAGAATTGCGAATCCAGGATTAAATTAATGCATTTACAGCCAATTCATTTTTGGCAAAGGTGACAAGAACATACATTGGGGAAAGTAAAGTCTCTTCAATAAATGGTGCTGGGAAAACTGGATGTCCATATGCAGAAGAACAAAACTAGACCCCTATCTCTCCCCATATACAGAAATGTATATGGATTAAAGAATTAAATGTAAAACATGAAACTATGAAACTATTAGAAAAAAACATTGAGGAAACAATTCAGAGCATCAGTTTGGAGAAAATATTTTTGAGTAAGACATCAAAAGCACAGGCAATGAAAACAAAAGTAGACATATAAGTATAATGTGTACAAATATAAAAGAGCTGTAACACTAACAACAATAATTTTAAGTGACTTTAACTTTGGTTGTTATTAATCATTTGGAATGAATCACTTAACAATATAAATAAAATAGCTGGTCAATTCAGTAAGGTAAAAAAAAAAATAAACAAATGGAATGATATCAAGATAAAATTCTCCCTCATAGCAAAGGGTGAAGGGACAACCCACAGAATGGGATAAAATATTTGCAAATTATTTATCTAATAAAGTATTAATAACCAGAATATATAAAGAACTCAACTCAACAAAAAAATAATAATCTGATTTAAAAATGGGCGAATGACCTGAGTAGACATTTCACAAAAGAAGACATGCAAATGACCAACACGTACATGAAAAAAATGCTCAAAATCACTAATCATCATAGAAATGCAAATCAAAACTACAATGAGGTATCATCTCACTCCAGTTAAAATGGCTTTTATAAAAAAGCCAAGGAATAATAGATTCTGGCAAGGATGCAAAGAAATGAGAACTCTTGTACATTCTTGTTAGGAATGAAAATTAGTACAGTCATCACAGAAAACAGCATGGAGTGTTCTCAAAAATATAAAAATTGAACTATCATAGAGAATCCTACCAGGAATCCTATTGCTGGGCATATATCCAAAAGGAAGGAAATCAGTATGTTGAAGAGGTATCTGCACTCCATGTTCATTGCAGCTTTATTCACAATAGCCAAGGTATGGAATCAAGCTAAGTGTCTACTAAAAAAATGTGTGGGTGAAGAAAATGTGGTATATGCAAAATGGAATAAAATTCAGCCATAAAAATAGAATGGTGGTTACCAGAGGCTGTGAAGTGTAGAGGAAAGGGCATAGGAAGTGAGATTGGTTAATGGGTCCAAAAATATAAATAGAAAGAAAAAGTTCTAGTATTTGATAGCACAGTAGGGTGATTATAGTTAATAATAATTTATTGTATATTTCAAAGTAGCTAGAAGAGAGAATTTAGAGTGTTCATAATACAAAGAAATGATAAATGCTTTGAGTTGATGGATATCCCAATTAAGCATTGTATGCATATATAAAAATCACATGCACCCCATAAATATGTACAATTATTATGCATCAATATAAATAAATTAATTCATTTAATAAAAATAAATAAACATTTACTTACAGAGTTCCCTCTCTGGGAAATAATTCAATTCACTGAAGTAAAGCACTTCACCAAAAAATAAATATCAGTTATGTTTCTATACACTAATAACAAACTACCTGAAAGAGAAATTAACAATCCCAATTTACAGTTGCATCAAAAAGAATAAAATACTTAGGAATAGACTTAACCAGGGAGGTAAGAGACTTGTACACTAAAAACTATAAAACATTCATAAACGAAATTGAAGAAGACAGAAATAAATGATAATACAACTCAAGTTCATGGATTAAAAGACTTAATATTATTAAAATGTCCATAGTACTAAAAGTATCTAAAGATTTAACACAATTCCTAACAAATGCAAATGATATTTTTTACAGAAATAGAAAAAAATAAGAATATTAACATTCATATTGAACCACAATAGATTTTGAATAGCCAAAGCAATCTTAAGAAAGAAAAACAAAGCTGGAGGACAATGCTGGAGACATCATATTTTTTCATTTTAAAATATGCTAAAACATTACAGGATTTAAAACAGTATGATACTGGAATAAATACAGACATATATATCAATGGACAGAATAAAGATCCCAGAAATAAAACCATGTATATAAACAGCCAACTGATCTTCAAAAAGGGCACAGTGAATACACAATGGACAAAGGCTAGTCTCTTCAACATATTGTATTGGGAAACCTGATAACCACATGCAAAAGAATGAAATTGTACCCTTATCTTACACCATAAACAAAAATCAAATCAAAGTGGACTAAAGACTTCAATATAAGACCTGAAACTGTAAGACTAATAAAAGAAAACATAAGAGAAGAGGTTTATGAAATTGGTCTTAGCATTAATTTCATGGATATAACACCAAAAGAATAGGCTACAAAAGCCAAAATAGACAACAGGTACTACATAAAACTAAAGAGCTTCTGCAGAGCAAAAGCAAAAATCAACAAAGTTAAAAAGGCTACCCATATGGGAAAAAATATATGCAAACCATATATCTGATAAGGGGTTAATCTCAAAAATATATAACTTTAACAACTCAATATGAATATAACTAAATAAGCTGATAAAAATAAATGAGCAAAGGACTTGAATAGACATTTCTCCAAGGAGTATATATGAATGGTCAATAGATACATGAAGAGGTGCTCAACATCACTAATTATCAGGAAAATGCACAAATAAAACCACAATGAGATATTGTTTGGCTATTCAAACAAAACAAAACAAAACAGCAATATCTAAAATAGTCATACTTATAGAATATAGACTGGTGGTTTCCAGGGTATGGGAGAAGGGGGAAGTTAGGAGTATTGCAATGGGTATAACGTTAGTTATATTAAATGAATAATTTCTAGACATCTGCTGTGCAACATACCATAGTGCCTACAGTTAACACTATGGTGTTGTGCACATAAACATTGGTCGACAGGGTAGATCATGTTAAGTGTTCTTACCACACTAAAAAGGAAAAGGACACATGGAAACACATACACATACACAAACACAAATACACACACACATATATAGGGCTGTCCAGAAAATATCCAACTTCATAACTATTCTTGTTATATTAACAATGGCTGGATACTTTCAGGATATCTCTCTAGATATAGATATAGATGTAGATATAGATATATTACCTTGATTGTAGTGATGTTATCACAGGTGTATGCATAGATACAAACTCATCAAATTGTATACATTTTATGTGTGAAATTTTCTAATATCATTTATACCTTAATAAAGCCATAAAAAAGGAAATATTAAAAAATAATGAACTTATTGTCTTCTTATGCAAAGATTAAAAATAATTTATTTTCTATGGGCTGTTCATTTTCAATGCATTTGTATACACCAAAATAACCATCATTTTACATCCTGCAACAATCCACCTATATCTGTAGTAGCTATCAACGTTTATTATTTAGTGTTTTGCCACTTGAGAAAGTACAGCACAAGAGAAAATACAATTCCATGACATTTGTACAGAACGCGAACTATACAATTATTTGCAGCTTTGCTAATTTTACTGTTTGTTCGAACTTATCTTGTATGGACAAAGTTATATTTTATTTTATTTGTCTAATTAGAATTGCTGAGAATTCTTGGGACTTGATGCAACACAGGGATACAAGACTCTTCCAGGATAAAATTTCTACTTATGCTCAAAGAAACTAGAGAAATTGTACTAACTTAATTTTTTTCTTTTCAGCGGTCTTAATCTTTAATTTTGTTTCTCTTAATTGTCTGCTACTTATATTTTCTTCCCATGATGTTTTGTCTGAAAAGTTGTTTCCAGTTGAAGATTGGAATAAATATACATATTTATACCTGTTATTCCAATACTTAACAGAGATAACAATTAGAGGGAATTTTAAGCTATAAATTCACAAGTACCAAAACTAAAACACACACACACGCGCACACACACACACAAGAGTATAAGTGATAGTGTAAACATTTGGGAAGCTGGAAATCTGAGGTCGAAAATGTGTTGGAATTGTGAACCTTTGAAACGTTTTCTAAGTGAACTTGCATGGAATAGTGGGAAAGTGTTTTGGGATGATGCCGTGTATTAGTTAAGAGTAAAGGCATACCTGAACTCAAATCCTGTTTGCTATGTAACCTTAGAGAAAGTTGATTTTCCTCTTCTGTTTTTCAGTCTTCTCAACTGCAGCATGAAGCCAACTATAATATTACCTCGTACATAAAGCAGCTTTCAGTATTAAATTAATTCATTTAAGTATTTTACACAGTGTCTGAGACATTGTTATGTCTCACAATACTGCCAGGCCAGAGTTCTCATCCCAACACCTTAGACTCACACAGACAAGCTGCCACTTTTCAGTCAAGCCTCAAGTTTTAGCACATTGGCACAGCTACTACCAAGTCCATTCATCAATACAATATGAAAATGATAACTATGCAAGGTGATCAATGTGCTAACTAACTGGATTGCAGTAACTATTTCACAATATATACTTATATCAACCCATCACATTGTACACCTTAAATATATATAATTTTTATTTGTCGATTATGTATTAATAAAGCTAAGGGGAGAAAAGACTATGAAGGGTGAGGGATATAACATAATACTGACAAGCTTCCCTGGATACTTTCTAACAAATTCCATGAAGGTGTGGCACTTCAGTTCTAACTTGTTAGGGTCGGATAAGGGTTTTTTATGTGCTGAAAGCTGTGGACAGAGGAAGTGGGCTTCTGTTATATGTACAGAATTAATAAGGGCTTTAGTCAGTGTGGATGTTTGTTAAGTACACAGGATTTGGAACTGACAGTCTGAGGTCAAATATTGATTCTAACTACCTATGTGGCTTTAGGCAAGCTACTTAATCCCCCAATGCAGGTTCCTACCTATAAAAATATCTAATCTCCTCCATGGGGTGAATACCTACCTCATAGCATTACTATAAAGCACCTAGCACATGGCTTGGCATATAATAGACACTCTATAAAGAATGGCTAAAACAATTATCAATAATAGTCTGAAATAAATACATATATATATAAATATTTTAAAACACTCATGCATTTTTCAGGTATTCTACAAGTTTGTATATTACATTGGTCAACATCTGAAAAGCAAACAAACTTTATGGCTTAACTGTGCAAATCTAATTAATTTTCACTGACACATAGGTATCATCCAAAGATATGATCCCATGTCCTTGCCCAGAGAAAGTTATTCATTGTCTCTCAGGCACTCAGAGCATACTCTCTGTTTCTCTGCAATTTTCAATGGCACCCACTATGTATATATAAAACACATAAATGGATTAACATTTATTTCATCTACATTTATAAATGTCTGGTATGTTACTGATGATCATAAATCTATGAGCCAGTTCAGTGATTTTCTAAATTTTGCTGCTTAAACTGGAGGAGGCACTTGGAGGCAACCTGAACATCATGCACAGACAAAAAGTAATCTTTACAGCCTCTGCAGTTTCTTTTCTCAGTGTTTCATAGTTATCCCTGTATAGATCTCTGACCTCTTTAGTTAAGTATATTCCTAAATATTTAATTTTATTTGATGCTATTGTGAAAAGTGTTGCATCTTTGATTTGATTCTTGGCTTGACTGTTATTGGTGTATATGAAAGCTACTGATTTGTGTGCATTGATTTTTGTATCCTGAGACTTTGCTGAATTTATTTATCAATTCCAGGAGTCTCTTGGTTGAATCTTTGGGGTTTTCTAGATATAATATCATATCGTCAGCAAAGCGTGAAAGTTTGACCTCTTCTGCCCCCATCTGGATACTCTTGATTCCCTGCTCTTGTCTGATTGCTGTGGCAAGGACTTAGTAGAAGTGGAGATACGGGGCTGTGGGTTTAATAATGTTGAGGTATGGCCCATCTATGCCTATTTTAAGAGTTTTTATCATGAAAATGTGATGTGCTGAATTTTGTCAAATGCTTTTTCTGCATCTATAGAGAGGATCATAAGGTCTTTGTTCTTGCTTTTATTTATATGGTGAATCACATTTATATATTTGTGTATGTTGAACCATTCTTGCATCTCTGGGATGAAGCCCACCTGGTCATGATGAATTATTTTTTTTTATGTGCAGTTGAATTCGGTTTGCTAAGATTTTATTGAGAATTTTTGCATCTATATTCATAAGGGATATTGGTCTGTAGTTTTCTCTTTTCATTGTGTCTTTTCCTGGCTTTGGTATCAAGGTGATATTGGCTTCATAGAATAAGTTGCGGAGGATTCCATTCTTCCAATGTTGTGTAATAACTTCTGCAATATAGGTACCGGTTCTTCTTTGCAGGTTTGGTAAAATTCAGGTGTGAACCTGTATAATTTGGGACCTTTTTTACTGGAAGATTTTTATTGCTGCTTCAATTTCTGTACTTGATATTGGTCTGTTCAGGAATTCTATTTCTTAGTGATTGAACCTAGAGAGGTTGTGTGTTTCTAAGAATTTGTCCATTTCCTTCGTGTTTTCAAGTTTTGGGGCACAGAGATTTTTATAGTATTCAAAGATGATGTTTTGTATTTCTGTGATATCAGTTGTGACCTCTCCTTTTTCATTTCTAATTGAGCTTATTGGAATCCTTTCCTTTCTACTTCTGGTCAATCTAGCAAGATGGCTGTCAATTTTGTTTATCTTTTCAAAGAACCAGCTTTTTGTTTTATTAATCTCCTATGTAGTTCTTTTTTTCTCAATTTAATTTAGTTCTGATCTGATTATGGTTATTTCTTTTCTTCTGCTGGGTTTAGGATTGTTTGCTCTTCCTTTTTCAGTTCCTTGAGATGGTTCATTAGTTTGTTGATTTGTGATCTTTCTGTGTTTTGGATGTGGGCATTTAATGCTATTAGTTTTCCTCTCAGGAATGCTTTTACTGTATCCCACAGATTTTGATAACTTTTGTCCCCACTATCATTTAGTTCAAAAAATGTTTTGATTTCCATCTGGATATCCTTCATGACCCAATAGTCATTCAGCAAGAGATTGTTTAATCTCTATGACTTTGTATAGAGGTGAGCATATCTGTTGGAATTGATCTCTAATTTTATTCCACTGTGGTCTGAGAGGAAACATGGCATAATTTCTTTTTTTTTTTTAATTTGTTGAGATCTGAGTTGTGGCCTAGGATGTGGTCAATTTTACAGTAGGTTGCATGAGCTGATGAGAAGACTGTATATTCAGTGTTGTTTGAGTGGAATGTTCTGTAGATGTCTGTTAGACCCATTTGTTCTAGAGTTCTGTTCAAGTCCATTGTTTCTTTGCATATTTTCTGCTTGGAGGGTCTGTCCAGTTCTGTCAGTGGGGTGTTGAAACCCCCAGCTATTATAGCATTGCTATTTATCATGTTCTGCCAATGATTTAGATGTTTTGCTATTGGTGTTTAACTCTGGTACATTCTCACAAATATTTTAACAAACAAATGTATAAAACTGTATATATATTTTACTCTGGAATCAGAATAAAGAATTAGACAAGTAGATGAGTGATATTAATTATAAGGAGTAAAAGAATTAAAAAGTAGTAGAAATCACATTCTATAATCCAGAGATATAATGACTTTTCTGAAGTATATTCACTTCACATTTTGCATATTGAGCAAAATTGTCATTAGACTATATCAGTGGGAATTATATGAAACATTAAAATGCATATCAAAATACTACTTATGTATTAAAATAAATGCATTTTATAGTGAACAACTTGCATGAATTTTATGAGTCTCTTTTGACATAAGATGCACGTAGGGCTTTTACTCTCAAAATCATTAATATATTTTGATGAAATGCACACTAATGTCTGAATAATTGATGAATTCTTGATTATTAATCAAATGGCAACATTTTCCTTCCTCTCCACTACTTTTTTGTGTGTGATGCTGCCTGCATATAAGCAACAAATATTTGAATTAACATTCATATCTGATACATCTGATAAAAATGCCAAAATATTGCCCTAATTACTATAAAGATCATGATAGTTTTATGATTTACTATGTGTCAAAATAATTTAACTGCTTAAACTTGTGAGTTATATGAATAGGAGTGGACTGCATTGAAGAAATTAGATCTATGATTAGCAACATATAAAAATAGATTTCCTTAAAATAGGTTAGTATGGGTTCCTATGGTAACTTACATAAACATGCAAATATGTCATGAGATGTTATTTACACACCTATTTTACATTTAACATATTTGTACATCCCTGTACTACTAATCTCCATTATGATTGATCACAATACATGTGGTGTTCCTTTAGTTTTCTTTCATGGGAAAACTATGGTTGAAATTTCTGTTTTATTCAAAACACTGTGATAAATATATCATCTATGGACTTTTGAACTAGAAATTCACTGCATATCACTTTAAATTTAATGTTTGCTAGATAAGCAATGTATTAATAAAATTACTAAGCAATATGGAATTAATGTATTTTGCCTTCGGTTTTTGAGAAAATCAAGGAGTGTTGGCTAACTATTATTAATATTTCTTTCATGGTCTTGTGAGAGGATGTTTTATTATCGCAATTGACATGTTTGAAAAGTAGACCCAGGAGTTTTCTTCTTACACTACAACATTTGTCAAAGTGTTGTGTATCCTTTGGTTTTTAAACTGAAAATATGTACCATGACATTTATATATCTTTGGGAAGACTATGCCATTTAAGCAATACAGTCTAGAATGTCACATATTAATGGTACCATTTTCTTTCTAAGAGAAAACATTTAAATTGACTTATGCAATTTTAAGTTTTCCAGTACATTATCATTATCAGACATGAGGGGTATGGTTTAGAAATGTTATTTTTCAGCCAAATAGAATCAAACTAAATGCAGATATTTTATACTCCATAAAGTAATTTAGGAAATCACTTAGCAAACACATTTTCATCAGTGTTACAATTCAAACCATTTCATGGCAGTTGCGTTTACAATTCAATTTCCATAAAAACAGGCTACAAAACCACAAATCATTGGTCCACTAAGTAGTACCTGAATGTGCCAATAGTTACTCTTAATGTGCTCTGTGGATTGCTGGACTGCAGGATACCATGCATTCTTTTGTACTTCAGAATCTTTGCAAATAATAGGATTATAGTTGTGTTTGTCTATTTGTACTTTATTGAGTGGAAGAGACAAGTAGTATGAAGGAAGAAAAAGATGAAGTTCCTGAAATCCATGTGAAATAAATATAATATAATATCATATTATATTATATTATAGAAATATAACAGAAATATAATCACACATGTTATTCTTTCCAAACTCATCCATTCCTTAACCCTTTGTATTACTTCACTGTGCAAATTACTTGCCTATATAGGACATTATAAGACTGAGAGAAAAATCTGAGTGGAAAATATTCCTGTAAGTGCCTTCTTCTTGCAATGGACCCATCACATGCTTATAAACAAAAGAGGTAAATTGAATGTAACCACATTAGTTTACTTAATAAACTATTAAGTACAATTTTTGTAGAACATTAAGTGTTAAAAAGAAATGTTATTTTGGAATGTCTATTGTATAATTTAAAATTAACTTTGGGCAGCGATAAATTAATTTTTACCCTGATGATATTCTAGTTATTAGGTTATTATAATATTTAAACCAGACTCAGTATCTAACATTCTCTCGGCCAAAAAAAAAAAAATAAATAATGCTCTTCCACATAGTGATTTTCCAGCTCTGGTGATAATTAACACATTGGGAGAGTCATATTTCTTTTTAATATAGAATTTATTCTATTTCATTTTATTCTGGAAATCATGAAAGAAACATTTTATGTACCTAAAAGCTAGTCTATTAAATGCAGTCATGAAATTTCTCTACTCTCCGTCCTGAAGTTTCCTTTTTTTTTTTTTGTAGCTATTTCTTGTTGTTTTGGTTTCTCATAAGCCATTATGCAGAACTAAACAGTATAAACCTGTCACAATTCTGCACTATATGTTATGCAGTGAGTTTCTAAATAATCTTGTCATAAAAATACTTACTTCAACTTGTGCTTTCAACAAGAGGTATTACCCTTCATCTCCAGTGGCAAAATTATTTGAAGCTGATGAGTCATATAATAGTTCTCAACTCCCCAAAGCACCTTCATTATGGGAAACTACTCCTGTACTGTCATTTTGTTTGTGAAATATGAAATGCTGCTATGTGGTTTCTTCTCCGAATACTTAAGAGCAGAAAATATAGATGCCAATTGCTCACTAGATAGAAATCTTAAAATGCTGAACTTACACTATTCATACTAAATTTCTCAAGAGTACTCTCACTTAAACGTGGGGAAGGCAACTATCTGTTAATATTTTGCTTTTCCATTCAAACATTTAGTTATTAGAAATAAAATTCCATTTTTAAAAATCTGCTGTTATCTTTTCATTATATAAGCTGAATATAATACAAAGCAACTGAAATAATAAGATCTAGAGAAAATAAGACACTATTTGAGCCTCACAGAAGGATAGTTTGGGATGAATTTTCCCATTTACTTAAGACCCACACTGTAGGAAGGTATTAAATGAGTATGATCAAACGGAAGAGAAACAACTTTAAGGTAAACAAAATTCTGTACACAATTTAATAAAATTTAAAATATGAGAATAAAAGTAAAAAACATTTCAACTTATTTTGTAAGTTGTTATATTTTCCAGATACATTTATGTAGTTTAAATTTGACATTTACTTGCAAACTTTAATTATCATAAGATTTTTCTCATTGTATTACTGTATTTTTCTGTCTGATCAACACTTGGGCCATTATTCATGCTGGTGTAAGTAAGAGGTAGAAAAAATATTAAAAGAAACTCCAAAATGAAAGTTTACTAACTTACTGAAATAATAGATCTGGCAAGGGCAGGTAAAAGAAAGTGAAGGAGAAATACAGAACTGGGCTGAGGAGAGAGTATTGAGGAATGATTTGCAAATCTGAGAAGTAGCCCTTGTGCCAGACAAGACTATGGTACCCAGTAGAAAGATAGCACTAAAGTAGTTGTGTTTTTTCATAAGGGAATTTTCCACTTCCGAGAGATAGGAACACTCATACACTGCTGGTGGGACTGCAAACTAGTACAACCTCTGTGGAAAGCAACTTGGAGATACCTCAGAGAGATACAAGTAGATCTACCATTTGATCCAGCAATCTCATTACTGGGCATCTACCCAAAAGAACAGAAGACATTCTATAAAAAAGCCATCTGCATTCAAATGTTTATAGCAGCACCACTCACAATTGCAAAGATGTGGAAAAGACCCAAGTGCCCATCAATACATGAATGGATTAATAAAATGTGGTATATGTATACAGTGGGGTTCTATTCAGCCATAAAAAACAGTGATGATGTAGCACCTCTTGTATTATCCTGGATAGAGCTGGAACCCATTCTACTAAGTGAAGTATCCCAAGAATGGAAAAATAAGCACCACATGTACTCGCCATCAAATTGGTTTTAACTGATCAACACTTAAGTGCACATATAGCAATAACATTCATTGGGTGTTGAGCAGATGGGAGGGGTGAGGAGGTGATGGGTATATACACATATAATGAGTGACATGTGCACCGTCTGGGGGATGGGCACGCTTGAAGCTCTGACTTGGGTGAGGCAAGGGCAATAGACATAACCTAAACATTTGAACCCCCCTAATATGCTGAAATAAAAAAGAAAAAAAGAATTAAATAAAAAAATTCAAAACAAAAAAGGAATTTTCCTTTGCCACATTTTTGTGTAATTCAGAAAATAATTTAGAATACTTTCCAATGACTTTGAATATTTAACAGGGTTATTACTCAAATAGAATGTTGTACTGATCTTGGCTGTTAGACAGATTAGCTTTATGCCTGCTACATATGTTAATTAGCCAAATCCCTTTTGGAATTTGGGAGGACATAAATAAACATGTAAGTATGACAGATGAGACTGCTTCCTAGTATAATGTAAAAATTCCGTAGACTTATTAAAATCTGATGGTTCAGCAAATCTATTTACATAAAGTTAAAAGCAATACTGTTTTATTACAGAAAATGGATTGCTGTTATTTTAATAGAGAGGGATAGAGAGATGGAGAATTATAAATTTGTGAAACATAAAATTTAAATTTCTTTGATTTCCTTTGAATATCTCAGAACACTTTACAAAACACTGATTTTGATTCTGTCTGAAAAAAACATGACATTCTTCTAGAGAAAACAGACAAATTTACATGGATAGGTAAAGTTTTATTTTATTTTTTATTTTTTTTTATTTCAGAATATTACGGGGATATGAACACTTTGGTTACATATATGGCCCCTGTACCACCCAAGCCAGAGCTGTAAGGATGCCCGTACCCAAGACAGTGTGTATTGTACTCATTAGGTGTGAATTTACCCAGCCCTTCCTCCCTGAATTGCCTGACACTCAATGAATGTTACTTTCATACGTGCACATAAATGTTGATCAATTAGTACCAATTTAATGGTGAGTACATATGATGTTTGTTTTTTCATCTTGTGATACAACACTTAGGAGAATGGGCTCCAGCTCCATCCATGATAATACAAGGGCTATTAGCTCACCATTGTTTTTTATGGTTGACTAGTACACCATGGTATACATATACCACATTTTATTAATCCACTCATGTATTAATTGGCACTTGGTTGTTTCCACATCTTTGCAATTGTGAATTGTGCTGTTACAAACATTTGAGTGAAGATATCTTTACTATAGAATGTTTTTTTTTTCCTTTGGGTAAATACCCACTAGTGGGATTGCTGGATCAAATGGTAATTCTACTTTTAGTTCTTTGAGGTATCTCTATATTACTTTCCACAGAGGTTGTACTAGTTTCTAGTCCCACCAGCATTGTATGAGTGTTCCAATCTCTTTGCATTCACACCAACATTTGTTGTTTTGGGACTTTTTGATAAAAGCCAATCTCATTAGAGTTAAGTGATACCTCATTGTGGTTTTGATTTGCATTTCCCTAATGATTAGAGATGCTGAGCAATTTTTTCATGTTTGTTGGCCATTAGTCTGTCTTCTTTTGTAAAGTTTCTGTTCATGTCCTTTGCCCACTTTTTAATGGGGTTGTTTGATTCTTTTTCTTGTTGATTTTCCTGAGTTCTATATAAATTCTAGTTATCAACCCATTATCAGATTTGTAGCAGGCAAATATTTTCTCTCATTCAGTAGGTTGTCTGCTTGCTCTAATGCTAGTTTCCTTGGCTGTGCAGAAGCTTTTTAATTTGATCAGATTCCATTTATTTATTTTTGTTGTTTCTGTGATTGCTTTTGGGGTCTTCTTTGTAAATTCTTTGCCTAGGCCAATGTCTATAAGAGTTTTTCCAAGATTTTCTTCTAGAATTCTTATGATTTCATGTCTTAGGTTTAGGTTTGTTATCCACCATGAGTTGATTTTTGTGAGAAGTGAGAGGTGCAGATCCCGTTTCAGTCTTTTACGTGTGGCTATCCAGTTTTCCCAGTACCATTTATTGAATAGGGATTCTTTTCCCCAGTGTATGGTTTTGTCTGCTTTGTTTTTGTTCTTGCTTTTGCTGTAGTGACATGTTTAATGTGAATTCACTGTTAATTGCTTTTATGAAGGAATTTCTGTTCTTAATTAAATCTTTAAGCTATGTTTTAATGCATTTAAAATGATAAAATAAAAGATTTCATACCCTTCTTATCTATCCATATAAGATATGCTATTGAAAGCAACAGACAATCCTATAATTTCAGTGGCTTAAAAACACCAAATATTTATATTTCTGCTCATGTTTTCTTGTCTATCACAGATCACTGGGTGGGGCAGGCTGTGGGGGTCTTCTGCTTGTTGTAGTCACTCAGAAACCCAGGCTGATAAATTTTTTCTGTTGTTATATCCCTTCCATAATTACCAAGGAAAGAAAGTAAGACACAGTGAATTTTGCTTTGGCCCTCAGCACTCCTAACTCTATGTAAATGTGGTCATAATTATTCATATTTCATTGCCCAAAGCAAATCAAATGACAGCACTTAATTTGAAAAGGACTGGTAATTGAAACTCTACATAACATCCAGATTTGAGCAAAACCAGGAATATTGGTGGACTGTACGAATAATTTATATATCTTAAAAAAAGAAATATTTTCTATATAACTCTGTAATAATATGTAAATCTACAGGACAAACAAAAACAACAAAATATCTGAATTTTAATAAGAAGGGAATTTTGGTGAAGAGCATGGAAAGAAGGTGAAAATGACAGTTTCAAATGCCAGTAAAGGAAACCGCCTCCTTCCTTCACAAACGACAAGTAATAACAATAAAGTAACAGTTCACAAAGAATCTCATGTATGTGTGAATTTAAGCATTTGTGATCTTACTAATACATTTCCCGGTCAGTAAATTTGGCTTAGTAAGAAAAGACATTTATTTGTGTGTACATGTGACATCATGACTAAACCAAATTGTCTCTAGTGAGGGATGACTAAATCAGCATTTCATTTTATGTTTTCACATACATTTATTTTCCTCTCTTTTTTTGTTTCTAATTCAGGAATCTCACAGATTTATCAGCAGTGACTTATTTTTATACCTTTTTCATACCTATTCCTATTAAATCATGGTGACATTTTTCAGAAGCATCTTGTGGACTCTATTTTTTCCTTCATGACTTTTCCTTTTACCATGTTTATTTAATCCAGGTTTGATTATACTGTCACATCCATATGATCTTATAAGCAACATTTTCTCTACCTCTCTTGTTAAATATTCTATTTGTCTTCCACAAAGATCTTGCACACTCTGTCTAATCCATGTTGCTCTTGATGTTGCCAACCACTGCCATTATTCTATTCATTTATTTCCCTGTTCTTATCTGTGCCTTGGTTTCCCAGGTTTGCATTAATTGAAAATTCTGTAATAAAAAAGATGTATCTAAAATTCTCTTTCTTGTATTATTTTCTAAGCTGACAGAGTAATTGTGTATTTGCTCTCTATGAAAGGACACATTTCCCAGAAGTGCCACCATGAGAATTATTTCCCAGACAATAAAACAAGCCCTGTAATATAATATATACATATATATATATATATATATATATATATCAGCTCTTCCTTTTAAAGAATCCCTGCTCATATTATATGAAGCCAAATGGCAAAAAAATAGATTACATAACTGTTGAGATAAGAAAAATAACTCTTTCTGTTTTACTCTTTATGTTTGTTAGTGCAATAAAGAGAATGAGCAATCTTTGACATACACCTTGATATCAGCTGGAAGGGTCTTGAATGTGTCTTGATAGAAAACTTAAGGCATAATATAATAGCACTTGACTGCACTTTCATTATGGTTAGAAATGCATTTCTACTGTCATAGTTAATCAAACTGAGGAGGGAGACATGTGTAAAGGACATCACTTTTAATGACCATGGTTTTCTTGTACTGCCTGCACATAAACAAATGATATTCTAGGGAAGAATCTAAATAAGCCGCTGCCCAACTGAAGGGAAAGTTAATGAAGATAAGCTATTTCAGATCTATATGGGGAAGCAGAAAGCAGAGGGTAACCTGAACCCTATAGAGAAAGAGATAAAGAGGAACTCAATAATAAATAGATCCAACACCTCCATTGTGCATTGAAGGAAAACAATACTTAGAGTTAAAAAATATCTAGAAATTTCACTTATGGCTGTATTAGTTTCTAAAGCCAATGTAACCAAGTACCACAAATGGAGTGGCTTAAACAACAGAAATGTATTGTCTCACAATCTGGAAACTAGAAGGTTGAAATCAAAAGTGCCAGAATAGTTTGCTATTCTGAGGGATGCGAGGGAGAAACCTGTTCTATGCCTCTCACCTACCTTCTGGTGGTTTGCTAGAAACATTTGAAGTTTCTAGTTACTGCTGCATCACTCTGAATCTCTGCTTTCATCTTCAAATGACGTCCTCCCTATGTTCATGTCTGTGTCCACATTGTCCCTTTCTATAAGGACACTGGTCATATTAGGGTCCCACCCTACTCCAATATGACCTCAACTTAACTAATTACATCTGCAATGATTCTATTTCCAAATAAAGTCAAATTCTGAGGTCCATGGGGTTAGGACTTCCTATAAATTTTGCAGGCACACAATTCTACCCATAACACTAGCTAATGTTAATACTTCTATTTAAGATACTTAAATCAAGATATTATCTTAAATATCTTAAAATCTACCCACTATTAGAATAACATGAGGACCTTTAAAATTGTCTATCACTGTGCCCCACTCCAAGAAACTGTTGTTCAATTGGTCTTCGGTGAGACTTAAGTGTCAATATATTTTTAAGTTTTCCCACATTAGTCTTAAAAGCAGAAGAGATGAGAACCACTAGGTTAAAGAAATCCAAAGTCTTTTAATATCAAAGCAACTAACAGTTAATTAATAATCCATTATTAATCTGTTACTCAAACCTGATAATGTTTTCCAATATTTGAAAACTTTAATTTAGATTTGAAGTTGCACCATGTTTTCTATTGAAAGACACTAATTCATCTAAGCTTACTGAATTTTAAATTTTGCTTGTTTTTAATCTCCCTCTAAGTTCTATTGACTGCATAGTCTACCTCAATGGAGTGCACTTTACTGTCATATACAGGGGTGGTATTCAAAATAGTCATTAACTGGCAGAGCGAAGACACTGATCCACCAGAATAGACACCAGACTGATCAGAAGAGAGATGGCTATAAACACTGAGAGGCCATTCTAACCTGTGCCTGCTGAATGTCAAGCACGTGAATGTGTTCGCTCCACCTGATATTGGCTCTGACTTCTCTAATTATACATTTATTAATTTGTGTGGGAATACAGTACTGCTGCATCACACATCCAATCATTTGGCAGCTTCTGCTCTAAATCATGCTGCACAACCCCAAGGAAATTATATTTTCAAAAGCTGTGTTTAACTAATTCAGACATCTTAGGGAAATCTAGTTATCGAAAAGAAGGTTCGATAAAATGGTTCATTAATTTTTAATGGATGAAGCAGACTCCACCCCTTTCCCCACAACACTCAATTTCTTAGACCCCTCTCTTTCTGTTCATTACATAGTACAGTGACTGGAAGAGCTGACCAGTTAATGGGCAAGGTGATCGAGTATAGTGACAACACTATCTTCAGACATATCTGTTCAAAAATTACTTCAGTTCCCTCAGTTTTCATTGATATAAATCAAGTAATAAGTCAAGGTATTCTTAATAAAGTTCTTAGGTAAATTAGACAGGCAGGGAGAGTCTTAAAAAAACCGTAAAATGGGCTAAGCTATTCTCTTCTATTCATGAGCTACGTTCTTTTTTCTTTTACTAGCTCATGAAGATAAATTAAAACAATTTTCTAATAAGGTATATCTAAATGATGTACATGTTGGCATTAGGCCAAAAGATTTTGAGGAACTAAATTTTGTTGAGAAAACTATTATTCCCTGACCATGAAATCTCTTCAGACTGTTGAACATTAAAATGGAGCAATCTTTCTTTAAAATAGCTATCAAGAGTAAGGGAAGGTGAAATAATATATCCTTCACCAACTCTCCAGGAAAAATAGATCTACTTTGTCTATCAATTCAGCTCAAGGGAATAGTTAAATGTTATTTTTACTATAGCAGTTTGTCACAATGCTCATCAAATCTGAAAGAACCTAGCTAGAGAGCTGAAACTAGGCGTGTTATTGTAGTCTAGAAATATGTTATCATGGACATAAGAATCAAAGAACTTCCTTCTCTGGTGTAAACTCTCTCCCAAAAGGTGTCATTGTGATTTTTGTGACATCTAATACCCAGGAAAACTTAATAATTTTTATAATTCACAATATGCCTGCATCTTGAACTAATTCCCTCTATGCAATGAAGTTTTCCTGAATCTTTGCCCAGTATGTATGAAATATTGCAGGAATGTAATATCTTTTCAAGTAAATTGCTTTTGTTAAATTACAAAATACTCTGTATTAACCAGTTATGACTGAATTAATAGAATACCCATAGATAGGGTGGTTTAAAAAACAATTTATTTATCACACTTCTGGATGCTGGAAGTCCAAGTTCAGGTTGCCAACATGATCAAGTTCTTGGTCAAGATCTCCTTCCTGGTTTACACATGATCATCTCATTTTATCCTCAGAGGCAGATGACAGAGAAAGGGGGAGCAAGTTCTCTTGTGTCTATTCTTATAAGGGCATTGATCCCACTACATGAGGGCTCCACCCAATGACCTAATTACTTCTCAAAGGCCCCACTTTCTACAGCCATCACATTGGGGATTAGGACTTCAACAATTAAATTTGGGGGAAACACAAACATTCAGTTTGTAGCATAATCCTAGTAGGAGAAAACAAAGTCTCTATTACCTATATCTATTTTGTCTCAGAGATAATTAAACTATATGAGAAGGAAGTAAACATTTCTGACTTCAGCAAGGCAAGTAGGTGGGTAACTTTCTCCTTATAGCTGTTACCTAATTCCTGAAAACTGACTCATAGTGCTCAACTATCATGCATTATGAGATAGGAAAGTTGACCTTGTTTATACACTTCCATGTTTGCTCTTTTTTTTTATTATTTCAAAATATTATGGAAAGTGCAAATGATTTTGGTTACATAGATCACTTTTGTCTGCATGAGTCAGGGTTAAAAGTGTGGCCGTCACCCAGATAGTGTTCAATGTACTAATTAGGTAGGTTTTCACCCACCCCCTTCTCCCCACTCCCTCCTGCTTGATTTCCATTGAGTTTTACTTCCCTCTATGCACATGTGTGCTCATCAGTTAGTTCCAATTTAATAGTGAGTACATGTAGTGTTTATTTTTCCATTCTTTAGATATTTCACTTAGGATAATGGTCTCCAGTTCCATCCAAATGGTTGCAAAAGGCATTAAAGTCATTCCTCTTCATGGCTGAGTAGTATTCCATGGCATACATATACCGCATTTTGTTCATCCACTCATGAATTAATGGGCACTTGGGTTGATTCCGTATCTTTGCAGTGTGAATTGTGCTGCAGTAAACATTCAAGCGCAGGTGTCTTTTTGATAAAATGACTTCTTTTCCTTTGGGTAAACAGTACTGGGATTGCTGGATCAAATGGTAGGTCAATTTTCAGTTTTTGAGGAATTTCCATACTGTTTTCAATAAAGGTTATACTAATTTGCAGTCACACCAAGAGTTTATAAGCATTCCTTTATCTCTGCATACACATCAGCATCTATTGTTTTTGGACTTTTTAATAAAAGCCATGCTGTCTTGGGTTAGGTTATCTCTCATTGTGGTTTTGATTTGCATTTCCCTGATGATTAGTGACGCTGAACATTTTTTCATATGTTTATTGGCTATTTGTCTATCTTCTTTTGAGAAGCTTCTGATTATGTCTTTTGACCACTTTTTAATGGGATTGTTTGATTTTTTTTTCTTGCTTATTTGCTTGAGGTCTTTGTAAATTCTGGTTATTAGTTCTTTATCAGATGTATAGCTTGTGAATATTTTCTCCCATTCTGTAGGTTGTCTGTTTGCTCTTTTAATTATTTCCTTGGCTGTGAAGAAGAGTTTTAATTTAATCAAGTCCCATTTAATAATAATTATTTTTGCTTTTACTGTGAGTGCCATTGGGGTCTTCTTCATAAATTATTTGTGTAGGCTGATATATGTAAGACTTTTTCAACATTTTCTTCTAGAATTTTTATGGTTCATGCCTTACATTTAAGTCCTTTATCCATCTTGAATTAATTTTTGTGAGTGGTGAGAGATATGGCTCCTGTTTCATTCTTCTGCATGTGGCTATCCAATTTTCCCAGAATCATTTATGAAGGTAAATGACTAATTTCTGGAGACTGAGCATAAACTAGCTTGAGATATAAATGCTCTTGAAGGTAAGTTTTGTGGAATATGTGGTTACTCTTCGTTGAAATAAGTAGCAATTTTTAGGTAGAAAATATTTGTTCAGAGGTAATTTACAAGTTGCCAAACTTGACAATTAGTTTTGTGCTATGTGAGAATAAATTAGAGATAATATGAAAAAAATAGGTATCTGAAATAGGGCAGTAGAAAGAGTTATAAAAAAGGAGGTGAAAAATTAAGTGTCATATACATAGAACATATATATCATGGTATAAAGTCAGAGATTCAATATATATAATTTCAGGTATTATACAAGTATACATACATAGTTAGAAAGTGCTTAAAAACAAAGTGTAAGTTTGATTTTCTATAAAGCTGACATAATGGTAGAAACATTGACATATGCATGCCAAAATATAAAAAAGGAAAATATTCTGTTTATAGCAGGATATATTATATAGTAATATTGGAAGTAATATTTATTTTTCCTTTTTGCTTATTTCTACATTCTATTTTTTCTACAAAAGGATGTGAGTTGTACTATAAAAATCTTGAAGTTGATATTTTAGAATCATGTGCACTCTTGAATTTCATTGTTATCCAGACTATTTTTTTTCTTTTTTTTTTTGACACAGAGTCTCGATAGAGTGCCATGGTGTCAGTCTAGCTCACAGTAACCTCAAACTCCTGGGCTCAAGCAATCCTTCTGTCTCAGCCTCCCAAGTAGCTGGCACTACAGGCATGCACCACCATGCCTGGCTAATTTTTTCTATGTATATTTTAGTTGTACAGCTAATTTCTTTCTATTTTTTTTTTAGCAGAAACAGGGTCTTGGTTTTGCTCAGGCTGGTCTCGAACTCCTGAACTCAAATGATCCTCCCGCCTTGGCCTCAGACTATTTTTTAAAACCAACTGGGGGATAGACACGCTTGAAGCTCTGACTCGAGGGGGAAGAGGGGGAAGGGCAATATACGTAACCTTAACATTTGTACCCCCATAGTATGCTGGAAAATAAATAAATAAATAAATAAGAACTATAATGTAATACTAAAAAATAAAAGTCCACTTTAATGTGTATGGTGAACCATTTGTTAGGTCAAAAGAAGTATGATAAGATAGTGATATTAGCTAATCGTTCGTTAACATTATTTATATCTCTTTCATTTCTCTATAATACCATGCTACTGAAATCCAGTATGGGTATTTTTCCCACTTAACATAGTCACTTATTGTAGAAACTAGTAAACGTTCCTTGTCACATAAACATGAAAAATACTAAGGATAAAATTTTATAACATGCTATATTTTGAAGAACTCTTTATTTTTAAAGGAAAATGGAATTGTTTGAATGCCGTTAATATTTTTTAATTAACCACCACATAAAAATAACATTATTATGCTTGAATATCAAAAAGAAGTATTCTTACACAATTAGAAGTTGTTGGCTTACTCAGGAAAAAGTAGGGGAAATAAAAGACTATAAGTTAGTAATACTTGTGGCTCTCATTGACATTATGATGATTTTATTTTCATCTTATTCAATTTTGCTATATTTTCACATATTCCGTAAAAATCTTAAAATGTATATTTTTATAATAATGTGAAATCTTAGAGAGCACTATGTTAAATAGTACCTGCAGTATTATATTTCTGGCACTTTGCCATCATTAAAATTAATTTGAATTCATTAATTCAAAATATGTTAAATTTGAATGGCTATAAATTTAAGGCTCTAACTTATGTTGCATAAACTATTTCAAATATATGACTCATTTATTTATTATTTATTATATATCTATTCATTCTATCAAATAATTAAAATAAGCCCACATACAAACACAGACCTGAACTGCTGATATGGACTGAGTGTGGGGTTGATCACAGAAGCTGGTTAATACGTAGTTCCTGTTCTGGAGTACCTTACAATATAAAAGGGCTACACATTCACAGGCAAAAATTATAATAAAATATATCTAGTAAGTGTTCAGTAGAGAAATGTACAAAATTTACAATCTCAGGCTAAATCTCCTCAGCTATATAGCTTTCTGTACCTTGCTTAAGGAAAAAGAACTTCTATTAGCATTATAGTTGAAAATTCAAACAAATAGAACAAAACAAGCTAAAACTTTGGACTGTGAGTTAGGAGATTCTGCTTCTATCCCTGGCTCAGACACAAGTGAGAAATGGGGTTTTCTGTTAGTCATGTGATCTCTCTGGACTTGAATTTTCATACACTCCCAGTGGTTTGACTATTGAAGTTAGGAAACTGATCTTGGTTTTACACATGCTGAAAATACAAAAATAATGGAGATTACTAGTCAATCACCATAGCTTTAACATTGTTATCTTTGTTTTAGCCCCCTCTCTTCCAGTTATTTTTTGAGACTTCTTTTTTCTTTATTTTGTTTTTTTAACCATAAAGCTAAAGCCTTTTTGTTCTCACCATCTGTACTCACTCCTGAGTGGTTCACTTGACAGCTCTGTGCATATGGCACAATGTGCCTGGCTTTTCAATGGTTCACTGTCTTCTATCTACTTTTGGTTGTATCTCATGAACTCCCTTGATGTATTTCAAGGAAAGAAGTTAAATTTTTATTACTTTCCTTGTTTTCTTTTATTCAGAAAATAGATAGAGGTCATATCCTAGTAAGTTTTACAAAAAATACACATAAAAAGTACATAGGCTGATAAAATGAGCTTATATAATATTTTGCCATATAAATTGATATCTCTAAAATTAAAATATATTTAAAGTATATTTCAAGTAGCTAAGATGATTTTTAATACATTTTTGTAAGTTAATTCTTGGTAAATTTATATTCCAATGACGGGAAGCAGGCTCACAGTAAAAGGTTAAGAATGTAGGTGTACAATTGCATCTATAAATATAAGTTAAGTTTAGTAACAATTAGGTTTGCTAAGCCAAAACAGCCATAGAAAAGAATGACAATTCAATTGAATAGAATATTTGATTTCAATAAAATTATTTTGCAATATCTTTTTAAATAAGCAAATTGACCTATGTGTTAGCATTAACTCCTACTACGCCGAAATGGTTAATCCATATATTTTATTTCTTCACAAACTTTTCCAAAACAAAATCTTGTAAATGTCATGCTTAATCTATAGGATATAATCTTAATTTTCAGTTTTGTATATAAGGCATGTATAGTTTTTCAAACTCCTTTCCCTATTATAATTCAACATAAATAGATGTCCTCAATACCTACATACGATATAACTTACAAATTTTAAGAGCACAATGTGAAGATGTTCTATGGGCATCAGCACGATGTAATTTTAGGACCCTTCCATTACACCAAAGATTTCCTTGTGCCTTTTTGCAGTTAAATCACTCTTCCATCCGTGGCCCCAAGCAAACTCTTATCTAATTGCTGTCTCTAGAGCTTTGCCTTTTCTAGAAATTTTATATAACATATGAGGTAGTATGTAGTCCTTTCTTTTTAGCATGGTTTGAGATACATCCATGTTGCTGCATGTCTCACAGATTTGTTCATTTATATTGGTGCGTTTATTTGATTGTATAAATATATCACATTTTGTTTGTCCATTCAACAGTTGACAGACAGGGTATTGACATAATTATTTTGTGGACATATATTTTTATTTCTCTTGGGTAATAAAAACTGGGTTATGTAGGTAACTGTATGTTTAACTTTTTAAGAAAGAATTCAACTATTCCAAAATGACCATTACATTTCTTCCAGTAATGTAAAGTGTTCCAGTTTCTCCATATGCTTGCCAACATTTGCTATAAGTCTTTTTTAATTTTATCCATTCTAGTGGATATCTCCTCTGCTTTGAACATACATTTCCCTAATAGTGTTCATTATAGTATTAACATGCATTTCTGTGCTGACTAATGATGCTGGATCATTTATATATCTTCCTTAATGAAGCACCTGTTCAAATATTTTGCAAATTTTGTTCTAATAGGGATGTTTATCAATTTATTTTTGAGCTATTGAGTGCTTTATACAGTATGGATAAAAGCCCTTTATTACATATATAATTTGAAAATAGTTTTACCACTTTCTTAGTGGTATGTTTGAAAAACAAACACTTTGAATTTGATGAAGTCTAATCAATTATTTGTTTTCATTTATTGATTATGTTTTTCACATCATATTAAGAAAGCTTTTCCTAACATTTAGGTTTATAGTCTATTTCATTTGTGGTTAATTTTTTCTTTCTTTCTTTCTTTTTTTTTTTTTTTTTTTTTTTTTTTTTTTTTTTTTTTTGGTTCTTTCTTTGGCTTTTGTTTGTTTGTTTTGAGATAGAGTCTCACTCTTTTGCCTGACTAGAGTGCTGTGGTGTCATTATCATAGCTCACTGCAACCTCAAACTCCTGGGCTCACGAAATCCTACTGCCTCACCATGCCCCCACTTCCCAGTAGCTGGGAGTACACACTTGGCTAATTTTTCTATTTTAGTAGAGGGAGTCTCACTCTTGCTCAGGCTGGATTCAAACTCCCAAACTCAAGCAATCCTTCTGCCTTGGCCTCCCAGAGTGCTAGGACTACAGGCATAAGCCACCACGCCCAGCCTCAAGTTTAATTTTATAAAGTATAAGACAAGAGATGAGATTAATTATTTTTATATGAATATTTTACAGCACCACTTTTTGAAAACACCATTTTTTTCCTTCATTCAAACAATTTGTCTACTTTGTTAAAATAAATTTGCTGCACAGGTAAGAATCTATTCCTAGATCTTTTACATTATTCTATTGATCTGAATGTTTAGTTTTATGCAAATAATATACTTTCTTCATTACTGAGCTTTATAATAAAGTGTGCAATGAAGTGAAAACCCCTTAATTCTGTTGTTTTCAATATGTTTTAGATACCAGATATTTTGTATTTCCATATACATTTATGATCAGCTTATGAATTTCTATAATTCATAAGTCTGTTGATATTTTGATAGAGATTTCATTAAATATGTATGTTAGGGAAAAATTATCATCTTAACAACATTTCATTTTCTAATATGTGAATTATATATATATATATATAGATCCTTTTAGTTAAATTTATCCTAAAGTATTTCATTCTTTTTGGTATTACTGTGAATGAAATTGTATTCTTATTTTTATTTTTAATTATTTTTGCTAATATATAATAATGCAATTGATTTATTGTATACAATTGCCAATTTCTGTATCTAATAAGGATGTAATTTTTATGTTATGTTTATATATTAATTAATTAATTTACAGATAATAAATTGCCCTTGCAATACTGAGTTAAATATCACTTAATCTTGATTTATACTCATTTTATATGTTGCTAGATTTAATGTGCTAATAGTTATTAAGAACTTTTATGTCTAGGTTTATGAGGGATATTGATTTGAAGTTTTCTTTCTTGATTTTTTTTTCTTATGACTTTAGTACCAAGGTAATACTGAGTCAGAAAAATTGGAAAGTATATCCTTGTCATTATTTTTAGAAAAAGTTTTTGTAGTATTGGGATTATTTCTTTTTAAATATTAGATACACTTTACAACAAAATTTTCAAAACCTGGGCTATATTTTGTAGCAAATTTTTAATTAAATGTTTTTACTTAGATTTTCTATTAACTTCATTTGGTTTTCATAAATTTGTATCTAATAATTTTTTATTTTATCTAAGTTTTACAGTTTTTTTCAGAAAGTTTTATTTTTATAATATTGCCATATAATTATTTTAAATTTTGTAGGTCAGTAGTGCTATGTCACTTTTCATTCCTGATTTTAGTAATTTTATCTTCTCTTTCTCTGTCTCTCTCTCTTCTTGGCCAGTCTAGCTAATTATATATCAATTTTGATGATCCTTACCAATAACCAGCATTTGGTTTCACTGATCTTCTCTATTGTTTTTTTCTGTTTTTATTTCATTAACTTCCACTCTGGTTTTATTATTTTCTTTCATCTTCTTGCTTTTGGTTTAATGTGATCTGTTTATTTTCTGGTTTATCTATTTGCTTATTTTGGTTTTGAAGATTGAGGCTTTGTTAATTGAGACTTTCTTTTAATGTAAAAGTTTTTTTTTAAAAAAAAACACTATGCCAAGTATTTTAGTATTTATTCTTTTTTTCTTTGGTCTTAATAGGATGCCAAAGATTTTTATTTATTTATTTATTTCTGAATGTTTACAGCAGCACAATTCACTATAGCAAGAACGTGGAAACAACACAAGTGCACGTCAATCCATGAGTGGATTAATAAAATATGGTATATATATTCAATGAAATACTACTCAATTATAAAAAACAACGGTGATCTAGCACCTCTTATATTTTCCTGAATGTTCAAGTTTAAAGCTATAAATTTCCCTCTAAACACTATTTGCCTACATGCCATATATTTTTACATGTTGTATTTTTAGTTTTCATTCAGTTCAAAATATATTATATTTACCCTATTGACTTCTCCTTTGATACATGGGTTATTTAGAGCTGTATAACTTGCTAAATACTTGGGAATTTCCCAAATTTCATTTTGTTATTGGTTTCTCATTTAATTCATTGTGGTCAGAGAACATACTGTGCACGATTTCAATCATTTCAATTTTATTAAGATATGTTTTAGAGCCAAGTATATGGTCTATACTGGAAAATGTATCCTTATGCTTAAAAAAACAGTATATAGTTCTGTCCTTATATAGAATATTTTATAAATATCAGCTAAGTTTTTTTATAGTTTTGTTCATGTCTGATATACCCTTACTGATGTTCTGTCAGTTATTAAAAGTGATATATTAAATCTTTCAAATCTATGTTATATTCTGGGTTTGATTCTGTCAGTTTTCGAGTCCTATAATTTAAGACTTTGCTGTTAAGTTTGTGTATATTTATTATTTTATAACTTTCTGATGTATTGATCCTAGTGCTGTTATAAAATATATCTCTTTTTATCTAATAATATTCTTGCCCTAAAATCTTTTTCATCCAATATTAAAATAATTATTCCATATATCTTAAAGCTATTGTTTTCATGGTGTAAACTTTACCACAGTAATTTATTTTTATCTTCCTGCTTTCAACAAATTATCTTGTTCTTAGATGTTAACAATTTCACTATGCTAATGCCAAATTGATTTAATTACTACAGCTTTGTAGTATAGTTTGATATCTGGCATATCAATACCTCCCATTTTGTATTTATTGCCTAGAATTGCTTTTGATATGCGGGGTCTTCTCTGGTACCAAACAAAGCGTAAAATTACTTTTTCTATATCTGTGAAGAATGATGTTGGGATTTTAATAGGTATTGCATTGAATCTGTAGATCAGTTTGGGTAGCATACACATTTTAACGATGTTGAGTCTGCTGACCCACGAGCATAGTATGGATTTCCATCTGTGTACATCCTCTGCTATTTCCTTCCTCAGTGTTTCATAGTTGTCCCTGTAGAGGTCTTTTACCTCCTTGGTTAAGTATATTCCTAAGTACTTTATTTTCTTTGTTGCTATTGTGAAGAATATTGAGTCTTTGATTTGGTTCTCAATTTGATTGTTGTTGGCGTATATGAATGCCTCTGATTTCTGTGTATTGATTTTGTATCCTGAGACTTTACTAAATTCATTTATCAATTCCAGGAGTCTCTTGGTTGAATCCTTGGGGTTTTCTAGATATAATAACATATCATCAGCAAACAGGGAAAGTTTAATCTCTTCTGCCCCTATTTGGATACCTTTAATTCCACTTTCATATCTGCTTGCTATAGCCAGGACTTCCACCATTATGTTGAATAGAAGTGGAGATAGTGGACAGCCTTGCCTGGTTCCAGTTCTAAGCGGGAATGCTTTCAATTTTTCTCCATTCAGTATGATGTTGGCTATGGGTCTGTCGTATATGGCTTGTATCATTTTTAGGTATGTCGCTTCTATGCCTATTTTATTAAGTGTTCTTATCATGAAAGAGTGCTGAATTTTGTCAAAAGCTTTTTCTGCATCTATTGAAAGAATCATATGGTCTTTGTTTTTGCTTCTGTTTATGTGGTGAATTACACTTCATTGTAGCTTTATTCATAGTAGCAAAACAAAAATATTCAGATTTCTACCAAACATAATGTACATCTACACAATAAAATGCTATTTGGTAATTTAAAAATATATACCAGAAAAATAATTACTAATGCTTGCAATATAGATTGATATAAAAAACAGTATTCTGAGTGAAGGAAGCTAGACTCAAATAAAAAACTTATTTTACAATTCTATTTATATAGCTCTAGAGAATGCAAATGAATCTGTAGTGACAAAAAGCCAATCAATGATTGCTTGGGCTAGTGATAGCATCAAAGATTGGCTCCAAATGGCCATGGGGAAAGTTTTGTAGAGGATGGAATCGCTCTGTATCTTGATTATAGCAGTGGTTTCATTTGATAAAACTCATAAAAATGTAGATTCTAATTGCTGTATTTTATTACATTATATGTGTATAGTATATAACATCATATTCACGTATATGTGCGCACATGTGCATACACATAAATATTATATCTCAATAGAATTGATAAAATATAGTCTGTATGCATGTTATTACCCTTAATAATTATTATTCTGAATTATATAGCTTCCTTCTCTTGGTAAACCTACTTATATAAATTACAGTCATCTCCATATACTAGGGGGATTGGTTCCAAGACCCCCATATATACCGAAATTCAAGTAAATTAAAAAGATGTGTGCTTTAAAAAAAGAATGCTTCTCTGAGGATATGATATTTGACTAGTGTACATATGAAAGGGAGTCACCTGTGTGAATATCTCCAGGAAGAGCATTCACAAAATAGATCATAAGTAGAAAGTGCAAAGTGCTGGGGAGCAGAATGGGCTCCATATGTTCCATATAAAGAAGGAACCTAATTGAGACTAAAGATGGTGGATCAGACTGAGGTTGGGATGGGGAGAAGTTGAGTGAAAAGAGTTGATATTCTAATTAATTTACCAAAAAGTATTTTTCCCAACTAAAATTCCAAATTCGAGTTCTCCTAAAGTATTTTTTAGCTTTAAAGGTGACCATGTAGTAGTACGGAATACACATTCTGGATATACAAAAAATAAAATCTAAAATAAAATTTGAGAAATTCTTGCAAAATGACTTCTTTAAACAACACAAAAACAATCTCTATAATTGCGAAACCTATAACTACTTTAAATTGCATGTTCAATATTTGCCCGGCTAATTGTTAAAAAGCGGAGATGTTCACTTCATTAGTTGAACATGAGATTTAAAAAATTAAATTGTAGTATCTTGTTAATCTGAAACATTGCTGTACACATTGGCAATCCAGATCTTAGTTTATCTGGAGCTCAGGAAAAGAGCAATTTAGCAATTTAAAGTGTGAAAGACTGTCTTTACTTCAAGCAGAAATTGCTCTTTTGATTTAACTTAAATCTTTCAATAATTTTCCATAATTTGAGCAAATGTGTGTCCAATAAAAGATGCATGTGCAAATATGAAGTTTAATTTCACATTCAATGCTCGATTGACTTTGAACTGCTCAGAAATCTCTGGTTGGCTGATTTGAAAGCTTTAACCTTTGGAATTTATTAAATAAAAATTTCATCATATGGCCCCAAACAGCAGATTTAATTAATGTTTTTAAAATATTCATTGCCTTAGCCACATTTATAATATTACTTAAAAAACCCAGCTTCTTTAACATGTCAGCTTCTAAGTATATAGAGTTCTAATATGAAGCGGGAGTTCATGTAATGCTTGATTAGTGATCTTTAGCCAGCAGCTGTCTCCTTTTTTCTAGTCACTTTTCATGTTTCAGACCTTTCAAATTTCTTATAGGACACAAAATACAAGTTCACTCTATAGGTCATAATCTAAAATAAATAGATTCTTTATTGCTATACCCATGTTTCATGGAAAAAAAACTAATCTTCTTGAATAAATAAATGAAAACATAAACAGATACATACATGCATAAATAGATAACTAACAAAAAGAAACAAAGCAAGAAAAAATTGGTGCCATCTATGAAGTAAGTAGTAAGAGTTAAGCATGTGGCTAGGTGCTGAATATGCATTGTCTTTAAAACTAAGACCTGTTATGCATATACATCGTTATCGTATAGCATGCGAAATGCAGGGTTCCAAAAAATTTAGTTAAGCTAAATGTTTAATAAAGGCAGAGAAAACCAATTCAAAATCAAGTGCTTATGGCCCAGGGCTCTGCTATTTCCTTTGTGCCTTATTGCAACTAGGCACAAAGCTATGTTGCAACTAGTTAAAGCTATGAATGAATTGATCTTTTATTGCTCGTATTCGTCTGCCTTTGTTTCACATGTTGATGGATATTAAAAGTTGTAATAGTATTGTTCATGAGGACAGTAACTTGGCCCTTGCTCTAGGCAGAATGAGGAGTCATGTGTACCTACTAGGCCTCAAATGGCTCTTTTCAGGGCCCTTCATTGCAGAAGTCACCAAATGACTGTCTCTATTTTATTCATCACCAAATGTATTGAGCAAGAGTAAAACATTAATATTAATAGAAACATATATTTTAATGCGTATTTTCTACACCTTCTCCTTCTTTCATTATCTGAAGATGGTTCTGCCTTATTTTAGTTAGTGTTTTCTCACTTTAATTTCCTAAATGGATGCTATCACCAGGAATTTTAGGTGTAGGATTTGGAGAAACTAGAATAATAAAAACGACAACAAGTATTTGGTTAATTCTAGATAGAAAGGTTGTGAGAGCAAACAAAGTGCTATGAGTTCTGAGAACAAGGGAAGGTGAGAGAGGACGGAGTCCGGTGGAGTAAGGTGAAAGCGCTGAAATGGCTGTGAGGACCCAGTGTGGAAGGGAGTTTTGTCTGCAGTTTGGATAGTGAAAATCTGTGGGATCTGATAAGTAGATGGAGAATTTATGAGTTGATAAAAGGAGATTTTAAGAAGTTTATAGATCATTTGGTGTCCTAGATAATGCAACACTTGCATGACACTCCGGCCACATACCATTTGCTATATGGCAATGCGTATCCCGCTGTGGATGTATGGACTCGAAACTTGGGCTGGGAGAGCCTGGTACATTGAGCTGATGTCATATCTCTTAAATGGATCTGTTCCCCCAGTGAGAAAGTAAAGTTTATAACTGATTGTCATTACTGTGGAAGGCCCTGGGTATAAAAGATTGAGGCTGTTTCTTCTAAATTAAGGTTAGAGATGCTTAAACTTTTGAAGCTATTCTGAAAGGATGATCTTATCATCGGATACTATCTCTGATAATGACTTACTCTCATTTTGAATGCAATATGAGATACTTTGTTAAAATACTCTTCCGTCTATGAGAGCTGCATATTTCATCCACTGTCTTGTATAAAGAATTTATTAAATAATCTATAGCTTAACAGGAAGGGAGTCTCTTACCAACTTTTGAAAAACTATTCCTAATACAACACCCTTTAATTCTTTAAATATAATAAATGAACTGATCGATTTCAAAATCAGTATATAACTTTGGATTATGTTCTTTTGAAATAAACACCACCACAAAGCTGGATCCTATAGTTTGGGCTCATAAAATTTACAAAAAGATAAAGAGATAGGGGAAATGAGGAGCTAGACTAATGAGAAGTGAGAGTAGTACTAAGTGAAGGTAGAAATGGGGTTATGTGGGAGAATATTAAGCGACCTAAACCAGCAAACTCTTATCTCTCGTAACACAAAAGGACAATATAACTTTAATTGATCAAAAAAATACTACAGTAAATTATCCCTTTATTGGATCATTTCCTTATATTTTTCAAACAAACATATTGAGCAGGTAAAAGCACATTAGGACATCACATTTGAAGTCAAAGTCATTACTTTGGGATCTTATTTCAGGGCTATCACCTTATAAAATACAGCTTGGAGGGCAGCATCACTGTCTCAGGAATTGCACAAGCAGCCAGGTGCACAAATGAAACCAAAGACATATATTTGTTTATTTCTCAACCAGTTTAGCCCACTCATTTACTGTCATATAAATCATTGCCAAGCCTACCCACATTTTCTTGAATTCAATGGAGACATGAAGAAATAGTTTGTGAATAACTCAATAAAATGGATACAGTGATATAAGCAAAATTTTAAAACTTGCTTGAGAAATACCTAGTAAAAATGTCACAAAACACTCAGAAACATAAAGCTTTATGTAATACTAATTAATATTTTTTCTACAAACACACAAAATGTAGTAAATAGAACCACATCTTTAATGCTTTGGAATAGCGTGAATACTTTCTTAGTTATATGTAAAGTATTTTAACAAAGTGATTTAGGCCTTTTCTAAAATCTTCAAAATAATTTTCAAATCATTTTGTTAAAATACTTTACATAGAAGTTCAAATATAGAACTATAGCTATAATGTTATAATTATAACTCTTTCAGTATTAAGCTAAAATTCATTTATAATAAACGCAAAAACAATGGAATAGATAGAATCCTCAATGTCTGTTTCTGGATTTCTTGCTTTCCTATCTCCCTCTCTGCAGACACACAATACTCAAGGAACCCTACAGTTAGATTTTGGAAACTGAGTCTCAGCCTTGAAATTCTCAAATATCATGAGGAAAACCAGTGAGAATTCTACTGCAAAGGCTATGTGATTAGCAATATAAGACACATCTAGCTTTTCTTAGATACAGGTAGAAAAAACAGTGGATTTCAAGGTGACCTGAGCCAAAATTGCTGGTTTATTCCATCAAAGAAGAATTGCAGGTGCCAGCATGCTATTTATACTCTTGAAAGGCTTTACCTGCTGACATATTCTGCCAGAATTAAATAACAGCCTCCATTATGTTGGGAAGAAGGTGCCTATCCCCAGCTGCTCCTGGCGGGTCTTAGCCCAGAGACGTGCCCTTCTCAAGACAGTAAATCTGCCAACTCATTAGCTACAGGCTCACGAAAAAAAAAAAAAAAAAATGAAATACAGAAACAAGACAAAACAGCAATGACAAAAAGGTAACTTTTTTCTGCTGCTTATGATTTATAAGGTGGAAGTAAAAAAGAGAGTGAGAGAGAAAATATTCAAAAAAAAGAAGAGGGAGGAAAATGGCATAATACTATCAAAGAGTCAAGAATACACCTTTCAGGTAGCTTTCAACTTTTGAACAATTGAACCCAGAAAACAATGTCATTAAATAAAATAATGACCAACATAAAATTGTATAATCGTGTTATGGGCTGAATTTTGTCCACCTAAAATCCATATATTGAAGCCCTAATCTCCAATGTGACTGTGTTAACGATAGGGCCTATAGAGAGGTGACTTCTATTAAAGGAGATTATAAGGCTGGGCCTCTAATAAGATTAGTGTCCTTGAAAGAAAAGATAGTAGAGCGGGTGTATGCATTCTCTCTTTCTCTCTCTGTTTCTTTCTCTCCTCCCATGCACAAAGAAGTCATGTGAGCAAACAGTGCTGTGGCAGCCACAAGCTGAGACGTTAGAATGAAACCTACCCTGCTGTCACCTTGATCTTCAACTTCGCAGCCTGCAGAACTGTGAGAAATAAATTTCTGTTGTCTAAACCACCTAGTCAGTGGTATTTTGTTCTTGTGGCCTAAGAAGATGAACCCAACCAGCAAAACTGATCTCTCCAAATAAGACAGGATAAAGGCATTTTTGGAAAATAAATTTAAAGAATGTTCCACTATCAGCCATATTATAAAGGCATTATTTAGGCAAAAAATAATTGATATCAGTTTAAAGATAAAGAAGGTAAAGAGTGATTTTTAAGAATTAACATGAGAAATATAAGTTATTATTGTGTATGTTAAATAATAACAGTATTGTTTGTATTAAATATATGTAGGATTAAAACTGGGTATGCTTGGATAGTCCTATCCCTCTATTTTGGAGACTTTAATGATCTCAAAAGATATTTCTAATATGGAAATTCCATGTTTATATTCCTCACCCTTATTCAATGCTTTTATGAATCCATAAAAATGTATATTTATAAAAATAAACTTTTATTTTATAATAGTTTTAGATTCACAGAAAAGTTGTGAAGCTAGTACAGAAAGTTCCCATATACCCCACAGTTTCTCCTATTGTTAACATTATTACACCACATTTGTTCCAAATAATAAATCAATATGTATGCATTATTATTAAGTAAAGTATATGCTTTACACAGATTTCCTTATGTTTTAACCTATTTTTTTCTGTTTTTTTCTGTCCTAATCAGGACACTGCATTACATTTAGTACTAATGTCTCCTTAGGCTCCTCTTGGCTGTGAAAGTTTCTCAGTTTTCCCATGTTTTATATGACTTTACAGTTTTGTTTGTTTGTTTGTTTTTGTTTTCTTCTTTTTTTTCCCTTTTATTTCATCATATAATGGGGGTACAAATATTG
>VBSM01002608.1:41573729-41676615 GCA_008086735.1 Cheirogaleus medius
TGTCGTTTCTTAGAATTGAGTAATATTCCATTGTGAGTATATACCACATTTTGAGCAGTATTGGTCAGATATTTTGTAGAACGTTCTTCGATTTGGTTTGTGTGATATTTTCCTCACAGTTACAGAGGGGTTGTAGGTTTGAGGAGGAAAACCATAAATTTCTGTTAAGATTCCTGAATTTGCTAAAGATATTTTCTCCATGAGTGTTGCGCTCATTGTAATCTTTGGAATATGAAATAACAATATGTTTAAACAATGATAAATGTTTAGTTAAACCATTTAACTTACTCCAATAAGTATTATATCAGCTTAATTCCTTGTAAGAAATCAAGTGAACATATTTGGGTTTAGAATTGCCACCAATGAAGATCAAGTAGAGCATGTCTATTTCTACTTGAACATTATCTTTCCTTGAGGACAAAGAAATTTTATGTGAACAAATTTGGCAGGCTTTTTTAAAAATATTGTGTTAATACACTGAAAAAATGAATTCCATTATATAACGTATTAATTATTTCCTAGAACAACTAAGCCCAAAGCCATTTTCCCTCAACTGTGTCTATCATTATTCACAAAATATAGTATGTACCCACGAGAGGATTCTAATGTATGTACAGACATAAGGTGTTTCATTTAAAAATTAAACCAAAGTTGTTTTAAAGAGCATTTGATTCCCTTTGGGTATTAATAATGGAGTTACTAATTTTACCTGACTAGTTAAATTTTACAACTATCAGATGAACAGGTATTTGCTGAATTCTTACTATATGCCTCACACTGTGTTAGTTCTGTGCATAGTAGAAAATAAGATGATGGTTTCAGTATCAATAAAGAGAATATTTGGGAAATGCATTTGATATAGACAGTAAGTACAAAATGAATTTAGAGAATAAATAATTAGGAAGAGGCTTCCAAGACTACAATTGTCAGAAAGTTTTGATGGAGAAGGCAGAACATATGCTGGCTCTGACTTATATGCCTTGGATCATGGAGCAGAAAGAAACTGATATTATTCAGGGCAAACATCACTCTATGTAGAGGCTGGAATGAGATAAATCATCCTGGAGACCTAGAAAGACCTGAATAGTCTGTGTCATAGAGCAGAGATTAGCTCCAAGACTCATTTTGCTTCCTGGGCTAAAAACGACTCACAGAGGGCACATGTGGGGACTCATAAATCATTTTTGACATATAATAGGTCAATGTAATATAAAACATAATAGAAAACAATGACCTGGATTGTCAATAGCATTTACTTGCAGTATTTTAGGTTTATATGTTCAAGTAAAACATGATAGTCCAATGAGTCAAGTTTAGTAATCCTGGAAACAAAAAATTTTATCTCATCTTTGCTCATAACAAGATAGACCTAAAATTCTTCTTTTTCATGTGGTTATCAAAAATGAAGTATCAAGACAAGTGGTTAGTTATAATTATGCCTTTAAGTGTGGTAAATATTCAAAATAGGAATAGATTTTCATAAAACCCTATATGAAAATTATTGGTAAATAATTTGCATAACATTTAATGTTTTCCAATCCTTATGAAAAAATTCCATTGGTTTGGTGAATTATGTGAAATAAGAGAGGATGTGGACTTTATCTCCTCCAGAGTGCCACAGATGTTTGTTAACCATAGTGTTTGGGCATACTATGCCCTATCACAGAATTGCACTAATAGCTATGGAAATACAATTTAGAAAATTCAACAATAACAAAATATCCAAGTCAAACTCCCACATTGATTCTTTTCTTGATTTTTGGTACCGTCTACAATTAAAGAATAAAACAGAAAGCCATTCTGAGAGAAGGAAGAGAAGATCAACCTGCCAACAGCAAAATATGCTTTGATGCTTCCTGAAAGAAGATTAAAACTCTAGCTTTCTCATGGGTGACAAGGAGTGAAGATTGCTGCATCACTCATTGCTAGTGTTGTTTGGAGCTGATAACAAGGCAGAATAAAGCCACCATGGAGCTAGGCATGACTAAATAGCATAGTGAGTTGGCAACAAAGCTGTGCCACTTACAGCTTGTTTCTTTGTGTTAGTTTTCTTTAAATCTGAGCTGTCAGCTAAGCGAACCTTGGTTGAAATAATCCATTGATCATGTAGGGAATCTGGATGGCAGAGTTGGCTTGTGTTGCTTATTCTTAGCCAAAATTTGCTTATTTTCCCAAGAAAAGGCATAAAAATATTTCACACAGTTACATAAGTAAATCTCAGTTGCTGTATTTTTTTGGATACTAATATCTTTCCAGATTTTGTCATGGCATCTTGACTCGTGGTATCAAATCTCTGATGGGTTTGATCATGAAAGCCTCGACTTTTCTCTCAGCTTCACTAAGGTTTCCACAGGCTTCTTGGAGTGTTTACTTTAGAAAACTTGCATATACTTTCTCTGCCCCTTTGAGATATTAATCTTTCTAAAAGCCTCTAGCCACTGTACTTACCTTTTTACTCTGTTTCTATGACTTTGACCTTTTCATGTGCTACATATAAGTTAGATCATGCCAGGGGTAATGGGTGGGGGAGTGGGTAAATGAGGAGATGTTGGTCAAAGGGTACAGACTCGGTTATAGGTGAGTAAGCTCTGAGGGTCTAATGCATGGTACTATAGTTAATAATAATGTATTGTATACTTGAAATTTGCTAAGAGAGTAGATATGTATTCTCAGCACACACATATACAAAATGATAACCATGTGAGGTGAAAAATTACCTTGATTGTAGTAATCATTTCATAATGCATATTATATCAAAGCATTATGTTGTATACCTTGAATGCATACAATTTTTGTCAATTATACCTCAAAAAAGCTAAAAACAAATAAATAAATTGGAACAAAACAAAACAAACAGAAAACAGTGCTCTAGAGTTGTGCTGTCCAATATGATAGCCACTAGCCACATGTGCCTATTTAAATTTAAGCAATTAAAATTAAATAAATCACATATTCAGTCTCTCAGCCTCACCGACCACATTTCAAATACTCAGTAGCCACATGTATAAGGCAATGTAAATTATAGAATATTTCCATCATCACAGAAAATTATCTTGTGTAGCATTGCCCTGAGAGATGGTAGAACAGTAGTATAGACGGAAACTGGACGCCCAAAGAACTAAAGGGGCAAAGCCATCTGCTCATCTGCCATCCATGCTTGCCTCAGAATGCTATTTAAAACACATAAACATATTCTAAATAAAAAAAATAAAATACATTCTGAAAGCTTCTGGCCAGTTTTCCAACCAAGAATGTCTGGGAGCCATCCTTTGAATGGCATTCATGAAGAAAGATAAAGCCCCTATCTTCGAATTTCTTGGGAGAGCAGGAGCCTATCAAATGTAAAACTAGCTTTTGTCATGAAGATAGGAGAAAATGTACTTTTCCTTTGGGTAAGGCCAATTAAAAATCACAGGTAGCTTGTGATTCCCTTCACTCCAGCTCTTAGAAATCCTTCATTCCTTTGTTTTAGCGGAGTTGAGTTCAGTCACCCTTCTCTTATTGCAATAATCTTAAAGTTTTCCCTGCCTATTTCAGTTTCTCTGGTGCAATTTTTGCTTTGACAGGTTTAAGAACAGGGGTTGATTTTCAGCTTATCCCATTTCTCTTGTTGTAAGGATGTGAATAGCTATTTCCTAGCTTTTTTTATGTCCAAGATAAAACTAGAATTAACATACACTTTTAACAAACTATCATCTGACTAGACCTAATTAATACTTACATAATCCAAACAGTATACAATATTTCTTCAAGTATACTTGGAGCATTCACCAAGGCAGACTTATTCTGGGCCACAAATCATACTTCAACAAATTTAAAACAATAGAAATAATACTACAAATAGACAGATACATAGATTTAGATCAGAAAATAATTTAACTTGTAATTTTAAAATCAATTTTAAAAATTTCCATATACATAGAAATTAAGCAACCTCCATATAAGTGAAACAATGATCAAAGAGGATATCTTGGGAAAATTGAAAAATATTTTAAACTAAATGAAAATGAAAATTCAAAATTTGTGAGGAATAACCGAAACAGCTTGGACAAAAACTAATGCATCAAATGTGTACATTTGAAAAGAAAAAAAGTCTCGAATAGAGACTCCTGTTAAGACATTAAAAAAGGAATAACAAACTAAATATGAAGCAAGCAGCAAAGCAAAACCCTACATATCGTTATTCAAAAGACATTCTGAAAACCCACGCAATAGTAACACTCTTTTTTCTTAATTTTAATTATTTATTCACAAAAGAGAAAAGTAATACAAGCAAAGATCCATTCACATAATTAATTAGTCAATGGTGTGAAAATAATTATATATACTCTCCAATAATTTACAAATGTCTTTTTATGGGAAATAGCAATGCTAAAATACTACAGGCCACTCAAATCTAGGTTTCACTCACAGCAGAATAAATCAACCTTTAGCAAATTTTATATTAGCCCCTGAGATATATAATAAGAACAATCTATTTGACTCCTACTAACAGAATTTTTAATGATCTCTTTTAATGGAGATTTATTCAGTAAATAAATGCTGCCTTTATGTCCCTTATACATAAACATAGCCAATAGTACTTTTCAATTTTACAACAACTTAATAATCCAAGTGTTTCTTATTAATATATTCTGAATACATGCCATAATGTATGAAGAATAAATAGATAAGAAAATATACCAACATTAGCATATTTACAAGCTAAGAAATGAAAGGCAATTATGTAGCATTTTAAGATTTCCATACTTTGGAAGAAAGGTTACAAGAGTATTTGTTAAACTTTAACTTGATTATGGTAAAGGAAAACTTTATACTTTTTTAATCGTGGGATTATATAGACCAAATCAAACACAATTAAATGAGACTAGAAAATAAACATCATCCATATTATTTTCGTCATTTTAGTAAGATGTAGAGAGAGATCCCAAGCAAAACTGAACGAACACAAAGCAATTACATTAATTTGGTTGATATAGTGTCCTGTAAAATAATAATTTTTCACAGTTTTAAAGAAGAAATTGGGAAATATGAATTTGATAGGAAAAAAATCTAGATTTTAAGTCATTCTCTTAGTTAAGTAGGTAATTACAAATATCATTGTTTATTTATAAGATGCCCTCTATATACCAGGAGGAAAGAAACATTCTTATCACCAGAGACGGGGAGTCAAGACTGAGAAATCTGTACTAACAGACTTTCTTAAAGTAATTCTTCCTTTCTTACCTTCCTTTTGTCTTCCCATATATTTAGTTACTTTTCTACCATTGCCATTCTTTGTTTAACCTAGTATGTAAACACTTAGGCCTAGATACTTTTTTGGATCTGCATATATATGTAAAAAATACTAAATAAAATGTCTATGCTTTCCTCCTGCTAATCTGTGTTATGTCTTTCTCAGCTGGAAACCCTAAGAGGTTAGAGGAAGAATTTTACCTCCACTATATGTGAAAGGGAAGAAACTGGTTTAGAGCATAAAATGGCTGAAGTCATTTAGGGCCAGCTTCAACATTCAACTCAAGTAATTTCCTGACTCTGTGCTAACTTACTGTTTCTTGAACAAGTATATGCATAAAGACTTAAACAATTAAATAACAGTTATTAAAGGCATAAAATTTCCTTGCTCTACTATAGAATAAAAAAGTTAAACTTGATGATCTCTAAAGTGTATTCCTGTTCTCAGACTCTGTGATGTTTTGAATAACCTAACCATCTGAAGCCCATTTGCAGTGAGATAATTTAAATGATGGATAAGATCCTAAAATTTAGTAACTTCCTCCTTTAAGGTAGGCACTTTTAGGACACTGGCAAATATTCTGACCAAAATGTAAACTAATTTCAAGCCAATACAATGTATGGATAAGGAAGAAATTCCCTTCAAATGTGTGCTAGAAATAGCATTTCATCTTCAAAGGAAGCAATGCATTATTTTGTCATTAATGTCCATTAATAAATAAATACACTGTTCTCTTGTTTTGACAGGAACATCAGTGCCTATTTTTCAGACTAATATTAGTCAGTGAATATTAGTTTACAATCTATGTATTGACATAATTTAATTCTTTTCTTGTACAGTCTTATGTATCTCTGTATTTTCTATGTTTTCTTTGAGGCTTCCTCAAAGCATTAGAGAGACTGAAATATCACTACCTAAATTAATCTAGCTTTTGGATTTTTTATTACTATATCACACTGATAAAATATATTCATTACCTTTGGAATCTATGTGATATTTAGATTTAGATATTTAGATTTAATCCTAAAATTATCTTACATAATCAAAATTTAACTTTTATGTCTTAGTAACTAGAACAAAAGCGTCAGCTTAAAGTATAGACAGTCATCTGCTTCGTTCCCCAGAGAATTGTGAGGGACTGCAGCAGACCTTTGTTAATGCAAACTAAAAAGGACATGGCAGATATATTGAGATATTAAACTTTTGAGAATTATTTTTTAAAATACTCAAAAAATAAATGCACTGTGGACAAATACATAGAAAAAAACAGCAGTTTCAAATATGAATACTAAATTAAAAGCCATAAGATGTCTTTAATGGTTGACATGGATTTATGATCAAGCTACTTCTCAAATGGAAAATTCTACAGTCCTGGGTCAGTGGCAGCAGTGACTTACTTACTTATCTGTGGTTCCTCTGCTGAGGAAGGCAGATAAGCACATAGAACACATTTATAAGAACACATGTCAAATTTTTAACTGTGATCTCATCCTGGGGAGTGAGGAAGTAGGGGTAGAAACACAAGACTTTTTTTCTTTATATACTTCCGTGTTGTTTACATGTTTTAACAGTAAGAATGTGTTATACTTGTGATTCCTTTATTAATTCTACACAAATACTTTATGAAAACACACTATGTACTATGCATTGTTCTAGGCTTTGGGGGAATTCAGAGAACAAAACACATAATTATTTCTACCTTCACAAACCTTTTATCTTGGTTGATTAATCACAAAACAAAAATAAGTTTATAGATGTAAAATGCAGACATGTAAAAACTCAACTTCTACAATAGTTCTCATTAATGATAATGACAAAGTAATTGATTTTTAAACTAGCATTGTTTTTCAATTTTGCTTAATCTTTTATGATTCTTATGAAAATCCCAGTATTTAATTATCAGAAAAATAATTATGCCATAGTTTTGTTTAACTCATTCTATAAGAATGAAATGATTCTTTATTCAGTACAAAAATGTTATTCTTTCTTTTGATTTACTTGATTATATAATACAAATTATTCCATAATAAATGTTTTCATAATTCTTCATTTTACAGATTGAGATTAAAACTCAACAAAGCTAATTATATTATGTACAAATCTTTTATTAATAACTTTTTCTACCAAAAATTTATAACCTTATTCATTTAAAAAAACATTCCATTTTTCCTCTAAATTGTACACATTTAGGAATACATTTTTAGTTCTTTTCAACAGCAAAACACAGTGAAGAACTTTAAGACAGGTTTTTGACTTATCATAAAGCTGAAAATAGAAATATACAAAAAAAAAGAGACATGGACAAACATAAAATACAGTAAGTCCTCAATGTTGCCAATAGTCTCTTGGAAACTATGACTTTAAGAAAAACGAAGTATAAGGAAACCAATTTTACCATTGGCTAATTGATACAAACAAGTGTTAAGTTCCTACAGCATATTTCTGCTCACAAAAACATCACCAAACTCCTAAATAAAGACTCAAAACATTATTATTACACATTGAAAAAAAAAACATGAGCTATACATACATTTAAGAAACATTAATAAAAATAAGTAAGGTTATTATTTACCCACTTTTTTTAGTTCAGGGTCACATGTGATCAGAGCCTATAGCAGCAATTCAGGGATCAAGGCAGGAACCCATCCTGGACAGGACACCATCCCATCATAAGGCACTCACACAAACCCACCCTCAGACCATTTAAACACACCAACTCACCTAACGTGTACAGCTTTGGGATGTGGGAGGAAACTACAGTACCTGGAAAAAACCCATGCAGACATGGAGAGAACATGCAAACACCACACAGTGGCTCCAGAAGGGAATGAAATGCTATATGTGGACTTTCTGTGTTAAACACACATGAGGGTCTAATTTTTCCCTGTGTACAAACATCACCAGAGTCTATAATCCCTTAAGATTCCCTGAGCTTCTTTAGGGGCTATTTTACTCTCCAAGTTCAAAGATATAAACAAGATTCAGCAAGTGTATATCATGCTGCCCAAATATAAAACACATTGCATTAGACATTGAATTATTTCACTAGGGCTGCCATAACAAAATAGCACAGACAGGGTGGTTTAAGCAACAGAAATTTATTTTCTCACTGCCTAGACACTAGAAATCTAAGATCAAGGTACTGGCAGGGTTGGTTTTCTCTAAGGCTTCCTTCCTGGCTTGCAGTGGCTGCCCTCTTGCTGCCTTTTCCCCAGTTGGTTCCTCTGTGCAAATGGACGTCTGATCTCTTTCCTAATCTCCACTTATAAAGACAACAGTCAGATTGAATTAGAGCTCGCCCTAATGGTTTCATTTAACTTAACTGGTTTGGGGGATTTTTTTTGCTTTCAATTATTCATAATTTATTCTCCACATTCTATTTTATTTTTTTATTTAAATAGATTTGGAGGCACAAGTGGTTTTTTTTAACATGGCTGAAATACATAAAGGAGAAGTCAAGGCTTTTAATATACCCATCACCTGAATAGTGTACTTGGTACCCAATAAGTAATTTTTCATCCCGCTCCCAACAACCTCACCCTTTGAGTCTCCAATGTCCATTAAGTCATTCTGTATGATCGTGCATACCTATTGCTTATACCTATTGCCCATTTATAAGTGAGAACATGTGGTATTTGTTTTTTTGTTCCTGCATTACTTCACTTAGAATAATGGTCTCCAGTTCCATCCAAGTTGCTGCAAAAAATATAAATTCATTCTTTTTGGTGGCTGAGTAGTATTCCATGATATGTATATATCACATTTTCTTTATCCACTCATCCATTGATGGGCACTTAGCTTGGTTCCATATCTTTACAATTGTGCACTGTGCTGCAATAAACATATGGATGCAAGTGTGTTTGTTATAACATGACTTTTTTCCATTGGCTGGATCCCCAATGGTGAGATTGCTGGATTGAATGGCAGGATCCACTTTAAGCTATTTGAGAAATCTCCATACTGTTCTCCATAGTGGTTCTAATAATTTATATTCCCACCAACAGTGTACAGATATTTCCTTTTATCTCATCTGCACCAGCATCTACTGTTTTTGAACTTTTTGGTTATTATTATATTGCTGTTTATTTCATTTCTTAGGTCTGGTAGTATTTGTTTTATGAGTCTGGGAGCTCTGCCATTAGGTGCATATATATTTAGAATTGCTATATTTTCTTGTTGAATTGATCCCTTTTATCATCATTTAATGACTATCTTTATCTCTTTTTTTTTTACTTTAGTTGACTTGAAGTCTGTTTTATCTAATATGATAACAGCTACTCCTGTCAGGTTTTAGTCTGAAATGTCAGTTCTTGGCATTCTCATGGCTGAAGAATGACCAGACACACCAAAGCAGGTAAGCATGAAAATGAAGTTTATTGAGGAGAGAAAGATAGGATTATGGAGCAAGAGCAACATATAGATTTACAGAACATGATACATATGCCACAGATGACAACCAGAACCATTGTCACAGCAAAGGGACAGCAAAAGGAGGAATGCAAAAAGGGAAGGTTATGGTCTGCATCTTGTTTTATAGTGTCCAGATTGTGACCTCCCTCATGGTTCAGTGGTCACCATGGAACCACTTTGATTGGACAGTTGGGAGCTGCATGACCTGAATGTTACTGTACATGCGGATCTCCCATGAGCCTGTGTGAAAGCCCATTTGGAGGGGGTTGAATTGCAGCAGCACCCACTTTTGTCCCTAGGAGACCTGGAATCCTTCACTATCTACCTAACATTCCTACTCACTTTTGGTTTCCGTTTGTGTGGAATATTTTTTCCACCCCTTTCCCTTCAGTCTATAAGATCTTTACGAGTTAAATGGATTTCTTGAAGAAAGCATATATTTGTGTTGTGTTTTTTTTTATCCATTCCATTAATATATATCTTTTAAGTGAGGCATTTAGGCCATTTACATTCAATGTTAATATTGATAAGTGATATACTATTCCAGTCATTACGTTGATTGTTACCCAGTTGCTTTGTATTCTCCATTGTGTTACTACTGTTTTATAAGAGCTGTGAGTTTTTACTTTTGAGTGTTTTTACACTAGTGAGTATCAGCTGTTCTTTTTGGTGTTTAGAGCACTTTTGAAAATTTCTTGCGGGACAGGTCTAGTGGTGCCAAATTCTCTTTATAGTTTACTTGTCTGAGAAAGATTTTATTTCCCTTTTATTTATGAAACTTAGTTTTACAGGATACAACATTCTTGCCTGACAGTTATTTTGTTTAAGAAAAATGAAAATGGGACGCCAGTACCTCTGGCTTGTAAGGTTTCTATTGAGAATTCTGTCATTAATTTGGTGGGTCTTCCTTTGACTGTTACTTGCTGTTTTCATCTTACTGCTTGTAGGATTTTCTCCTTCACTTTGACTTTGGCCAGACTGTTCACTCTGTGCCCTGGTGATGTCCTCTTTGGTATGAATTTCCAGGAGTTTTTTGACCTTCTGGTATCTGGAGATCTAAATCTTTAGCCAGAGCAGGGAAGTTTTCTCCATTATTCCCTCAAAAATGTTCTCCATTCTTTTTCTTCTTATCCCTCAGTGATATCTATGATTTTATGTTAGAGAATTTCACCTCATCCCATATTTCTTGGAGGTTTTATTCATTTCTCTTAATTTTTTAAAAACTTTTGTCTGGGTTAATTCAAAGATCTTGTCTTCAAGCTCTGAAATTCTTTATTCTGCTGGTTTAGTCTGCTCTTAAGACTTTCCACTGTATTTTCAAATTCTCCAAATGATTCTTTCATTTCCAGAAGTTCTGTTATTTTTTTTTTCAAATTATCTTTTTAGTGAATTTTCATTCTAGTCCTGATCTTTTTTGTTTCTTTTTATGATTTTTCAACTTTCTCATGAGCCCATTGTGCTTACTTTCAATCCATATTTTGAATGCCATATCTGACATTTCAAGTATTTCCTTTTCGTTGAAGTCCTTTGCTGGACAGCTAGTGTGTTCCTTTGAGGATCTTGAAACAGCCTGCTTTTTCATATTTCCTGAATTCTTATGCTGGTACCTTCTCACCTGGAATCTCTTCCCTAAAGTTGACTCAGATAGCCTCGCATCTTACCTGTTCTCCTCTGCTAGGAACTCTGCTGCTCAGTGTAGAGAGGGAGAGAGGTATATTGCCTTTCAGTTCATGCAGATAGGTAGCCACTATGATGTTGTTTGCTATTTGGGTCAGTTGAACCTCAGACAGTGTGGAGGGTATTTAGGTGCCACAAGTGGTGCACTAGTTTAGGTAATCCCCAGATTCCAGGCCCCTTGATTGTGTGCTTGAGGCCTGGGTGGACCAGACGGAGACCCGGCTAGCAAACTTTCCTCAAGCCTCCTTGAATTCAGGCACTGACTGTGACAATGAGGGATGGGGTCAATCTCCTGCTCTGGAAGAATGCTCAAGCAGGAGAAGGGCAGGTGCATTGTGAGCCTGTGACTGGAGGAATGGTACCCTCTTGATGGACCTCCCTCTCTTAGCAGTGACAGCAGTCTCTGTCCTTTAAAGGCACAAAAGCACCCAGAATACCAGCTACCACCCTGACCCAGCTGCAGCAGAGATGTTGGGGGCAGCTCAACCTGCTGTGTGCAGGGCTATGAGACTAGCTGTGGGCTGTGGCTGAGATGCTCGAGCAGGGGAGGTGTGGTTGTGCCAGGTACTTGCTTCAGGGGAGGTAGGTTCCTCCCAGAAGAGACAGGCAGCTCAGGGAGAGGACTGATAGCTATGCCCTCCCTCAGCAGAGGTGGTAGTTTTAGTCCTTGGGGAACACAATAGCACTTGCTGTGGCTTTTTAGAGGAAAGGGATATGCTCCAAGCTCTGTGGAATCCTAGGTGTGATAAGTGCACTGTCAGGGATAGGACAGCTGCTCCCAAATGCCCTGGCTTAATCTTCCCCTGTGGGTCCCTCACTGGTCCCAAGCAGAAACAGCCACTTCTGCCTTGGTAGCAGTAGGCAGAGGAGGGGAGGAGGACAAAAAGGCCTCAAATAGCGGGGAACTTGTGCCCTGGTCCCCTTTGTCTTAAGGACACCACTGGCATGCTTCACTCTCCTCTCAGCTGGAAACAGCTCACTCTGAATGCCCAAGCTCCAGAATATCCACATTTTCACTGGAACCCACCAGTCCCCCAAGGCAACTGTGGTTCAAGTAGGTGGTACGGAGCACTGCTTGTGGATCCAGTGATGTAGACTCACAGCTGAGATTTCCATGTGGGGGCAGCTGCAGAAAACACTACCTGTCCATGAAAAAAGGGAAATGATCCACACCCTCCATGCAGAACCCAGGCAGGGTGAGCAGAGAACTGCTGGCCTCAAATGAACCTCTTGCCTCAGCCTCCCAAAGTGCTGAGATTATAGGCATGAGCCACTGTGCCCAGCCAATCAATTCCCAAAAGGGAATGATTAAAAATGTAGCTGGTTGAATCCTTAACTAGAAAGAATTTTTAATAGTCATTTTTCTATCTATCTAAGCTTAAGGCAAAAAAAATCCATCACCTTCTAAATTATAAAAATCACATGTTATATTTTTAATCTTCAGAAAAAGAAATATAGTGAGGTCAGTGAGTTATCAGCTATGCACCAAGATCCAGATTGTCCTTTATTCTTGTCCCCTAAATATATTTATGACTTCTGTCACCTTTTGTGATATTATTCTCCACAAAATTAATCATTTTAGCAACTGTGCTTTACATCCTAAAAGAATTGGCTTATTGGTATGGAAGAATATTCATCAAACATCAGTAATCTTATTCCTTTTCAGGCTACAGTTATACGCCATTAAACATGAAATACATGCAGTGTAATGTGTTTTATAAAGAAAAGTTCTATCAACAAACTGTAAATTATTTTATGTAGAAAAGAGTTGGGACCAGGTTGAAATAATACATTTCTTTTTAAAAGAGAACAGCAAGGAGAACATAAAATTATAATTTTTTCCCCAAACTCTAGTAATGCTGTAGCAACTGTATATACCATGCCAAGTCATAAAATATTCCTGAATTATACTGAAGTTTCTTGGGAAATAAATGAAGTGACCTCATATTAAAAGGGAGGATTTCATATATTGAGGTTACCCAAGTCTTACTTAAGGAGTAGTACAAACCAGAACTCCTCTCTTCTTTTCTGTAATGATATTATATTTGTCAACATCTGCCATAGAAAACAGAGAGTACTTCCAGAAATTATAATAGAAGAAACTGAATGCAAGGAATGATATGGGTGATAGAGTTTATAAAAACAAAGCAGAAAATAAAAGTAACAATGATATTAGCAACAAGAAACCAAGACCCATTCTTCTTGTTCAGCTTTGAGGTATAATTGGCAAGAAAATTATACATATTTAAGGTATACAATGTGATGATTTGATACATGTATGCATTGTGAAATGATTACTATAATCAAGCTAATTAACCCATCTATCACCTCACATAATTACCTTTCTTATTATTTATAGTGAGAACAGTCTAGATGTACTCTCTCAGAAAATTTCAAGAATACAATACAGTATTATAAATTATAGTTACCATTAGATCCCCAGAACTAACTCATAAACTAAAAGTTTGTACCTTTTGACTAACTTCTACCCTATTCGCTCAAAGTCCCAGGCAACACCCATTCTACTCTCTGCTTCTATAAATTCAACTATTTTAGATTCCACATATAAGTGACATTATACAATATTTGTCTTACTGTGTCTGGCTTATTTTATTTAGCATAATGTTCAACTATTATGTACATTGTTTTTGTTCAGAATGTCAGAATTTCCTTCTTTTCTAAGGCTGAATAATATTCCATTGTATACATAGACCACATTTTCTTTATCCCTTCATCCATCAAAGGACACATAGGTTGTTTCCAAATCTTGGTTATTGTGAATAATGCTGCAATAAATATAGGGCGCACATATCTCATCATAACAGTGATTTAATTTTCTTTGGATATATATACCCAGAAATTGGATTGCTAGACCACTCTTAGTCTGAAGGAAAGAAAGGGAGAAGGATTTGATGTTATCAGAGCCCAGGGTTTGGATCATAGGATGGGAACTGAAAATAGGGAGGGCCTAACCGGAGGGCACAGGAACCACAGATGGATACAAGTGCTTCCAACGAAGCCCCTCAGAGCAGAGAGGGAAGAGAAAAACGTCCTGGCTCATCACTTGCTTTCTTAACCCTGCCAGCTAAGAGTCCAGTGATTCCCATAAGCCAAACCAGCCAGAAGCAGGTGATACTAGAGCCTGGGAAATGTGGTGTTAGGTTTCAACATCGCTGTGACACAGAGCAGATCACGGGAAGGGAGAATAGATCTGAGAGCTAACAAGATCAGGCGTGGTAGTATGGGTGTCAGCTCCTGCCAGGTTTTGAGAGTGAGGGGTACAAAGAAAAGGGGTACAAAGAAATTGGCGGAAGTTTCTGGATGGCAGTTTGTTTCTGACAGTTCTCACAGCGAGGCCCAGGGCTCCATTCTAAACAGCAAGCTGCACTGTGGGTGTTGCCCATTTAGTTATCATTATAAACCCCCTTATGAATTTGTTTAGTTTTAACAATGCCAGACAGAAGGTATCTACCACTCTAGGCTCTGTGCTAAGATTTTTTATCTATATGAACTTACTTAAATTTTGAATAAACATAAGAGGAAGGTATTACGATTAACATCAATTTATAGATGAGGCTCGAGTTCGGCCAGCTAAGACACAGCATATCCAGGATTCCATGTTTTTTTAATTTGTCTTATTATATTTTTTAGTTTCCTCCATCAACTTATATATTCTTCAGGATAAAAGTCATTACTTTTTATAGCCACAGAATGCTTGGAGTCTTGTGTCCAGTAGTATTTTCTCTCCATTTCTGTTTTTTTTTTCTTAATAAATTTAGACTATGGATAACGTAGGGCATCCTGAAATTCTTTTGACTTACTAGGTTTTAGTATTTATTTTTCAGTCATCAAATAAAATCAGTTAGAAACCTGATATATAAAATGTAAAGGAGCAGACTTTGCCTGCTTAATCCCCTGAATGCTTCCTCTGAGTCCTAGGACTTCACAGAGTGTTGTGTGAACATCGCTAATCTAATTAAATATATTATGTAATTCAAGGGGAAACTGAGGCCTAGAGATTTTAAGAGCCAAATGTACAACATTGCTCAGGCTAATATTGGTAGAAACTGGAGCAGAGTCTAAGTGTTCTGACTCTCAGTCCAATACATGATTTGCTTGTTCTTTTATTATATTTTTCCATGGTATATTATAATCCAAATAATTAATTAGCATTTAATAGTACTTAATGAACTTCTGGTTAAGAAATGATTGTGAAATATTGAAAGGTGAAATTAAGTGTAAATTAAAATCAAATAATCATACATACTGTTTTGGGTTATTTTTCTTGTGTATCTAGCTATCCAGTTAATTCTTAAACTTAAAGGTAGGACCTTATAAACTATTATAATATGAAAACAGTTGTAGCAGGCTAAATAATGCCTTCCCAAAGATCTCTATGTCCTAATCCTGGAGACTTGCAAATATATTACCTTACGTGGTTTGTTTATTAGAGAAGACCTTTAGCTAACTCCTTTCTAATTACACACTTGAAAATATCAGCTCTGTCTGCTGATATTTTACCCTTAAATAAAATGAGAAATATTCCTCAGGAAGGGATAATGAGTATTTCATAAATCTTGTATTGTGAGGTTTTCTATAGTCTGCATATTTGAAAGACACCTTGGCTGTATATAAAATACTAGCTTCATACTTTATTTTACTGAGCTTTATGGAAATGCTGCTGTGCTTGAATGTTTATTGCAGCACAGTTCATGATTACAAAGATATGGAATCAATCTAAGTGCCTATCAATTCATGAGTGGATTAAGAAAATATGATGTGTATATATATATATATCACATACCATATATATCATATACCATATACACACACACACACATATCCCCATGGAGTACTATTCAGCTATTAAAAAGAATGAAATAATGTCTTTGCAGCAACTTGGATGAATTGGAGATCATTATTCTAAGTGAAGTATCTCAAGAATGGAAAAACAAACACCATATGTGCTCATTAATAATTGGGAACTATTGTAATTGATGGGCACACATGGGCACACAGAGATGTAAAGGTCAAAGGAAATTAAGAAGGGGAGAGAAAGGGAGGAGGGCAGGGGTAAAAATTTACCTATTGGGTACAATAAACACCATTCGGGTGATGGGCACACTAAAAGCCCTGATTTCAGCATTATAAAAGGTATCCATACAAAAAAAACATTTGTACCTCCTTAATATTTTGAAATTAAAAACAATTGCTCTTTTGCTCCCTTATTTTGCATGTTGGTTTTGAAAAGTTTGTTGCAAGTCAATTCTTTTATTACTTCAAGTTATTTGATTTTATCTTCAACTATAAAATTAAATAATTTTATGAGAATATGTTTCAGAAATGATTACTATGAGTTGATTTTCTCAAGTAGCTGGCAGGCCCTTTAAATGTATAGATTCTGACATTGTTCAGTTTATTAAATGTTTTATTGAGTTATAGTTTTAAATTTTGACTCTGTTCTATTTTTTTGTTTTTATTCTTCGTGGATTCTACTAATATTAATATCACTCTTCTTTTGCCTGGCTAGGAGTTCTACAACATTCTCTGTGACCTATTTTGCTTCTTTCTTTATATTATTTTCATTCTCTTGTTTCCCTGTTTTTCTCTAATGCTCCTTATTAAATTTCACTTGAATCTATTCTTCCTTGGGCATCTTGAAATTTTATTCTTCGTTTCTGATTTTCTTTCTTCCGATGCTTTCCTGAGTTCGAGGTGACTTCATATCTGCAAATAATTGTTTCAGTGTATATAATAATTCTGCTTGGAATGTTGAATTATAATTGTCTTTTTCCTCAAGATTTTCTTCCAGAGGTGGATTTTTGCGTTTGATATGCATGAACTTATATTTCCTTAAGTTTGTGCAATAGGTCTGTGTGATCTTGACATTGCATTTGTTTATTTTTATAGCATTGGGGTGATATTCCTAACTTAATGGTATCTTCTCTCAATTTTGCAAAGTCCATATATTCTGGTAGTTTTTCATTTAATTGTTTGTTTTGGTTCTGGAGTGAGTCCAACAATCCCACAGTTGGCTTTTGTCCTAAAGATTTTTTTCTTCTTCATCATGCAATTGCTAGTAATTACTCCTTTTCCCTTTTGTTTTTGCTGTTGTTTGTTTTTGCCTCTGCACAGCTGTTTTGAAAACACACCTATAAATCACACGTGCTCATTGTATGCCAAAATATAACCATCAGGCATCCCTTGAATTCACTTCCTTATGGTTCATGCTGTGATCTACCTAAATATTTTTTAGTATTTTCAGACAAAGGATGGGCTTCGTGTTTCTGGCCAAGCTTCTCTTTTTCTCTTTTTCTCAACTTCTCTTACACTTCTCCTTACTACACACCCTACCATTTTGCCTTATACTGATTTCATTTAATCTCTCTTCCATCCCCCTGATTCTGTACTGAAAAGCCTCAAAACCACTCTGAAAGACACATTTACCCTGGAGTATAGGGAGAAGTTGAGCAGGCAACTCTTGGATTCTCTAGCAGCAGGATTTTTGAAAAAGACTTAAAACACTTATATAAAAATATGTTTAATGTGGCATTTATGCACACGCACATGATATTAATACAAGTTTGGATCAGACCACAATCCAAATCATAAATATTTTCTAATATCACTAAATGTTTGTGACTAAAAGGTAAATTTCTTTAAATATATGCCGCATGATGAAAAAAATCATAAACAATAGCTATAAGTTTGCTAGAAAGAATTAATCAGACCTTTTTGCAATAATATAGAAATATATGTCTATATTAAATGTATAAATAAAATATATACTTGTCACAAATATGCAAGTCACATAAAGCCAATGATCAGAAACAAATATCTTTATATTTTTTCATTTTCTCAGATTTAATCTTTCTTGAAAAACACAGATGATACAATCAATATGTGTTATGTACATATTATTCTTAAAAATGCTAATTTCAAATAGGAAAATATTGTGAACCTATGTTCATGTGAATACATGTAGATAAAATTCATTTACTCATGAATTTTTACACTATTTCATTACGTGGTGTGCTGGTTGTCTAGCTCTCGGTTTTGTTGATGTTCTTCTGTGTTCTCCTCTGTACATAGGAAGGATGGAGGCTAACAAATTGTTATCTGAGTTCACTTGCAAATTGGCTTCAAGTTAGAGTCTCCCAGTGAGAGCCACTGGCAAGTACTATACATGGAGGATAAAGGGATGAACCGTTTCTTTTTTGTCTCTGAGAACAGCTGTGTTAATGGCAAAGCGTGGACTCTGAGGTTCCTGTTGAGGCAACGTGGTTCCAGCAGAAGTGACAACTGTGCTCCAGCATCTCAGCAGCACACTCTCTGGGTTTCTCTTTACAGCAGCGGCAGGTGACTGTGGCTCACTGTGAGTTGCTGCCATAATGGCAAGAAGTGGCAATGCGTCTGAGAGCAGGGCTCCTGGTATCTCGAAAAAAGGCGGCTGGCAGCTGGGCGCGGTGGCTCACGCCTGTAATCCTAGCACTCTGGGAGGCTGAGGCGGGTGGATAGCTCAAGGTCAGGAGTTCGAAACCAGCCTGACCAAGAGCGAGACCCCATCTCTAAAAAAAAAAAAAAAAAGGCGGCTGGCGGCGTTTCCCATGGCAACATCTCCAGCTGCTGATGTGGCATTGACCTCTGGGTAATACCATGTTCCATTTTGCTTCTCTAATCGTATAGAGTGATGGCAGTTTTCTAATGTCACTGATCCCTCTATATATTCACTTTCTCCTCTTCAGACCTACAGCCACTCTATTGCTTTCCTCTTGCTAAAAATATGCACTCTCTCTGAGAAAACACATTGAATAATTTTTATTGTCCTGCATAGACACCAACTAATATATATACTATATATCATGTATATGACAAGTTTGCCAGATATATAATATAATATATACAATAAATATGGCTTTCCTCCCACTGTTTCTTCTATAAAGAATGTTCAGATTAATATACTTAAACATGAAAACTTATTTCCTTAGAATAAATTCAAGGAAATGAATGAATGGATAAGAACATGAATGTTTTTATGTATGTTCTTATATATTCTGCCCCAAATGCTGAAACATTTCTCTCCCTCCAATGTAAGGCACTGTACTTACCAACACTAAATGATATAATGTTGTTGTTTTTAATCTTCAATATTCAAAAGATTAAAAAGCATGGCTGGTTGATCTTCTATTAGGAAAAAAATGTGACATTTTACAACTTGTACTTAAAGATTTAAGATTTAAAATATTTCATAAAGCCAGAGTTTTATCTTTTCTGTTTAATCAAATATGAACTTCAGAGAGAGAAATTCCATTTCCTAAATGCTCTCCTTGGTTGAATTGTTAAGCTTATTTTAGGCAATCAGGCTTATCATGTTCCAGAATAGCTGGGGAATAACAAGCCATCACTCCTGTATAAAATACTTTTAATATTTACTATGAAAATTTCCACATTTTCTCACTTTAGGGAGCACTGAAGCATGTCAGTATCTTTTTTCATGGCATCCTTACACCAAAATGAACACTAATTGTTTCTTTTTTAAAGTAGTTAGGTCCAAACAAATTAATAAGTCCTTACATCTTAAGCAGTGGGCACATGTTGGTCAATGCACAACTTCTCAAACCTTGGAGTCATATCAGACATCACAATCTCATTTCATAACCCACACAGATTTTCACATGACACCACAGTTGTTATCAGACAAATCACTTAAAACTCAGCTTTGCAAACATATGTCATTATCAAAAGTAATCTAACATTGAAACTGTAAACTACCTTGAGCTAGTACCTTGTGCTGTGTCCAAAACAAAGGTAGTTGTGTTTTCCCTGAAAATGTAAAATATCATGAAGCACCCTAGTGACTTTGCTAAGGTTTTTCCTGGTGCATTGACTCATAGTTTGAGAACCTCAAGTTTAGATTTTTTTTGTTTGTTTTTAGTTTTTAGCATTTCCCTGCAGACGGAAGAAGCCAAAAGTTAGTGTCATGCCTGCTTTCATCAAGTGACTTGCTCAGCTTGGACAAGATAAAGGCTTTCTAAAGACCTGCATTTTTAAAAGAATCATTCTTAAGATAGATATGTCTGTTATATCTAGCAGGCTTTATTCCAATTTTATTTTAATAGCTGTAAAGCTTAATCTCCCTTTAAATGCTAATGGTTCCATGATTTCTGCTCCATATTTTATTGAGATGCCTTTTCCATATCTCTATGTCTTTTAGCTTTCTTAAAAATCTAAAACTTTCAATATTCTGCTCTTTATTTATTAAATTGATGATTATGTGGCAATAATGGAATAGATGTATTTGCATGCTTTCATAAGGTATCAGTTGGAGAGGAAAAGGCCTTCCTGTAGGCACATTGGCTACTGGTCTTCTTTATTTGGTTAGGTGTCTTTTGAAGAAATTTGGGATGCAATGTTTTAGTCAATATCATATTCTCTAACTTTCGAACATCAAAGAATTCATGATCACACATTAAATAAAAATGCAGAATATCATCTTGATACCTTGGTTTCTACTTTTCTTACATTACAGGGGATCATACTTACCGTTGGTTTGTGTTGTCTTACTGTATCTAACAAGAGAGACTTTGGAGTCTTGATTGTCAAATAATATTTTCAGCCTTACCCCTTGTATTGCCCCAAATTGTTACATTTTATTAGGTTTTTCTAATAACCAACAGTGGACATTGATTTATAAATTGTCATTTTGTGTTTCTTCTTCTATTGTCTTTATTTCTCTTTCTCTTTGTCTTGATCTCTCCTCCTCCCACTCCCATCTTTCTTTTCTTTGCTTTTTTGTTTTATTGCTTTTGTTTATTTCTGGTATGGGGGACCAAAGCTAACATGACCATTAACAAGACAGGATACGAACACTTGCTTTTGTGTAACCATTGCTGGGCAACATACGGACAGGTAAGAAACATTCAGTTAAAACTACAGGAAGGACCATGGTTCATCTCTTTCTTTTTTCTAAATTTTCCACAGGAACTAATAATAATTTACTCTCTGTACCTATGTGGAGAAATATGTCTGCATGGTACAAAGAGTTGACCACAGCCTCCTGGAAAATGCACAGTTCTCCCAACTGGCTCCAGTCTGGATCCACCACAATGTTTTCACCAAGGCCATTCTTCTCTCTGGCTGCTCACAGTCAATAGCTAAGCACGATGGAGATAGTTCAGGACTACTCATGTAGGACATGTTGCTCTCTTAATGCATAACTCGGCTTGAGGACTCCCTGTCAGCCTAACTGAAATTACTCAGGGCTGTACTACGGCACTTCATAGCCCATCTTTTTTTTAGTTTCCTCTCTCTTTTCCTAGGTGTCAGATCTGCATCAACTCTGAAGTCTCTTCATGACTACTGCTGCTTCCTCATTTTCTCTAGCATCCCCCTAGTAAATGTCTTGCACATCCATCCTTGTCTTGGCATCTTCTTCTTGGAGTAACTGAATTAGCATATTCCTAAATTAAATTATAAGGTCCCATAGTGTATGTAGGAAGAGTATATTTTCTTTGTGTCCTCAGTATAGCCCAACGCCTTTTTAATTAAATTCCAGGTGACATTATAAAAGTGCACAACTCTCACTCACATAATAAATGTTGTCATGTGGTATCAACAAAGAATAAGATGTTTATAAAGTGTTCTAGTTAATTTAAAGGATCATTGAATTTCCCGTATTTCAAGTTCATCAAAAGAAATTTTTTAATCTCAAATTTCAGCACTTGAATTATTGTGGTAATTGTCAACATTACTCTGAAATGGCCACTTTTCAATAATGAACATTAAAGTTACACCAGTATAAGGTAAATATGGGATTTTATAATTAGTTATAAAAAATGTTAATGCTTTCGAATTTGTTTTCCAAACAGAAAAATACTAAATCGCCCTATATTTCCATAGATGTGCTTTACTGCTAACATTTATTGAGATTATATTATCACATTTCACAAGAAATAGGACCAGAAGGAAATTTCAAATCTATTCCTATTCCCATGGAATTTCTAGGCTATGCGTAAACTTGAGTGAATAATGAAGTTGGCTTTTTTCCTCCTTCAGTAACCCTGTGACTGAGAAGGCACTTGAGAATAGCAGAGCTTTTCAGTTTAGCTTTAAGTTTTTAAAATGTGTGTTTGAGAAAATTAGAGAGTGTGAGGATTAATGAAGTGGCATTTACAAAGGCTCCTAGTGGCATGCCTAGTGGCTTTTGTCCTCTCCCAGTGTCCCAGAGGTGACTTGACTTAGTTATCTTAGAACAGGTCTGCCCCTGTCCCCTAGACATTTTTTCAATGCCCAGCTCTGGGAATGCTTTATAAGGCCGTCTCCAGAACAGTCTCAGAAGCACCACATGATTTTTTTCCCTGGAACTGTATGGAGAGCAGTAACTGTGCAATATTCATGGATATTGTGAAATGAAATCTGTGTGCCAGAAACAAGAGAAAATATTCCAGAGCTGCAATATATCTATTTTATGTTCTCTGTTGCCAGGTTTCTGCAGCTACTTACAAAGATTTTACTTTGTCACTACCCAAATTCTCATAAGACTTACTTCGAAATAGCATAAATAAAACAGTAAATGTGTTATGCAATTATCTGACCTGCTGTTCTTAATATATGGCAGACAGATAAATAACTTCTAGCTGGGCACAGTGGCTCACGCCTATAATCCCAGCACTCTGGGAGGCTGAGGCAGGAGGATGGCTTGAGGTCAGGAGTATGAGACTAGCCTGAGCAAGAGGGAGACCCCATCTCTACTAAAAATAGAAATAATTATCCAGGTGTGGTGGGACACACCTATAGTCCCAGCTATTTCCAAGGCTGAGGTGGGAGGATTGCTTAAGCCCAGGAGTTTGAGGTTGCAGTGAGCTACAATGGAACCACTGCACGCTAGCCAGGGCAACAGAATAAGACTCTGTCTCAAAAATATAAATACAATTAAAATAATAAAATAAAACATTAAAATAAAATAAAAATTTCCACCTTGATGCCTAAGGACATAAAAGCTCTAGAAGCTCTCACCTTTTAATTGGAAGTCATCTATTGTGAGTAATCTCCAACCAGCTAACTTTATGTATATAGTTGATCCTTGAACAAAATGGGTTTGAAATGAGTGAGACTACATATATGGGGATTTTTTCAATGAATAGATGGGGAAATTTTCCCCAGATTTGTGACATATTTAAAAAATTCATAGATGAATTGCATAACTTACAAATATTGAAAAAATTAAGAAAAAATTATGTCATGAATTCATCAAATATATGTACTTGTCTATTTTATCCTTTACTACCATAAAATATACATGTCTTTTATAAACAGTTGAAATGTATCAAAACTTACCCAAAGAAACACTTATGACCATACATGGCACCATTTGCAGTCAAGAGAAATGTAAACAAATGTAAAGATGGAGTATTAAATAATAATTGCATAAAATGAAATATCATACATAGTGTAGTACTGCATAATAATAATAATAATTTCCTGGCCACCTCCTGTTGTTATTGTGGTGAGCTCAAGTGTTGTGGGTATTCCTTTAAAATGCCATGTGACACTAATCATCTCCATGTGAGCAATTCTTCCCTCCACTAAATTGTGTATTGCAATAAAAAATGCCTCTCATGTATTTTTCTCATGTTTAGTTCAATACTGTAAACTTTGAATAACACCCTAGAACCCATACAAAATGCCATTAATGATACTGGAAGTGCTCCCAAGAAGCAGAAAAAAGTCAGGACATTACAAGAAAAAGTTTAATTGACTGGGATGTACCATAGATTGAGGTCTGCACATGTGGTTGCCTTCCATTTCAAGATAAATGAATCCAGCATAAGGACCAGTGTAAAAAAAAAAAAAGAAATTTTTAAAGTTCTTTTGAAATTGTACAATGCCCCTGAACTCCTAGAACCTCATGATTTCAACACCGAAAAAGGCGAGGTGATCTACTTGCCCCTAGACACATCTCTATTTTAGCTTCTAGATCAGGAGGTCATAAGGACCTTTAAGCCTCCTTACACACAGTCCTCTATGGTAATGATTGCCAATGCTATGCAAGAGAACCCTGAGAGAGAGAACATCATGAAAATCTGGAAGAATTATACCATTACAGATGCCAGAATTGTTATAGAAAAAGCTGTGAAGGTCTTTGAGCTTGTAATAATAAATTTATTTTGGAGAAAACTGTGTCCAGATATTGTGCATGACTTTACAGAATTTACAACAGAGCCAATTAAGGAAATCATGAAATAGATTGTGGATAAGCCAAAACATGTGGAAGTGGGGATTTCAAGAGGTGGACCTTGGAGAAATTCAAGAGCTAATAGACACCACATCAGTAGAATTAACAGAAGACCATTTGATGGAGATTGATGCTTCCAAACTAGTGCCAGACTATGAGGAAGAAGATGTAGAAGAAGTAGTGCCAGAAAACAAATTGACATTAGACAATCTGGCAGAAGCATTCTGATTATTTGAGACTTTGTTTCACTTTTTTATTATTTCAGAATATTACAGGAGTACAAACGTTTTGGTTACATAAATTGCTTTTGTACCAATCGCATCAAAGTTGTAACTACTCCCATCTCTCAGATAGTGTGCATTGTACCTGTTAGGTGTGGATTTACCCATCCCTTCCTCCCTCCTGCTTGATTTCCAATGAATGTTATTTCAATATGTGCACATAAGTGTTGATCGATTAGTTCCAATGTAATGGTGAATACATGTAGTGTGTTTTCCCATTCTTGTGATACTTCACTTCTTAATAGCAGAATGGTCTCCAGTTATATCCAGGTTAATACAAGAGGTATTAGTTCACCATTTTTTATGGCTGAGTAGGTCTCCCTAGTATACATGTACCACATTTTATAAACCCACTCATGTATTGATGGGCACTTGGGTTGTTTCCACATCTTTGCAATTGTGAATTATGCTGCTATAAACATTTGAGTTTACCCTACGGACCCTTCCATGACTCAGGCACTGAAATTAAAGCAAATGTTGGAAAAAGGATTTACACTATATGGGTTATTTTTAGGGAAATGAAAAAGCAAAAGTTTTTATAAAGTTATATGAAGTATGCCTGCCTCTCCTACCTCTCCTTCCACCTCCTCCACCTCTCCTGCCTCTGCCAACCCTGAGACAGCAATACCAATCCCTTCTCTTCCTCCTTCTCCTCAGCCTACTCAACATGAAGACAAGGAGAATGAAGAACTTTATGATGATCCACTTCCAGTTCATAAATAGTAAATATATTTTCTCTTACTTATTGCATTATAATAACATTTTCTTTTCTCTAGCTTACTTAATAGTAAGAATACAGTATATTATACATATAATATGAAAAATATGTGTTAATTGACTCAAGGGTTCCTGCCAAGAGTAGGCTACTAGTTGCTAAGTTTGGAAGGAGTCAAAAGTTGTACTCAGATTTTCAACTGCACAAGGAGTTGGCACCACTAACCTCCATACTGTTCAAGGGTAATCTATTTAAATGACTTTAGGAGTTTGCTGAACTCTTTAATAAGAATCCTTTATAAATCCCTCTTGATATAATAATAAAGAACATACTTTGTATTAAATACATCATTTATTGGAGGTAAGTTACCTGTTTGGTTCTCCAAAGACACTTTTCTGTTCTTTGTGTGTGCGTGCGTGCATGTGTATGTGTGTGTGTGTGTTATGGCCACTGTGTACAGAGCGTTGGGAGGCAGCATTTGCATTCGTGAGTGTCTAAACCATAGTTTTCAAGCAAATGGAAGTAAATTTTCCTGAATGAAGAGACAAATTCTTATAACATTTTTCTGAGTTTCCTTTTATAGTATATATATTCTTCTTGAAATATATTAGGTTTTAAACTTTTTTAATGTTACTAATAGACTGAAAGCTTTGAGAGTAGAGAACATGTCTTACTTGCCTATGGATTTCCTGAAACATTGAGAATATCAACTTGCCTAGCATAAAAACAGAAAAATATTGGTTAAACTTCATGGAGTCAAACTGAATTGAAATTGGTAGGGAAGAGAAAGCAGAATATGAGTAGCTAAAAGTCATAAGCACCAGAAAATACCTTTCAGAATCATAACAACTTTTCTCAACTCTGGAATATTTTTAGATGGTGTATCTAAGGAATTGATGCCCTAATATGAATTAGCATGGGAGACAAGGACATAATTCACCACAGTATCATTCTTCAGACCATGGGTATTTCATTCCTCAGGAATATCTTAGTTCTCCTCTTTTCTTGGTATTTATGATATCTACTGGAATTGAGCATTAATGATCTACTTGGCCTTTAGATACACTGTGTATATAACCTGGTAAACTCCAGTTTACCATTCTTATCCTCATGATTTCAAGTCACTCAAGGTGAGTGTGTTCCTTGTTTTAATAGTTCAATAATTCACCATTTGGGGGTATTTATTATATGCTCTTTGTCGTGGCCCGTTTGCAGGACGGGGGATGGACATATAACACAAAGAGACACACAAAGAAAGACACTGACACACGTAAAGATGGTATGAGACTGTAGTGCCGAACACCTCAGTCATTTTATTCTAATACTCTAAAAATCAAAGTTACTTCCTTATACGTGACCACCCAGGCATTGCAGCAATGGCCATAAATTCTGGAACACGTAGCCTAAGGACACTGATGTCCCATGACTCGGGGTCTTAATGCAGTTGCTTAAGGCGACGGCCATAAGCCAGAGTTTGAGATAAGCACAGATAAGCAATGCAGCCACAAAGGGGAACTTTCTGTTCCCATCCCTTTCGTCCTGGCACCCTGCGGCTGTGCCTGTCTTAGGTTGTCCCCCGCTGAGAGATCTTACCCGTCATTGGCTAAACAGCCATCCCATGAGCTCAGGCAGTACCCATAAGGGCAAGATGTTTATCAAGTGGCCTCCAGACCCCCAGGGCTGTGGGGCTGGGCAACATTTGCTTATGTGCAGAAGCTCAAACTCTTTGTTATGCCTTCAAGCAGCAACCCTGTTTGTTAGGTGAACCTAAGCCAAAACGTATGACTCTTACACTGCTCTGGGCTGCGCACATATTCCATCTCCTAAGATTAATTCTTAATCTGCACAATTATATGACAAGTCTGCTACAGCTCTTTGGGTATATTATCAGAATTTCTTTAGGGAGCAGTTATTTAAAATCAAATGGTCTTTATACATGATGTTTTAACCCTTTCTTCACCAAATTCGTTTGAAAGATTCATTTGTATTTGCTATGAGACAAGTATCCATATCATTTGAATAGAGATTTGTGAAGAGATGCAATTGTTTTTTTTTCTTAAGTATACAAAAAAAATGAGTAGTTAAACTATGGTTGTTTTCCAAAGCTACTTCATTATTCCTTCTCCTACGTGGACCCCTGCAAAAGGGACTTAGCTAGCCCTCAACTCACCAGCCATTTTTCACTCCTAGGAAAGATGATGATTTTCACTGCCGCAAGTTGTATGACCCAACCCTAGCCTGTCTCACTCTGAGGACTAGCAATACCCCCCTCATTAAGGTGACTCAGGCCAGTGGTTACCTGCACAGGTATTCCTGTAATAATCATCTTACTCTTCTGGCAATTTTTTTTTAGTGAAGTCTGTAATTATATATGAAAGTTTATGTTTTCAAATTACCTCGGTGGCCAAAGTCTGCACTACATGTGAGTCTTCTCACAATGTCTGGCAGACATATTTTCAGATTAGAAATAAATGGGAATGTTTCCACATGTAGGACTTTTCTATTTTCAGAAAAAGTTTATTTTCAATTCCAGCAGCTATGTGCATTGTGCTCTATACCCACGTTCAATTTAGGCCAAAGTGCTTTCTGCTATAGAGCATTGCAGTGGACTATGCTCTTTTCAGCCTGACAAATGGTAATTTTGTACAGTAGGAAGTTCTTATTTAGCTGTAGTGGGTTATGGAGTCCAGGGCTAATAGAATTCTCCTAAATTAGTGGTTGAGACATTTCTGTTACCTTAATTGCACATTTGCCCTTTGCCTAAATTTAGAGATTAAGTCTACTCCCTGGGAACTTCATCTTAAATTAGCAAAAAGTAAGGCTTCACCATCTCATTTTTTTCTATTTTTTTTTAATCCAAAGACTTTTTATCCTTATAAGAATAGTTCCATTATGTTCTTTTTCAGATTTTTTTCCCTTCGTAATTTAGTTGTGCATGAGGCTATCTGTATCATTAATTATAATAATAGGGCTCACTCATCACTTTCTTAAACTGTAATTTTACAGCATGTAAGAGGCTGGCTGACAACTGAGTTGTAGACATCCTGCAAAGCATCTTTAGTTGCCTTTGTTCATCATGCTAGCTACAAAATAGAATCACTTTGTCCTGTAAAAGACAACCTTCTGTGGCTGACGGATGGTTGATTAGGGCACCAGCCACAGGGATTAACAAATGATGCAGCCCTATGTAATAACTACAACTACTCAGGTTAATTTGGGAAAGGTTTACATTATAATATTTGCTTTTCAAATGCCATCCTTGAATATAACTTTAATAACCATAGAACCAAGAGAACTACTACCCCAAGGGGAAAAAAATGTAATGACTTCACAACCACATAGAATTTGGTACAATGGATACAGTATAATGTAAAATAGAATACAGATTACTGAGGTTATTTGTGAGATAAGTTTTCCCTACCCTACTCTAACCATTCTTTCCACTCTTTCCTTTTTGTTATTTTTCATCTAATTAACTATGTGGGGGCTGAGAGGTGTCTCCACATTCTACGTAAGCTATCACCAGCCTGTATGTACACCTGAAGAAACATAAATCTTAAATAATCCCTAAATAGTCTCTGCTTTATTTCTGTCTGTCCTTAGCAAAGGCAAAACGAAATGAAAATGAAATAAGAAGAACCAGAGAGCCATATTCTGCCTTGAGTATGGTCTGTGTGTTTACCAGCCACCAAAACATTCTCCTGCTGTTGCTTGTACCTCTTTCATGTCTGAGTAGTGAGTCACCTGTACAAAAGCGTAAGAACAAACCACACTGGGAGAAGCCAGCCAAGGAAGGGTCTCTGCATAACTACCATGTAGAAAAAAAGTAATTCTTTCCATTTGTGGAAAATATTTCTTTGATTTCCTCCTTTATACCATGAGGTGATTGGGAAAATTAATCTGTAAATGCCTTCAGGAGCAAACATTCTAATTTTCTTTAAAGATCCTCTATTGTTACATAAGATTATCTCATTAAGCTTTACTTGTCCTAGGGAACAGGAAGGCAGTAGGTGATAATGAAATAGGAAAAAAAAAGATTTCAAAAGTCTGCTTTTACTAGTGAAAATAAGGTGTTAAACACACTTTTAAATTAACTATTCTCTTAAATTTAGGATTTGAGCATCTGTTTGATTTCCTTTCCAGAGGCTTTTTGTGAAAATTTCTGCTCTATGAGGAGGCAATGTGAAATGCATTGACATTATTAAACCTGCTAAAACCTATTGCCAAACTGAGGATTTATCTGGTATGCTGACTAAAGAATAATTTCCCTTTTGATGAGAGTAAACTATACAGAAACTTTTCATTTCTTTGAGTTTTAACATCTTGAGTTTATCATTTTTATTCAAGAGTCTAAAATAGAATGTTTTGTAGCCTTTGGGCAGAAATATTATATAGCTAATGAATAATAAAATCAAATTCTTGATATATATTAAAGCCTAATGTGTTTGAAAATTCTTCATCATCCAAAATGCTCCTGAGATAATCATAATGGATGTTACATTTGCATTCCTTTAAATTCTTAATTTGTGATTTTCAAATGAAACTATTTTTTGTTTTCCACATTTAAACATATTTTCCTCCTTGCAATGTTTCTGCAATATTTTGCTAATATGTTGATAGAGTTTTAAGGTGTGGTAGTTGGTAAACATCCATGTAATATGTATGGTTTTCTTTATCTTCTAGGATCATACTCCCCTTATAACTCTTATTCTGTAACTCCTAAAAAATCAATTCAAAAACTGTTACAATGATACAATGACATATGGTGATTTATATGAGAAGTATGTTCCCTTTGCCACTGTCACTTTACTTCACAAAAGATCAGGGTTGCAAGATGGTGTATCTATATATATCTATATTCAAAACTTGGCCAAATTTTAAGACATAATTTTAATGGTACTAGAAATAGGTATTGATGAAAGAACTTCTAGTTCAGTGTGCTTTTTCTTTACAACTGGAATCAGACCATAGGAATTTTTATGAATTACATTTTTTAAGTAATAGAAAACTTTCCTCATTATGTGCATGAGTCTACATCACTATCTTTCATTTTTTAACAGTGTAGCATGATTTTTTGTAGCATGATTTAATGAACAAGTCTGCTGCTAATGGACATTTAGTTGAGCTCTAAGTTTTTTAAAAAATATAAAAATACCATGTATTCCTCTTTGCAAACGTTTTTCAGAATATTTTGATATATTTTTGAATTTAAAATTATGTAAATTTTAAATTAATAGATATTGTGAAAATGATCACAAAGATATTTTCACAACTTGGCCAATTCTGGACTTTATCAAATATATCAAATGTGTCTATTTTTCTTCTTTTTCCTTTTATAGTCTGTTGGAGGAGAAATATATAATTATCTTTGTTTTTCTTTCCGGATAGTATGTGAGGTTAGATATTTATTTTCATATGTTTAAAAGTAATTTTTATATATTGTTTTACATTTTTCTTGTCCATAAACTTATCAAGTTGTTTGGTTAGATTTTATCTCATTTTCTTCTTTCCATTATTTTCCCAAACATTCTTTGTCTCTTATATATGATGCTTCAAATATTTTCCCAGTCTGTTTCTAGTTTTTAAAATGCATTTCTAACATATTTTGTTAATAAAATTGTTTAATGTTGTACAATCAAATGCATCTCTCTGTTCCTTAATTCCTTCATCTTGTGGCTTATTAAATGAGTCTTCCTGATCCTAATGTTATAAACATATTTTCTTCTAATATTTTTAAAGTTTTATATTTTATATTTAGTATCTGAAATAATTTATGCTATATGATTAAGTGTAGATTTCCAATCCATTTTTTCAAGGTGAATATCCAAAATTTATCATATCATTTTTTTTACTTGGCCCATATTTTATTAATGCCAATTTATATACAGTAATACACTCTTTTTCATATACAGTTCTGTGATTTTTTTGTAACAAACATATACAGTTTTGTTGCTTTCACCATAATCAAAATATAGAATAATTTAATAATATCAAAAAATTCCTAAGTGGCCCTTTGTAGTCCAACACTTCTCAAACACAGTCCCTGAAAACTCTTAATGTCTTGTCATTCCTAAAAATTTTTCCTTTTCCAGCATGTTATACATGTGAAATCAAATGGTATGTTGCCTTTTGAATCTGGATTCTTTGATTTACCACAATACATGTTGTCATGTGTATTCATAGTATATTCCTTTTTATTACTGAGTAGTATTCTATTTTATTGATGTACCAAAGTTTATTTATCCATTCTCTAGTTGACAGACATGTGGGTAATTACCAGTTTGTGGCAATTTTGAATAAAGTGTCCAAACATGAGCATAGGGGTTTTTGTCTATTAATTTTTATTTCACTTGGGTAATCTAGTAGTAGGATAGTTTGACTATAATAGGTGTATTTTTAATTTTATAAGAAAGATTCTAGTCAAACTCTGGGATCTATGAAGTCTAATATGATTATTTTTGACAATATTCAATTTACCAATTTTTATTCATTTGTACAATTTTCATCTTGTTTAAGAAATTTTTGCCTAACTGAAGATGACTATGTTTCTCCTATGTTTTTTTCTAGAAGCTTAAAAGTTTTAGTTCCAACATTTAATCTATGATCTATTTGTAGTAAACTGAGTAAAGTTAATTTTTTCATTTGATATGAGGTAAGGGCTAAGTGTCCTTTAAAACAACAAAAAAAGTGGCTATCCAGTTGTTTCAGCACCATTTACTGAAAAGATTTTCCTTTCCCCAGTGGCGACCTTGTCTAAGAAGAAGCAGGAGGAGCAGGAAGATGGGGGGGGAATGGGGACAATTACCACAACAGCAAAATGCCTGTGGAGAGGTCCGTGGGCATTTCAGTAGGGATGAACCTGTTCCATACCTTGTTAGTGATGGTGGTCACACAAATGTACACATGTGGTAAAGCTACATAGAACTAAATACACACATACATTAATGCTACCGCCCCCACACATGAGTGCACTTAAAACTGATGAAATCTGAATAAGTTAATTAGATTGTATCAGTGTCAGTATTCTAATTGTGATATTATACTATAGTTATACCATTTGTTACTATTGAAGGAAAACTGGGCAAATAGTATGTGATATGAGATATTTCCATTTTATTTTTTACAATTGCCTGTGAATCTCACATTCACATTTTTTAATTATCACAAAAAGTCAAAATTATTGTTTAAAGCTTTCTAAAAGTGAATACTTGTCACTAAAACAACTAGAAATCACTGAATCCTTAAAATGAAAGCCAGGGGTTATAGGAACAAATTATGTGTTTATCAATGACCATAGAACAATAGTAGAGTGAAACAAATTTTTCAAATTGAGATCTATTAAATAAACAAGCTACTATTAAAGGACAAATTATGTTACTCATCTACTCAAAATTCTCATTTGCTAGAATAAGATTTCTGTCTCAGTAGAATGACCCAAAAAGAACCGTACAGGGTGAAGAGGTCAATAGGAATTAGTTAAGACTTTCATAAAGTAGGCAAATGACCAGTTAAATTCTGTAAGAGGAGATATTTACTCCATATCTCCATGCAGCATTGCTTTGATTATTTGACTCTCCAGTCAATTAGTTCAAACAACCTATTCAGTAAAAGCTATTAAACCAGTTGTGCATGTAAATGAAATGGATAAAAATCAGTTGCAACAGAAAAGTAATTAAGTGATTAATTAATTAGGGTTCTATCTTACTTATAATGATTAAGACTTATAATCATTTTGAGAAAAATCTTCTTTCTTTAAGAAGTCTATAAAGTACCTAGGAAAAATGATTGTACAATGAGTTTCCATGAGAATTTTTTTAAAAATATGCATAGCAACACATCTATTGGCTGCTATAGGAAGGCAGATGACTATTCAATACAAAATAAATATTCTACCATTCAGACATGTTCAAAGATAAGTGAGTTCTCTTTTGAAGATAGTAGGCTATCTCTTTCTGGATGTATTCAATCAAAGTAGTCATTTGACTTTACTAGGAACATTTTTATATTTCTTTAAAAATATAGATTGTATTTAAAAAGTAAATCCTAATTAATATATTTTAAAAAGAAAAAACTTTAAATCTGAATGACTAAGTAATCATGTAGCAGTTCTAGCCCCAAAGTGCCCACTTCTACTCTTGCATTTGAAAACGAGGAAAAAGAAGCCCAGATGCTAGTGGTATAGCTTAGAATAAAGGCAAGGTATCCTGAAAACAACAATAAATATTTTGTTAATTGGCCTTTTCTTCCTGAATATCAGCTAACTGTAAGTCTCCATTTCATATATAACTTCTCAGTTCCAAAAAAAAAGAAGAAAAAAGCAAAAATTTGTAAATGTAATAAATGGTTTTTAACATTTTTCATAGTTCCTTCCTCTTTTTTTAGTTCACTATTCATGGCCTCCACTGTCAGGCACTGTATTTGAAACTTTACACATAACCTCATTCAATCCTCACAACAACCCTCTGAGGTATATACTAATTACTCCATAGAGCAGGTGAAGAAATGAGGCACAGGGATGACAAAGGACTTGCCCAACATGGCACAGTATGTGAAAAGAGAACATGGGATTTTTTTTTCATTATACCATGCTTAAAAAATCAGGGCTACAAAGCAATTTTGTTTCAAACTTTTTAGTAAATTTAAAGATATATGTACCCTATAATGCAGAATTCAACATTCACATATATACTCTAGGACTACTTTTGCACACAATAGATGTAAATAACTATCTTTATAGGTCAAAAATTCAAAAAAACAAATAAAACATTGCATATTGTGTAGTAGAAAACTATAGAGGACTTAAAATATGTAATGTACATTCCCGTCTCCCTCTCCTCCTCCTCCTCCTTCTCTTTCTCTCTCTTCTATCCCCATCCCACTCTCGTGAGATAAGCTCATGTGCTCTTTTGGAAAATTGCTCAAAAAGCTTGAATTTTAGAGAAAATAAATCTAAAGACTGATATAATAAAAGGCCAGGTATCTATGGCAACCTCAACAAAAGGAGCTTAATTCTAAACGTAAAAATATAGAAATGTGAGAAATTGATTTAAAGATGTTTACAAATTGCAAACATAAAAACCTGCAAAAAGAAAACACCACTTCAGATGATGTACTCAAAAACAACTGATGCAATTAAATTATAAAGAGAAAGACAATGAGCAAAATAAGGTAAGATGGTAAGATTGTTTAAAGGGCTATAAGTGAGATGATTCTCTATCCCACCTCGGTATGCTGTGATGCCCTAGCATATCTTCTTAAACTCTTAAATCAATTTGTCTAAGCCTCTGATGATTTGTTGAGTGCTTCTAAGAGGTTTTGTAGGAGTCAGAACACATTATTATGGTTATTAATCCTCAGGTTTCCAGAAGTAAGCTGATAGCTTCTCGGAGCCAAATAAAAGTATCTCACAGTGCTGTATCAATGACTAGATGCAATAAGCACCACATTTTGCTTCTTATTTTCCCATTTAGCAGAATAGAATGAACAGTTTTCAGACTAGTTTGCTAAATACATATAAACGGTTCCATCCCCAAGAGACACAAGTCCAATGCTCAATGTCATGAATGCTGTTTCTCATGCCGTACTCCTTCCTCTCTTATTTTTATTTAGCTCCATTTAGTGTTTCGTTAGTGTACTCTGTGAAACTGTGCAATGCTGCTAAGAGATCACTTGCCCAAACTTCAGGCAAGAAATCGGTGAAAATGTCATTTCCAGGTTCCTTTTTCTCAATGACATTTGAGAGGCTATGAAATTTGGAACGTTTACTTATTTTCCCAGGGCACTTAATTTGATCAGTATTATTAATGAAACCTCACCTTTCGTAAATTACATATGCTTTACAGAATACATTTACCTGGGTTATGTCATTTTATTTTCATGACATACCGGGGAAGTAATCAAGGGAGGTATATCTGACTTTTCTTTATACAGTGTATGAAAATGCTACTCAGATAGAATTATTGACTTGCAGAACATATCACAGTAATAGAAAAGTCATAAATTGGTTCCAGCATTCTTTTCATCCATGTATTATGTATTCTTTTTATCACAGGACCTCGTTTCTTATAACAAGCAATGCTTCGTGGTAGGCAGAATAATGCTTCTCCAAAAGTGCCCACTTCTACTCTTTAAAATCTGTGAGTTTGCCATGGTAACTTCCATGGCAAAAGAGGCTTTTCAGAAGACTAAGTTCAGAATCTAAAAACAGGGAGATCATCCTGGATTATCTGCATAAATTCAGTGTAATGACAAAGGTTTTTAAAAGGAAAAAGAGAGACGGAGAGTCAGAGTTAGTGCAGGAGATTTGACAAGGAAGAAGAAATCTGAGTGATAAGGGGCCACAAGTGAAGGAATGCAGGCAACCTCTAGACATTGGAAAAGGCAGGGAAACAGTTTGTCCTCTAGTACTTCCAGAAGGAACTCATCCCAGCTGACAGATTCTAGCTCAGTGTGACCCATTTTGGATTTCTCACTTGCAGAACTATAAGAGAATAAATTTGTGTTGTTTGAAGCCACTAAGTTTGTAATAATTTGTTATAACGGCAATAGGAAACTAAACAAACATTTGGGATAATAATACTTGTAAATTAATACCTCAATAAAATTTTACAGTAAGTATCATGTCATGCTTAGAAACTTTCTTCTTAATAGAAAACCATGAAGAAATCAAAACTAATAATATTGTCTTCTTGATTTACTTTTTTGTTTTTCTTTCTCATCACTTTTCACTTCTTAAATAAAACTTTTTTTCATTAATAATACATAAGGAATGTGTTTTTTTACATCCTTACTCAATACTCTTCCAGTCTTCAGATTCTTTCTGGCAAATTTTATAAAAAGGGAGGATGATCTTTTCATTGTTGCATAAATATTGTTTTATTTTAACTATTCAGACTAGTATGGTCCTCTATCACATTTTGTCTATGTATAAATTAATCTTGCCAAGTGGGGATCATCCTGGTCATATATGTCTAAGGACACTAATACAATGTTATTCCCATAAATTTGTGCCACATTCCCTTTACTTCAGACATGACATGTAGGTACCAAGAATGCTCATGCAGTTTCCTGGCTTAAAGATAGGCATCTTGTCTGAGGTCAACATCTGTCTAGGTGTAAAGAACCACTCAAACTACAATTTTAAGGGCTATCAGGATGTTCCTTGAGGGCAAGACCTTTATTAAAATTATCTCAATATGAAGCACTCTAATATTTGCTGCAAGAAATAAATTGTGGCTAAAATGGACCATGGAACTAACCTCTGTATGCCTGGGTCCATATTCTATTTGTCACAGATTATAGGAGAATATTTGTAAATTCTCCCAAACAATTTGAAAAAGAATGAGCAAGGGGATATTTAACATTCTCAATAATTATTCATATTACTGCATTCAAAATAGAGTTTAAAAACTCAAGTTCAATTATTTCCTTATTCAGTTACCATGAAACTGTGCTTGGTTTCTTCTCAAAAATGTTTCACTGAAAAAAAATAAAAAGCAGTGTTTATTAATTAGCCCGTAAATTGTGTATATCCTTCAAGAATTTAGTGAAAAACTCTGTGCTAAATTATCATATCTGTTTCATGCTGTTTACCTTCACTTGTCTTCTGTGCTTTTATGAGATCATTGACTACTCTAAATCAAAGCATTTAATAGTCTTACAAATATCTACTCACCTGCTCATCCAGAACTCATTATTATTTATGTTGAGAGAATAAAGAAGCCTTTGGTTTCTTTGACATTATGATTTATAATGCCTTGAGGAGTAAGGGGAGATTACAATAATTTAAAGTTATTACTATTTGTCATTTTTTTCAATGCAGCCTTCAACATTTTTGTAGGTAATAACTCCTCTTTTTTTCTTGCAATAGTCTGGGAACATTAGATCAATGAGTAAAAGAAAATTGCTTGTCTACTCACTGCCAATCTTCTATTACCCCACTCCCAAATTGACAGGATTACATTTTACAGTTTTCAATAAACCCCACATGCATATGACTCATGGCAATAATCCTAATTATATGTTCAAGAGAATTAGTACTTTAATAGGTATCTGTAATGTAAATAATTTGCATTCTTTACACACATTTTCAAAGTTTATTTTAAAGTGTCTGGAAAATCAGACTTCTTGCTTAGGACTATCAAAGGGAAGAATGATAAAAATCAAAGTTTAAGCAAGTACTATAAATCCAATAGTGAATAATCTTGACATCCCAATTTGTGATCTTTTCACTATGTTCATAAAAATTGAAAATTATGATTCTGAGAGAGGTTTTCTCTAAATTGGACATGGCACAATAATCCAAGAATTAGTGTACCTCAAAGCATAATATCATCTATTGAGTAGATAATCCCTACTCTACATTTTTTACTTACTAATTTACACACACACACACACACACACTGATAGGGATATGTTAAATGGACACAAAAGCCAACTGAAAAAGTTTTCAAAGGCTAAAGCTGAAAGAATTTGAGCAAAAAAACAAACAAAAAAACCCAATAAGATACTGCTAGATAATAGACTTTAGTATAAAATAAATATTTATTAATCATTATTGATTTGAATAAACAAATAAAAGTGGGACAAGAGACTTATGTTCCATGGAGAAGAATTCCAAAAACTTACATAGATACTCTGCCCTCAGGAAGGGGAGTATAACTCCTTATTTCCTAAGAGTTGGTGTGCATAGCAAGTTCCTTCCAAAAATCACAGGATGGTAAGGGAGTGAGGAGAAGAAAAGTAACCTTGTGGTTAAAACACCTGGAAAACACTACATTAACCATGTCATTAAAATCAGCATCAACAGCAATAAATCATGTTGGCAATACCCTTGATATAATGCGATGAAAATGACAATTTACCTCTGTGGTATTCCTCCCTAAAATCCATAACCCAGTCTTAGTATGAGAAAAATATTAGACAAATTCCAACAAAGAAGCATCCTACAAAATATCTGACCAATATTCCTCAAAACTGTCAAAGTCATCAAAAACAAAGTCAGAGAAACTGTCACAGTTTGGAGAAGCCTAAAGATAGATGATGACAAATGTAATGGAGCAACCTGGGTAGTGTATAAAAATAGAGACTTATGAATAAACTATCAAGTTTAATTAATAATATTTAATAATATATTTGTCCATTAATTGTAACAAGTGTACCGAGTAAGATGTTAGTATAAGATGTTAATAGGGGAAACTGGGTGTGGGGTTTATGAGAACTCTCTGTACTATTTTCTTAATGTTCCTATGAATCTAAAACTGTTCCAAAAAATAAAGTCAATTTTTAAAAGTTAATATGAGCAAAGGTTAGTTTAAGAAGAGAAAATACAGAAAACTGAGAAAATATTACTTTTGATAACATGATGTTGAAATATTTGTAGTCATCCAAATTTCTTGTGGCATTGAGTCGTGGAGATTTAAGACAAATGACATAATTAGTAAAAATGTAAATAATATAAAATATATTTATATTATATGTTACATTTTGTATTATTAATAACTAGGGTATTCATTAAAATGATATTGTCAGGTCTATTTAAAAATAATATAAATATTGGAAGACAGCCAACTAGAGATATAGATTGCCAGATCGTCCCAAATAGAGCCAGAACTTTCAAGTGAGAAAGCATAACCCAGGTGAGATACTGAGAAGAAGGATCCAGAAACTACCCTTACTAGACATCTCACGAGAAGAAGCGGCAAAGCAGAACAAGAAGGAGCAAAATTTAGGCAGAGGCTAATTCCCGAAGGATTCAGAATCCAGCGGAAAGGGTAGTGATTACTTTTGTTCCCCTCACATCCTTGGTGGTCTGCCAGCTCCCAATCTGTCAGAAGGCCCTTCTGCCCTGACAAATCCAGGTGCTGATGCTATTGGTGAATTGAGAGCAGATCACCAGGCTGCAGGCCCATGTCGTATCCATTCCCCTCACCATGGGCCTGAGCTCAGCTGACAGGTGCCATATCGCCAGCACATATGCCAGGCTCCTCTATCCAGCTGGGGAAGTCACAGCTCCTCAGTGTCCTTGTCCTTGGATACCTCATAAACATTCCCCAGCAACTGCTTGGACTGTGACAACCACAGAGGAATGGAGAGACACAGGAGAATAGCTGTGTTCCTGGAATTCTGACTTGTTGGGTGGGTGACCTCAAGGGGACTAGGAAGTGCTGCAAATGCCCTTTAGGACAGAGGAGGGCAGAATGCACACACTCCTACACCAGAGAGGCCCTGGCTCATGATCTGAAGTTGTCTGTGCCCCTCCCAGTAGAGACATTCCCCACCATCTAGGGCCTTCTCCTCCTCCTGTCCCCCACACAGTGCTACAGAGGCAGCCACAGTTGAAAGACTGTTTCCACTTGGGACTGGCAAGTGTTTCATAGGAGATCATTAAACCAGGGTACCCGAGAGCAAATGTCCTCCCTCTGACAGTGCCTGTCACACCCAGACTTCCACCCAAATGAAAAGTGGTTTTACAAAACCACATGGTGATCTCCTTACTGCAGCCCAAGGGGGCTCATGTGCTGTCATACATACTGAATGCTGTGTATGTACACCTGATCACCAAGAAGATATCTCCTTTGCCTTAAAGAAAGTTGATGGCGAGATACAGGCCATCCAATAGTTAACTGGAGGGAACAAACATTCAAACCACAGTGCTTATATTTCCCCTCCATTTTTCTTGCCTACCTCTTCCCCAGATCCCATTTTTTCTAAGTTTGTTGTTTTATCAAATTTTTCATCTCTTATCTAATGCTTCCATTTTTATTTACTTGTTCTAAGCAAAAAAAGTAAGCTATATACAATTTTCTTCTGTTCTATAATATATATTACTTATCTTTCAAAGTTAAAAGTCATAATTAAAAGTTTAAGCTCCAGAAATCAGACTATTTTCAAATCCTGGCTTTACCACTCACTAGCTGTGTGATGTTGGACTTATGGAATCACTGGATAAGGGTAACAATCTACTCACATGCAAATTATATAGAATAGTAATGATTAAATTAGGTATCACATGTCAAGAACTTGGAGCCAACCCAAGCACATGGTAGGTGCTCCACATTGTTAGTGCTTCTACTGATGGCCGTACTGGGAACAGTGCTGCTCCTCCACATCCTCCTCTCTGCTTTGTTATTTTTCCTGCATCCTGGTGTGACTCAGAGGTCTTACATTGCTCTTGGGTTTTCTGTTGTTGATTTTTTTTTCCTGTTTACTAATTCCTAAACATTGAAAATCTAACCAGTTTTGTTAGTTTTTTTTCAGTATGGTATGACCTTTAACTCCACTTTCTGAAAAAGCAATGATGGCATAATGGAAAATAAACAGAACATTATTTGATGCCACTAGACTGATTGAAAAATGCTAAGAAGTGAGGGTCAGGAGGGGATAAATGAGAAACATCCTACATGTGGCAATGTTACTATTGCAGATTGAAAGAACAATTGAAAACTACTAGACTGACAACTGAAATATCAGAGTCACTACCCCAAACAAACAATATGGCTATTGATAGGTACATAGATCTGGAAGACTCCATTAGACTTTTACGGTTGGGTTGATGGTTTTCAGAGAAGATAGAAGACATAAGATATATTATTATATTTAATTTTCACATTCCCTATTTATAGGAAAAAGTCCTCCATAAAATGTTCTTTATCTTCTATATAAAGCTTTAACTTTGGATCTCTTTATCTATTTTATGTCTCCCAAACTATTTTTCTCTTGTGTATTTACCTTTTATTCCCCCTTGCTTAGAGTCTGGGTTTTCATCTCTGTCTGATCCCAAGGACTTCAAAATATTAAACTATTTTATGTGTTCCTTGGGCTGCTTTACTCAGAATCCAATCTTCATCTAGCTTTTTCTATGATTCCTTTTTGCTCCATGGCCACAACCAAAGGACAGAGCCACTCTATCTCCTGAACACAGCATCATCCAGGGGATCAAAGCAAGGGACAGAAAGTATTTCACTTTTCTAGAAGGGAAATTTGAGCACTTTTAGCCACGTTTATTTCTGCCCAGAGTGATATAGGTCATAGAGCTTTACTGTCTTCAAATATCTGGAAGGTATTGGATGAAATAAACACCAAAGTGAACAATATAAAGGATACTTTTTATTTTATTAATCTAATAATTGAGACATTTCTTAAAAAGTAATGGCCTCTCTTATAAAGTATCATGTCCCCGTCCCTAGATGTAATACCAATGAGACAATGTGATCATCTGTCAAAAAAAGGTTTTATAAAGATTCTGAGCAAATTGGGCAAATTGGCCAGGTCAATGGTCATCAAACTGTGCTCTGGGGAACTTCAGAGTCCTGCTGCAGGGGATGAGGCCAAGTTTGCTTCTTTCTCTTAAACCAGAGCTGCTACACTTTCAATTTGCTTTATTATTAAGTTTCCACATAGAATTTTATTTGAAAATAAAAAAGAGTTCTACTGGTAAAATAAAGTTACAACTCAACTCACTGGACTAGATGACTTTTAAATTCCCTTTTATACCTATAATTCTGTTATGATTTTAAATGTCTATGATTCAATGTTCAATACAAAAATATAAAGTTAAGGAAACAATTAAAAAGGTAAGCTTGCCATTTTTCTTCAATTATTTTTTAACTCTTCATTTTTACTACAATTTAATAAAAAATATTCAATAGAGTTTTGATACCATGTGGCAAATGCGCTATTCAAGATAAAGGAGGCTTCAGCTAAATCATGCTATGTGTCAGGAGATAAAGGGAGATTAGTAAGAGATCAAAAAATCAATAAATTATAAAAATTATTTCCTAAATATGTATTTAAGTCCAATATATCCTATAGTCACTCAATATGTTACTTAAGGTATACTTTATAAATATTTAGATCCATTATGATTCAATTTTAAAATAAAGTGTTTTCAAAGAAACCATCACAATATATGTAGTAAAGAAATTTTCTTATTAACATAACCTCAAATGCTTATAAAGAGTACATTATACATTAACAGCACAATCTGGGCCCTCTACAAAATTTGAAGAAATAAAAAGTCCACTTTTATTGTGGTATACTTGAAGAATAGAAATTTCCATATGAAAAGCTATTATGGTGAGTTTCAATATCAATAAAATTCTCAATTCTATAAAATGGAAACATCCAATTAGTTAAGCATATTTGTCATAAGGAAAAAGTAAAACAAAAATTTGACTCACTGTTTATTGAGTGTAGATGATAGAGAGGAAGTATGTATGCTAATTTCTTTTTTATATTTGCTGTTGGAAACATGAAGCATTCTCAGTTGTATTTCAGCTTTTCTGTATTACAGAATTCACACTACTCTGTGACTCCAGATAACTATGAACATGATATAGAAATAGACTATGTTCTTTTACTATTGTTTTCCTGTAGTGAGAACACTTAAGATATACTCACTTAGCAAAGTCCAAGTACACAATACAATATTATTAACATAGTCCCCATGCTGTATGTTAGATCTCTAGAACTTCTTCATCCTACATAACTGAAACTTTGTACACTCTGACCAATATCTTGCCATTTCCATCCAGCCCTGGTAACCACCATTTTACTCTCTGCTTCTATGAATTTGACTTTTTTAGATTTAACATACAATTGAGATTATGCAGTATTTTTCTTTCGGTGTCTGAATTATTTCACTTAGCGTAATGTGCTCCAAGTTCATCCATGTTGTCACAGATGGCAGAATTTCCTTCTTTTCTAAGGCTGAATAATATTCCATTGTGTATATATACCACATTTTCTTATCCATTTATCCATTGATGGACACTAGGTTGGTTCCATATACTGGCTATTGTGAATAATGCTGCAGTAAACAAGAGAGTGCAGATATCTCTTCAAGGTAGTGATTTCATTTCCTTTGAATATGTACTCAGAAGAGGGATTTCTGGATTACATGATAGTTCTATTTTTAATTTTTTGAGTATCCTCCATACTGTTTTCCATAATGGCTGTACCAATTTACATTCCCACCAACAGTGTATAAGGGTTCCGTTTTCTCCATGTCCTCATCAACACTTCTTTTCCTTTTTGATGATAGCCATGCTAACAGGTATGATGCTATGTCCCAATGCAGTTTTTCATTATATATATTTAAGATGTCCAACATGATGTTTTGACATACTTTACATATTAAAGTGGTTACTATAGTCAAGCAAATTGCAATATTCATCATCTCACATGGTTACTTTTTTTTGTGTGTATGGTAAGAGCACCTAAAATCTAGTCTCAAAAAATTTCCAGTCTATAATACAATTTCATAACTATAGTTTTCATGCTGTACATTAGATCTCTAGATTCATTCATCCTACATATATGCAACGTTGTACCTTTAACCTGTGTTTCTCCATTTCCTCCCCCACCCTTCACTCCTGAAAACTATCATTTTATTCTCCGTTTCTATGTATTCAACATTCTTTTTCTTGGATTTCACATACAAGTGAGATCATATAGTGTTTTCTTTCCGTGTCTGGTTGATTTCACTCAGCAAAACGTACCCCCAGGTTTATCTATGTTGTTGCAAATGGCAGGATCTCCTATCTCATCTTAGTTTGATTTGCATTTCCCTGATGATTAATGATGTTGAGTACCTCTTAATATACCTATTAGCCATCTATGTGTCTGCTTTGGAAAAATGTCTGTTCAAGTCCCTTGCCCATTTTTTATTTGGGTTATTTGTTTTCTTGCTACTGAGTTTTATGAGTTCCTAATATATTTTGGATATTAACCCTTTAACAAATATTTTCTCCCATTCTATAGGCTGTCTTTTTGTTTTATTGATTGTTCCCTTTGTTGTGCAGAAGATTTTAAGTTTTATGTACCATCTATTGCTTATTTTTGCTTTTAGTTGCCTATGCTTTTGGTTTTATATAAAAAATAATCAATGCCAAGGCCAATGTCAAGGAGCTTATTCTCTCTTTTTCTTCTAGGAGTTTTACAGTTTCCAGGCTTAAGGTTAAGTCTTTAATCCATTTTGAATTAATCTTTGCATATGGTAGTAAGATAAGAGTCCAATTTTATTCTTTTGCTTGTGTATATCCAGTTTTCTCAACACCATTTATTCAAGAGGCTATATTTCCCCACTGTGTATTCTTGGCACCCTTGTCAAAATTAGTTGACCATATATACATGGATTTATTTTGGGTTCTCTATTCTATTCCATCAGTCTATGTGTCTGCTTTTATACCAGTTCCATACTGTTTTGGTAACTATAGGTTTATAGTATAATTTGAAATCAAGAAGTGTGGTGTCTCCGACTTTGTTCTTTTTTCTTAAGATTGCTTCAGCTATTTGGAGACTTTTGTGGTTCTATACAAATTTTAGGATTGTTTTTTTCTATTTCTGTGAAAAAATTCCATTGGAACTGTGATAGGAATTTCATTAAATCTGTAGATCGCTTTGGGTAGCATAGACATTTTAACATCAATTCTTCCAATCCAGGAGTATAGTACCCTTGCCGCTTTTCAGACCATCCTCATGGCTCTTTCACGATTCAAGTTTACCCAAAATTATCCAACGTATGTACACTCAAAACTCTGACAACTGATTTTTTAAATAAAGTATAACATACGTTAAATTCCCATTAATCTATTGTTAAAAGAAACACTCCTTTAATATAAAAAATGTTTTATTGCTATGGTTAATTATCACGAGTAATCTGTTTCAGCAATTTGACTTTCACATAATTTATTGTTAGATTTTTCTTCTAGATTTTAGTTGTGTTGAAAGATCTGACTGCAAAAAAATGATTAAATTAAATAGGCTGGTTTTTTTTTTATGTCTCATAACGTGATATCTGTTTATCCATTACTAACTGTGTACACTTGAACCAATCACTTAATTGCTAAACAAAATTTGCTGCTTTGTAAAAGGAGGAAAATAATAGTATCAGACTCATGGGGCTCTTGGGAAATTATAGAGACATAATGAAAAGAAGGTACTGACCACTGAATCTGGTACAAGGCATATACTAAATGGCACACATGGTTGTATTATTTTATATCACATCATGCACAAAATGCATACAACCAGCATTAAGCTCAAGCACTCATTACTCTCTTGCAAAAATTGTTACTAGTAGTTATTTAGTTGCTATTAGAGACATTACTAAGTTTTAGTTACAGGCAATATTTAAACATATACAAATGCCCTTATTTATTCTATTACATGATTACATTTTTAAAAGACAATATATTTTGAGTAACTTTACTGTGATTACATGAAATTATGATTTAAGTAGCACATAAAAATAAATTTAAATGGTATTTGCATAACTGTAACTCAATCCTAATATTCATAATAAAGTCAGAATCATTCTACATAAATGTAGCTTTATGGATGCAGTTAATTTAGATTTAATTTGCAAATGATTACTTTTAAATAATGATTTTGAATTTTCATCTAATGGAGAAAAGAAACACATCATTCTCTAACAGTTAAAGTATTATCCACTTAGAGGGCTAGTGTCTGGATATAAAATAATAAAATACATGGGATTATCTAATGCAACATAAATATTATAATTATATGTCAACAACTTTACAAGACCTCCCAACAGAGTAAACTATACATCTCCACCCAATAACTTTGGTCTTGCTAACGTGACTTGCTTTGACCAAAGAAACATGTGCAGACATGAAATGCTGACGTGCCAAGCAGAGACTATGAAAGGCATTACATACTTCCATTTGTCCTCTTGTCTTCCTGCTACCCACCATGAAAAGAGCATGCCCCAGTGACAGCTACTCCTTCCACCTCAGTTTTGGAGTGAGAGATAAATAGAGCAATACTGAGCCCAAACCTAGCCAATTGCAACTAAACCACAAATTAATTCCCCACTTCATGGGTAAGAAATAATTGTTTTCACGGTAAAAGGACTGTTTTACTTTTTCTTCATATACACATACATTTTTCTGTCAGGATGAGATGGATAAGCATAATAAAAAATTTCAAAAAGATGTAAATAGGTACCTTATATAACAGGATAAAAACTTCTCCGTTCACATTAAAGACCAGCTTTCCAGATGTCAAACTTATCATCAGCATTTTAAACAAATTTGAATTTACTTTCACGGCTAAAGCACACTGCTACATTTCTTTAACAAGAGCATACTTTGCAGACATCAAATTCATATACTAGTCTCAAAAAAGTATACAATTGGAGAGTTGAGATCATAATAATGGTTTTATGTGTGCTTTGAAAGTTTGCCTATGAAAACTGAGGTTAGACTAGCTAACTGACAAATTTAAAACTTGTAACTGAAAAATGACCTGATTAATTATGGGACCTAGCTGTGTGCAGTCATTTTCTCCAGATCTTCTCCCAAAACTTCCAGCAAGTAGTGATCAAGTCATGATTGATGACCACAGTTTTGACATATTTATGTACTTTATTCACTACCTAGCTTCTTTGTTATTTGAATCATTTAATAAACTCAGTGATTCCAGCTATATACTAGTACTAGAGTAGTCATAAAATAACTCCATGGACATTTTTCTTCTATTTTCTCCTCTGTCTTTACTTCTTACTTTTTTCTTCCAATTCCCTCACTTTTCTAATCATATAAAACTCTTTCTATTTTCTTAGGTGTTTAAGTCATAGAGAGCTCTGAAAATTAAACTAAAGACATTACTGTTCATGGAAGATAGCACATAAATTAAAAGACAAAGTGTACCTAAATGAAAATTATTCAGTTGCTTTCATCTTAAAACATACCACACAGTGAATCAAAGGGGCTTAATAAATAGCTAATGTACATTTCATCATATTTGCATAACTTCATTTTCCTAGAGGTCTATCCATGAAGGCAGAATAAATATATTTCATCTCCCAATAGACCCACAGAACACTATAATAATAATAGTGATAATTATCATTTAATAGACAGGATGTATCAAGACATTATACTAAATAGAGTTGTCAGGATCAGATAGGTTCTACTACAATAACATATAAACCCTGAAATATCAGGAACTAGTACTATAAAAATTTATTTCTCATTTATGAAAAGTCAATACAGCTAGGGAGGGGTTTCCCTCCATCTCCTGATGTCTGCTTTCCATGGTTTCTAGCATTGCCAAGGCAGGGCAGGAGAGATATAAAAGAAAGAAAGAGATGTACTAACTCTTAAATGCCTCCGACTACAGGTGACATCATTTCCTCTCACATTTCCGTTTGCCAAAACAGTCATATGGTCCTGCACGAACTCTGACTTATGCTTGTGAATGTTGGCATCCTGTCTGCCTGGAAAGTGAAAACGGTCAGTTGAACAATTAGAATTGTCTTCACTAAGTGAGTAAAATATGCTATCCTTTTACGTATATTCATATTTCAATAAATTTATTCTCATGACTACCCCAAATCAGGACTGGGATTTTGTGTTTATCACCAACTGTAAAAAGCACAGGATTGTTGCAAAATTTTCAAATATAATGTGTTTCCAGAAACAGATTAGCCAATTGGCCATCTTCGTATGACCTGAGTGCATTTATCCCACTCTGCCATTTTCTGTGAGACAAGGATTTTGTGAAACTCCTGTCCCTGGTAGAGGGCTGCCATTTTTGGAATTGGATAGGTTATGGTGTTTAGGGGTGCATTCACCTTCCCCATGCAATGCAAATAGAAACAAAGGAAAAAGTTCTAGCAACCATTAATAGGACAATTGAAAGATATAACACGAAGGATTTTATAAGGATGAAAATTTAGAAAGAAGAATAAGACAGGAGTAAGCAAAGAGAGAGAAAAATGAACAGTGATAGGAAGAGAAAGAAGTCAGCAGATGAACTGAGATGGACTGAGTTGAAAAAGAGCAGGGAGACCCTCACTATCTCCAACAATACAGCAACCTGGTAAAGACTTTTCATTCTCTCATTTGTCTTTCCTTTCTTTCTTCCTGTCTTTTACCTTGTTCTGCTTGTTCTCTTCTCTAGCACTTATAGTCACATTAGCATCCATACAGAAATATTATTGAAAAATTTTCTTGTTTATAAAAAAACTTAAAAGAATGAGTTTATTCATAAATTTAGAAAAGTTGATAGATTAATATTTAGTGCAAGTTTTTTTTAAAAAAATCCAAAACAATTTAAAATTTTCAAGTGTCTTACTAATTCCTGTTTCCTTTCTCATTTCTCTACCCTGACCGCCCTTTTTCACCTCCCTAATAACAACTGAATGAATGTCAGTGAGTGGCCTTCCTTAATGTGAAAGAGGAGATTACAAAATCAAGACTTTAATCTGAGCCTCAAAAAAAGCTGGGTTCAGGCAATCATGTGCTGCAATGTTTACTCTAAATGTTGACACACCTGTATATCTCTCTATTTTTAGGGACAACATTTAAAGTAATTTCAGCAGTTGATAAAAAACAAATGACTTCCTACAACATTACCATTAAAGCATTTTATGCTACAATAAAAGAGACACTAATTACCATAGGAAGTCAGGAACAGCTTTATATTTTTCCCTCTAAATGACATAAAAATTTGTAATCTCTATAGTTAGTATCGTTCTTGTCGTGAGTTCTTTATAGATTTAAATACAGATTATTTTCAAGCTCATTTTGCAAAGCTTATATTTGGAGAATCATGAATGACATATTTATACGAAAAGTACTTCTTAAAAATAGATAAAGGGAGTTTATTTTAGTCCCAAAACAAAAACGTCCACTTGTGCTAAATAATCACCAGGAAGAGTTTCATTTTCAGGCCTCCAATTTTCTACTTGATTTTTTATTAGCATCAATGAAACTTTCCTAAAAATGGAAAGGATTTAAACATGGTAATTTCCAATTAGAATGATTCAAAAGTTGTCTTCATACTACAGGCACTAAACGTAGATTGGAGAGGAGGGAGGATTTTATTTTATTGAATTGCTACCAAGTGTGGCCTTGAGATCATGGTACTTATGGGACTGGATAAGATCATGTTAAATGTTTTAAAATGAAAATTGTAATATCATTATCATGACATAGGTTGTATGACAGCGCAGTGTGTGATGTTGGTACTGCAACTGCATGATTTGTTTCACTATGAATAAGCAAAGATATGATGTTAAAACTTTGCATTACTCATTGGAAGATTTAAGGCAACACCACAGGGTGGGCAGATATGGATTTTGCTAGCAAGAAGTTCCTGTGGAAGAAATTTCTGTGCCTCACAGGAGCAAGCCCTTAGTTAAGTAATCTCTAATAAACTCGTCTAACTTGTCAAAAAATAAAAATAAAAAAAAGTACTTTTCCTATACTGTATTTTAAAAATAAAAATTCTGTAAGGTCCTTCATGTGAGAATACCTCTACTGAAATAAAAAGGAAAACAAATAACCCTGTACATACTACTGGCTGAATACCAAGATATATTAAATCAAGGGTTAAATACAATCACCTTTAGATATAGTCTGTTGTTTCTTCCAGTGTTTAATTCTATTTTAGACAATTTCAAATCAATTTTTCTCTTCTATAATCAAGCCACAATTCTTCAAGTTATTCTATTTTACCATAGAGATGTTCTGAGCTTAAAGTCATCAGTTACTTAAAATCTTATCATTAGTAATGATTGATACAGAACATAGATCCACAATTTTGTCACTCAAAGTCCAGCAACAAAATAGAAAAAAAAGTAAAATAAAAGATCCTTAGCATTAAAAATTTAACCATTAGCTATAATAGTATTGTAAGATATATAGTGTTTATAATAAAGTATGGTCTCCCACTGTAGTAATCTTGAAAAGAAATGGAGTATAGAAAAACAACTCTTTTTTGTTTTATTAGAAATATTCTCCGTGTTATTCTGAAATATATTCTAGTATTTGTAAATGAAGTAAAAAAGTGATAAATAAGAAATATCATGCACTCATTAAATGCCAACTATGTGCCAAATACTGTGGTCTTTGCTTAAAATTAAAGTATGAAATGCATTCTGCTTGCCTTTAATGAACATGTTTTTGGAGTCAGCAGAAAAATATACACATAATTCTAATTCAACTTAATAATTATTATAAAGTAGACATGTAAGAAATGTAGAAGAGCTTAAATACTTCTTATCGTCTTAAAACTTCCACTTATTCTATCTCATCACAACTTCTATATATGCTTTTCAAAATATGAAGATTACAACAAAAGATACAGCTTTCCTATGGATTATTTTTCTTTTTGCAAATCAGGCACAAGTCTTCATCAAGGGAAGTTTCTGAGAGAAAATAAAAGGGAGAGTGTCTATTTCCCTATTCTATGAAATTATATTGCCAATTTCTTCTATTTAGCCTGGAATTAAATGAAAATGAAAGTATTAGCAGAGATGATACATCAAGTTTTATGGGGTGTGTACTTTGCAAAAACTATCTGGAAAAATGAGTTTGTAAAGGTAAAATGCAACCTGTATTCCACATACAGAACTGTGCACCTTAGCTCTGAGCCTTGTCCATGGACTGTGTCTAATCCAGATAAAGACTGCTTATAGACTAATGACAGCCCTGAGTGTTAGGGTCCCAGTAATTGGGCATATCATCAAAAGTCTGTCCCTGTAAAGGATCTCCAAAATAAGGCCAAACTCTCTAAACAGTTCATCCACATTCAGCTCATGGAGGTCATAACTCAAGTAATAGTGTTCAGAATCACCTTAAAGGATGTATCTGCCCGTTTCACACTTCCTTCTTAGAAAGGGTACAAAAAGGACCAGATACTGTAGGGCCATCAGGGAAGCCATCTTCCTTAATTTAATGTAACACAGAATATTTAAATGTTAATTACTAGAAGAAAATTTCCAGATAGCACAATGTTCCCTCATGTCAAAGTGACCCCAATTATTTCCCCATGAGTCTTTCTTTAACCTTGGAGAATTTCATACATTGTTAAATACCATCTCCTGGGTAGTGAATCCTAGAATCCCTTTTCTCGTACTCTCACACTGTCACTCAATTTGTACCCAAATACTTTTCATGATTCCCTTGGTAATGATGTGACATACTAGAAGTGTTAAAAAATAAGTAATTGAATCATTAAGCAAACAAATAATGGCTTGTTTTACAAGTGTCTTTCTGCACCTTCCCCACCCAGCTTGCCTCAGAATGTAAAGGCCCTGCTCTGTCATGTGCAGTTTTGAGATAGTCAAACAATGGACTCAAAGACTAGCAGTCCCTCAGAAGCAATTGGCCTGGATTTTTCATTTGCTTTCTTTCACCTGCTGGCTTAAACTAGAGGATATTATTTCATGTTTCACCATTAAGTAGTACTCCTTGTGAATATTAAAAGTAAAAATACTCTGAAGCAACTCTACCCAAGAAGACCAAGAGAGACCAATTTCCATTCTGTATTCCACTTAGGCTTACCCTCATGTCCAGTTTCTCTCATGAGAAATGCTCTCAAACCACATCCCACCCCACCCCCAGCTGCTCCAGTGACAGATCTTAACCTCCTGAATAGACTGGCCATGGGTGCTCGACCTTCCCAATACCACTGGCATCATTTTCATCTCTACCAAAGCAGATTAGTCAGAGCATTGGTCATAAGGTTTTCCAGAATCCAACTCTAAATAGAACTAATTTGAGAAGACCTCATTGTCCATGGAGTAAAGAAATTATTATGAGAACCTTTCTCAACACCAGCAAGAAAACTTTTAGTACAGTCTCAGCTCTTAGTGATGTTGAAAGAAAAACTTTAGACAAATTAAATTTAACAGAGTTTAATTGAGAGAGAAAAAAGTAAAAAGGAATCTGGCAGCTCCAATTGCAATAGAGTCAGAGACTCCGAGACCGTCACTCGGTCAGATTTTTGGACAAAACAAAGAAATTAATGAACAAAAAAACAGAAGAGAGGTACAGAAACAGCTGGATTGTTTACAGCTTGGTGTTTTCCTTATTTGAACATAGTTTGAACAGTTGGCTACCTGTGCGTGGTTGAAGTATGACTGCTGTGATTGACTGAGACTCAGCTACTATTTCAGAAGCATAATCCTAAATTAGGTTTTCAGTTTGTTTATGTACTGAGTTAGGCTGTGATTCCTGCATAAGAACTCAAGTATGAGAGTACAGAGGCTTTCTCAGGCCAAGTTTTAGTTTGATTTAACAGTGATATTGGGTAATTCACCAAACTCCAGTCCCTCTTAGGACACAGCTCTCATATTGCCCTGAAAAACTGATTTGTTTCAACAATAATTTTTGCAGAACTCTAATCTCTGCTGAATGGAACACATTTCTCACTTCAGTTTACTGTTAATTTTTTTTTTTTTGCCATATTATCAGCTTGATAAAAACCAACATTTCTACACTGAAAAAGAGGAAATTCAAAACCATTACAGTAAAAAACATTTATCCCTGAAAATTATACTAGAATTTTAAATTTTAAAAGATGAGAATTCTCTGCCGGGCGCGGTGGCTCACGCCTGTAATCCTAGCACTCTGGGAGGCCAAGAAGGGAGGATTGCTTGATCTCAGGAGTTTGAGACCAGCCTGAGCAAGAGTGAGACCCTGTCTCTACTATAAACAGAAAGAAATTAGCCAAACAACTAAAAATAGAAAAAAAATTAGCCGTGCATGATGGCACGTGCCTGTTGTCCCAGTTACTTGGGAGGCTGTGGCAGGAGGATAGCTTGAGCCCAGGAGTTTGAGGTTGCTGTGAGCTAGGCTGATGCCATGGCACTCTAGCCTGGGAAATAGAGTGAGACTCTGTCTCAAAAAAAAGAAAGAAAAAAAAGAAGAAGAGAATTCTAAAAATGCCTATCAGAACCACATTTGCAGAGCACTAAATAAGAAGAAAAAGTTGATTAAATGTAGTCACATGCAAAAATCACAAAAGCAAGGAGAATGGCTAGTAAATTTGACAATTTTTTAAAGATAGAACACAGAGTCAGTAAGGGAATATGTAGACTATTATGAACTATTCTGCCTTAGACTTGAGAGCACTTTCAATAGAGTACAAAATACTGAAGACTAATCTATGTGGTCAGAAAATATAATTAGTGGTGGGCATTGAGAATAATAATAAATAAATATGGATGACATGTGGTTTCAGGCAGTGAAATTACTTTAAAATGAATAGAGAATTGTTACCCAGACAGGGATTCAGTTTCAGGCTACTTATTTTTAATACCTAGGATGAAGGATGTGGCATGAAATAACAAAATGTGCAACTGCAGACCGGTGATACATCGGTAAAAGTAAGATAAAAGTAAAATAAAATAGAATGATTTGAATAAAATAAATTTGCACAGAGCTTAGTATTTAAACAACTATTCATGAAGTGAATACAATTTGTAAGGCAATAAAACAAGAGTAGTATATGTATAGTAAGAATAAACAAAGAAATAAAAAAAATACTATATAGATGTTTTTGCAAAGAGGTTAGCAAAGGGCAATAGGTCTCAAGTCTTATTTTGAGTAAAATACCTCAAAAGTACAGGCAACAAAAACAAAAATAGACAAATAGGACTTCATTAAAGTAAAAAGCTTCTGCACAGCAAAAGAAATAATCAACAGATGAAAGAGACAACCTGTTGAATGAAAGAAAATATTTGTAAACTGTTCATCTGACAACAGACACATACTCAGAATATACAAGGAACTCAAACAACTCAACAGGAAAAAATAAAAAGAAATAATCCATTAAAAAGTAGGCCAAGGACATGAGTAGGCATTTTTCAAAAGTTGACATATAAACAACCAACAGGTATATGAAAAAATGCTTGACATCTCTACTAAATAGGATTTGGTAGAAAAAAGCTCAACATCACCAACTGTCAGAGAAATGTAATTCAAAACCATAATAAGAGAACATATTATCCCAGTCAGAATGCCTAGTATTAAAAAGGAAAAAAAAAAACAAAAATGGATATTGGTACAGATGTGGATAAAAGGGAACCCTTATACACTGTCAGTGAAAATGTAAACTACTACAGCCACTATGGAAAACAGTATGGAAATTTTTCAAAAATCTAAAGATAGAATTACCATTCGATTCAGAAATCCCACCACTGAGTATCTACCCAAAGGAAAAGAAATCAATATGTCAAAGGGATACTTGCATTCACGTGTTTATTGCAGAAATTTTCACAGTAGCTAAGATATGGAATCAATCTAAATGTCCATCAACAGATGAATGGATAAGAAATTGTGATACATATATGCAATGGAATACTATCCATCCATAAAAAGGAATAAAATCATGTCATTTGTAGTAATATGGATAGAATTGGAGGTCATTATCTTAGGTGAGATAAGTCAGGCACAAAAAAAGAAAAAAACAAGTATCTCATGTTCTCACTTAAATGTGAAAGCTAAAAAATTTGAACACATGGAGGTAGAAAGTGGAAAAATAGATAACAGAGACTGGGAAGGCAGAGGTGAAGAGGAGGATGAAGAGAGATGGATTAAAGGGTACAAATACATAGTAAAATAAAAGGAATAAATTCAACGTTTGATAGCAGAATACTATGACTATACTTAACAAAAAGATATTGCACTCAGGTGATGGACACCCTATATACTCTGACCTGATCACTTCCCGTTATATACATGTAACAAATTTTCTCATGTGCCCCATAAATTAGCACAAAAATTTAAATATTAAGTTATTAAAAGTAAAATAAATTGTTGAACTAAAATTATTAAATTGAGCATATGTAAAGACATAGGAACTATGTTGAATAATAAAACCATTACTTGCTATCACGAAATAAATTTTTTATATTTTTTGAGACAATAATTCATATATTTTAAAAAATTTCTTCCATTTTGTTAGATTTTTTAAATTTCCCAGGCAAGTGTAAGTTATAAATAAAATATTATTTTATTAAGTGTTTAAGAGGAAAAAGGTATATTGTTGACACTAGTATTTTTGACAATATAAAGCACTGAGACCATTTATTTTAAGGATAAAAGATGAGATTGGAGATTGTTAAAATATGTCACTATAAAGGCAAAATTGTTTTTAAAATTCTGTTTATGTTGAATCTTTATGTATTCTCTATTTTGGCAGAATAAAATTGTGTTTCTGGTTGGACTGATTGGTTTAGTGAAAATGGCAGGATGGCTTTCTATAATAGTAAACTTTTTTAGTTATTTCTCAGAACTTTATCTTAAAAATTACATATCTTTCTTTATATACATAACATTATAATGATTTATAGTATGTTTCATTCATTTTTTACTAAAAAGACATTAAAGAATGAAGCAGAATAGAGACTTCTGTGCCCCCTAAGAATATACCATGAGAACAAAGAAGTTTGTGCTTGTGCAAATAATAATATCTTACTTATAGTGGGTATCTTCTATCTGTTGTTGGAGAAATATAATTATAAACAAAATCTTCCCCAACCCACAAAATCTCTCCACACATGTAGAAGAGGAAAAAAAATCCACAATTATCAAATAAGCATTAAACCAAAATGTGACGCTCATCCTAGGCAATCTGCTAAGAGATTTAAAAACAGAAAGAAACCACCCTTTTTATAACTAAATAGATACAACTCATTACACACATGCTTTGAATATAATAACTAGCCCTCAAGTAAGAGGACTTGACTTCATCTTTTGTCATATATAGTTAACCCTAAATTTACTTGATAATTTTAGTGACCATCTGTGGTGGCTATTTGGCTTTACACAAAGGGAAAAAAAATGAACTACTCATATTTTTACCACAGGAGATAGTTTTGCAATTTAGAGCAAGACTCCCAGGGAAATTAGGCTTATAACCCCCACAGAAACTGAAGAGATGGGGGTGTATCTTCCTGGCTTCCTGGGATGTTCACATTCCAAAGAGATAGTTACCATGTCCTTGGAGAAAGCCATTCCTGGGCTAATAAACTGACAAGACAATTAACTTTTAAAAAGATGCTCATACATTTCAAAGAGACAGAGAAAGAATTTATAGGTTTTAAAGCAAATGCTTTAAGAGAAAACAAAAGGGAAAAGTCTCTTCCCCTATTTGCTTTATTTTATTTTTAATTTTTTTATTTCAGCATATTATGGGGGTACAAATGTTTAGGTTACGTATATTGTCTTTGCCCTACCCCAGTCAGAGCTTCAAGTGTCTCAGCAAGGAAAACTAAGCCTTTTATTTTGAATTTGTATTTGCCCTTAAGGTGCCAAGTCCTGCTGTAGGCTCTGGAACACCACAAAGAATAACATGTAATCACTGCCCTCAAGGAATTTGCATTGCAGCACAATAATAGTTTAATCTGGTTACTATGTTCGTTCTGTGAAATCATAATGTATTATGTTATTATTAATACAATGTTAATAGAGACTGGCAAACATGAATATTGTGGGTACCACAAGGCATCCAACACCTGTTTCAATTTCCTTTACTGTGCTTTTTCGTATTGCAGAATCTGTAAGGATGAAAGCTAGATTGTTCACATCCCTTGCAGTTATGTTTGTAGAGGGGAATTAGGTTTCAATAATTAGAAGTATTTATGTAAGATTTGGAATGCAGAAAAGAAGCAGAGGTCATCTTTCTCTGCTTTGGTTCCTGTGTGTTTGGAATAGCACATAGGTGTGCATTTGTTGGTATCATGGATTTCAAGAGATGGATGAAGTGGAGAAGGAAGGATTAGACTTTGGAATTTCCTGTCCTAGATTGAAACTAGAACAATGTGTCCTGGCTCTAACAATTTCCATGGCAACCTCCTGATTCTTTACCTCAGCAGAGGCAGCATTTGACCTTGGACACCAGTTAAGTGATCTTGTTCAAAAAGACTCTCCTGGTAGTTCAGAGCCACTCTGCCAGGACCTTCAATGTTTTTGTAAAACACTAATTCAACCTAGGTAAAATCCACTTCTATTTAAAAGTTCTAGAGTAGTTTCTATTTTCTGTAACTTAGTCTCTGGTCTTAAGGTCAATTGTTTTTCATTTTATTTTTAATCAGTCCTTTGTGCACTTAAAGCCCTCATAACAGAGACTTAAAAATTACATAGAGAAAAGAAATATCAGTCCAGGCAGATTGTATTAATGTATTAATCTAGGATGAAATAGCCAAAATCATAAATGTTCTTAAATAAATTCCATTTATAATTATATATTTTACTTGTTTTTTTAGCATATACGATATATTTTAGACTCATTAAAACCAATGGCTTTCTTGTTACAATGCTTTCATACGTTGACTGACATATGCAATCAGAGATAAAAGTAGGCATCAGAGGTATAAATTCAGTACTTTTTTCTCTTTTTTAATGTCACTTATTAAATGAGGCAAAAAGTGAAGAAATTAATGCAAGTAGGTCAAGAAATTCCAAGTAAATTATACTATCCTCTTATTTATTCCATTATTTGCACACTTTTGCATTATAATGTTGTTTTGACAATAAGCTCAGGACTGTAGCTCATGATCTGACTTGAGTAACAAACAAAAATACTTTTTAATTTCAATACATAGGTTTTAAGAATAAGTTTTAAATACAAAGAATAATAAATGGAAACTACAGATTTTGAGAATCCATGTTTTCTTTTTCATATTTATCTCACATTACTATCCTAAAAACAGAAAGGAGTGGCATGTGATGCTTTTTTGTTTTGCCTTGTTGTTTGTTCGACATGAATGAAACCTAGAGATTTTTGCATTGATCAAACTGGGTTCTAAAACACCTTTGTAAGAGACAAACACACATATATATTCTATGATCTCAAACAAAACTAAAACAAACTGAGTATTACTGTTTGTGGAATAGAGGCATACTACAGACTAGTGTATTTCATTTATAAAGCATTTTTATTACAAAAGCTACTAATGAACTAAAATGCCTGTTGAAAAATGTTGCTAAAATGACATTTATAATCTTTCTTAGGAACCAAGTCATTGTTTTACTATATTCTTTTCACTGGAAAACTTGGAAATTTCAATTTTTCTTATGAGATACTGGGACTTTCTTCATACCTTTTATCTTTTCTGGTATAATGAGCCTGCATTACAGGAATTTCTCTTATTTCTTCCTTAGACTGCCTACTGAACATAACACCTCAAATTTTTCATTAAGATTATTCATGTAAATCACAAGAAATTGTCTAAACTTTTTTATACTGAACATCACACCATAAATAGAAAATAAAGCCAAAAAGACTGAGGACTTATGCTGCTACTTAAGAGTCCAAGATAGAGACAGGCAACACAGTTTAAGGCTGCCACAGGTATTACTATCAAGGTTGAATGTCATTCCAGGCTGCATGTCATTCAAGGCTATGATAATAAACAGTGAATCAGAAAATCAAATCTAGAAAACTGAGGATACTCACCAGCATGCAAATATAACTTTACGATCAGACACTCTGTTTTTATTTCCTTTTGAATGTTCATTAGGTTCATTAGTCATTCAACAATTATTTATTGATTATGTCCCAGTTAAAATGTACCGCAGAGTATAAGGAAAATGAAGGCAAATCAGAGCAGGACACCTATAATGAAGTATGTGTGAATGAGGGGGACATTGGGATAAAAAGTTGCAGAAAAGGGATAGCATATGCAAATCACAAGGAAAATTTTGTTGAAATGCACATGGTTTAGGAGATAAAGGGAGATTTCATTGGGTATGAAAATAAGGGATCTCTTACTTCTAGCTGAGAACACTACAGGAGGCTTTATGGGAGGGTTAATACTCCATCTGAAAGTTAAAGGATAGAAATGGTTTAGATATAGAGTTAGAAGAGAAGGGTATTGCAGGTGGAAATTATCAGCCATGATCCTGATTAACATGAAAAGTTAAGGTAGGATTAGTACTAAGAAAGAACTTACATTTAACCAGTTTCTCAAGGCCTAGTTATCACAGGCCAGCAAAGCAACTGCAAGCTGAAGTGGCCCAGTCTACCATCAGGGGACACACTAAAAATGGTTTCAGTCAGTGGTGACGACAGGACCAAGGACTACAGAGGGTCACAGCAGCTGAACCAGTGACCTGATAGCCCACCAAAGGGGATAAGTGGTTTTGATATTAATCTCACAGGGAGAAAAAGATAATGTTTCAAATACCAATAAGACTTACCAAAAAAGCATGCAAGAAAGTAAATCAAGGAGTTGGACATCTGATCTGACCTGTTCTGAAGCAAAATAGTGATTATTCATTGATCTTTCTAGTTGGGTGTGTCTGAAAAGATCATACTCTTTCTACATACCATCTTCAAATGTAAATTGGATTTTTTTGTAACAAGAAAATAAGGATGCCTATTTTATAAGACAGATGTAACTAATAAAAGAGATGATTCCCAAGGGTTTCCCCCAAAAAATGTAAAAAAAAAAATCACAGGCTGGGCGCGGTGGCTCACGCCTGTAATCCCAGCACTCTGGGAGGCCAAGGCGGGCGGATTGCTCAAGGTCAGGAGTTCGAAACCAGCCTGAGCAAGAGCGAGACCCCATCTCTACAAAAAAATAGAAAGAAATTAATTGACCAACTAAAAATACATAGAAAAAATTAACTGGGCATGGTGGCACATGCCTGTAGTCCCAGCTACCTGGTAGGCTGATTCAGGAGGATCGCTTGAGCCCAGGAGTTTGAGGTTGCTGTGAGTTAGGCTGATGCCATGGCACTCTCCTGGGCAAGAGAGTGAGACTCTGTCTCAAAAAAAAAAAAAAAATCACATATAGATGCTTATTTTCAGCTTTTAATCAATGCAATTATAATCAACATACCATTTAATTTGTAGTATAGTTTCAAAAAACGGATAAAGATTTATAAATATCATGTGTTTTGCATATTCTACTTCATTTTTAAAGAATACTATGCTTTTTTCAAACTTAGCAGTAATCAGTGCAACACTCTTTAGACTTAAGTTCAATTATATTAATTTCTATTGCTATTCCTTAGTGAGGGAATTAAGATTCTTGCTTAAAAACCATAAATTATTCAGCAATTATATCAGTATCTTAGTGAGGTAAGAAAAACAATTCCTCAGATTTAATTTGATTTAAACACTCACATTGACCTTACTAATAATAGATTTTTAAGCACTCTGGGGATGCATGATGGCCTAAATGGAATGATCACCACTGTTTATGTTGAGGAAGAAAGGCTTCCTTTTATCTGGGGAGGTGTATTGCAGAGCAGCTCAAGCAATACCACTGTGTAAGTACACAGGAGGAAGAAATGGGGAGGTACCAACAAACACAAGTTATGGGGAGCATTAGCAAGAGGCAGAAGGAGAAACATTAAAACATCGATGATCTAAATTTTAATATAATGAATTACAAAAGACAATGGCAAACAATTGTCTAAGCTAAGTAATAAAAACACCTTGATATGTCTCTCCTATTGTGATCTTTGGAATGCTCTCACCAAAACAATCATATTAATTTCTTAAAATCCAATGTTATATCTACTAGTTTTTTCAAACTAATCTCATTAGTAAGTATATATAATTATTCTATAATAATATAGACCTGCCTTATTTCCATTGGCTTAATTTGAAGTTAGAAGCATTTTATATTTCTATTAAATAAGATAATTTGATTTCCATTAAATCTAGTTGTTATTTTTTTAATATTCTGTTTGATGGTTTGCTTTGGTTGGTTTTCTTATGAATGTTGACATTACCCTAAAATGACACATTATTTTTACTTTAATAAAGAATATATACTTATGCTAATCAAAATCTATCATCTCATTCTTGTGCACATCAAACTAGATTAAAAATGGAATAAATTAAAACCTATACCATGTTGGTATTTTTAATGAACTATTTTCTCATCACCAATCAGTGCTCCTAATCATAAGCCTGTATGGTAATGATTAATGCAAAAACAAAGGCATTATTTGGTATTTGCTTAGAGAGCCACTAATAGATAATCCTAAAAATAATGTTTATTTATTTAAAAGTAGCCAGAGGCTGACTCAGAGCATATATTTTGATAGGAGATAAATGTTTAACAGCATGCATTTGCATCTACAATATTAACTTTCTATTGGAGTCTGTACAATAAGCAAATAAACTACATACCAATTTTGTGCTGTATCCTTTGATCAGAGTGTCCATTAAATTATTATCCTCTATTCTGTATTCTCTACTACATAAGATAATTTGTATATGCTATCACTGACAAAACAAAACAAAATTCTATTTTTAATGTGAAAAACTATCTTCATTTAAACCTTTATTCACAAAAAGAGACAACTACCATCTTATGTAGTTGTGCCAATACATCTGATTTTTAGTACCTATGTTTTTAGTTTCCCTATCCATTTATCTATCTACCTATCAATCTATATCTGTCTATCTAAATGGTCTAAGAAATGAGAAAGTTCTAGTTCACATAGCCATAGTCAGTGACAAGAACTGGAAGAAATATTAAAAGTCCTCTAACTTCGCCCTACTCTCTAAGAGCTCATGAAATAAAATAAAAATTTTAAAACAAAAGTTTTATTATTAAATTCTTAAATTTGAAGCAGAGATATATGTATCCATGTGAGCCTAAAATAGAGTCTATCATACAGCAATATTCAATACTAAATAAAAATATTAATATGTCATTCAGGACTTTTAAGCAGTTTTAGAACAAGATAGCTCTGTTTATATTCTGAGCTAATTTTACTCTTGCTTTTAACCAAGAGCAAATATGCATTTTATACTATTTAAAAAGTATTAGCAAAATATTTAAAGAAGCAAATAAAAAAGATAGCTCAAGGCTAGAATGAATTTGTTTGTAAAAAGAGCTTCATTTGTTTTTTGACAATAATCATGATTAAAAAAAGAAAATAATATTGAGAGTACATGATGACAAATGATGGGGAAAAGGAATATGATTATATAGAGAAATAAAAACCCTGGCATCCAGGACTTTCTAGAGACAGCCTGGATAGAAACTTTCACCTACGCTCTCCTGCAACTTGGTTCCGGGCTCTCTGTGCCAAAGGTCCCAACTCCGCCTTGGGGCTGAGCTGAGAAAAGGTCGGAGTCCATACCTGCCGCTTGTGTGCGGTTCTGCTTCTAGGGAAATGGTAGGGGAAAATAGGTGGGTGTGCCTGCCCCGCCAGCTTGATATCAGATAGTCTCTCGCCACACAACCCCCTTGCTCTCTGCACCCAGAGAGCAGAACTCACCAGGGCAGGGCCGAGCTTTGAAAGAGACAGGATTTTCCACAGACAGCCTGGATAGAAACTTTCATTCATGCTCTCCTGCAATTTGGTTCTGGGCTCTCTGCACCAAAGGTCCCAACTCCGCCTTGGGGTGGAGCTGAGAAAAGGTCGGAGTCCATACCTGCCGCTTGTCTGTGGTTTGGCATGTAGGGAAACGGTAGGGAGAAAGAGGCGGGTCCGGCTGCCCTGCTAACTTGATATTGGACAATCTGTTGCTACACAGCCCCCTTGCGCTCTGTGCCCAGAGAGCAGAACCCGCCTGGACAAGGCCGAGCTGAGAAGGAGCCTGCTTCTGCTAGATAGAGCCAGGAGAGAAATTTTCATCCACACCCTCCTGTGACATGGGGACAGACGCTTTATGCCAAAGATACCAACTCTGCCTTGGGGCAGAGCGGAGAAAAAGACTGATCCCATTCCTGCCACTTATCTCCAATTTGGTATTTAAAGAGACAGTAGGTGGAGAGTGGCCAGTAGAGGCTGCCTTGCCTGCCTGATCTCAGACGATCTCTCTCAGCACAAGCCACCCCGTGTTCTGTGTGCAGAGAGAAGAGTCCACCTGGACAAAGTGGAGCTGCAAAGGTGGCGGCTTCTCCAGGTATAACTGGAAGGGATGTTATCACCCACACCCTCCTGCGACTTGAGACCTGGCGCTTTGTGCCAAAGGTTCTGTCTCAGCCTTGGGGCAGAGCTGAGAAAGAGGCTATTCCCACACCTGCCGTTTATCACGAATTAGAAGTTTAAAGGGGTAGAAGGCAGAGAGTGGCAGTTCATGCTGCTGAATCACCAGAATGATCTTGGGTGGTCTCTCACCGCTCTAACCGCCTGCGCACTGTGTCCAGAGAGCAGAACCGATATTGGCAAGGTGGAGTAGTGAAGGTGACTACTTTTCTAGATATAATCAGGGGCAACACCAACACCCACACTCTCCTATGACTTGGGTCCAGGTGCTTCACATTATAGGGTCTAACTCCGCCTCTAGGCAGTGTTGAGAAAGAGGTGGTTCAGTCCAAAATCCGGATTCCAAGATTGTCACCTCTGCTTCGTTTCCACCTTCCCACTGGCGCAGGCCACAGAAAGGCAGATCTAATAGCCAATCAGGACAGTCTATTAAACTGAGTCCCCTCTCTACCTCTTTACTGTGGCCTGTTAACTGGTGCCTACAACCATAGGGCAAGCTCCACTCCTGGGAAATACAGAGGAGTGAGGGAGCTTGTTGTCCGAGCTGAGAATTGACAGAGATGAAAAATACCTTCAGCAGCGACCAACCCTCTGGTATTCCATGCAGAAGGAACTGACCTCATCCTGACAGGAGATAAGCCACGTGGCAGGTCTCAGTTTGATTTGTGACTCTCTGAGGCCTCAGGAAACGAAAGTCAGCATAATCTCAGAACTTATCATAGCACCTACATCTTCAACCTAGGAGTTGAGAGCTATCCCGTGCCCACAAGAGTTATCTAACCCCTGAATCTCTAAGCAAGGGGACTAAACCTATTAATATTAATAGACATAAGGTGAAGACATTAGATCAAAAATTATCCAACCTACTCAAACTCCTTTAAGATGCTACAGGACCAGACCACATACTCCCAGCTCTGCCATACATCAATCCTTAGGAATACCAGAATTTTGCTCAATACCCAGTCCTAACACCTCCGGTCCTCAACAGAACTCGCAGATGAGAAAGAACCAGTGGAAGATCACAGGAAACATGAAGGAGCAGAGAGAAAAGTCACCTCCAAAAGATAATACTCAACCTCCATCAACCGACACCATCTTACATGATATGATTAAACTGAAGGAGGAAGAATTTCGAATATGGATTGTCAGAAAACTCAACGGAATTGAAGAGAAAATAGAATCACAACATAAAGAGAACACAAGAACAATCCAGGAAATTAATGAAAAATTCTCCAAAGAAATTGAAATTATACAGAAGAACCAATCAGAAATTTTGGCAATGAAGGAAACAATCAAGGATCTGCATAATATAGTAGAAAGCATCAAGAACAGGATGGACTATGCAGAGGAAAGAATCTCAGAGCTCCAAGATTACACCTATGCCCTAAACAAATCAGAGGAAGAAAGGGAACACAGAAACAAAAGACAAGACCAAAGTTTACAAGAAGTGTGGGATTACGTTAAAAAGCCAAACCTCAGGGTGATCGGGATTCCGGAAGGGGAAGAGAAACAATCTCAAGGGATGGAAAACTTATTTCTCAGAATACTCGAGGAAAATATGCCGGGCCTGGCCAGAAATCTTGATATCCAAATACAAGAAGCTCAGAGAACTCCTGGGAGACTCAATATGAAAAGGTAATCATCTCCTCACGTGGTCATTAGGTTGACCAAAGTAAATGTGAAAGAAGCAATACTCCATTCAGCGAGGTGAAAACAACAATTAAACTATAAAGGAAAACCTCTCAGACTAACAGCAGACTTCTCATCTGAAACCTTACAAGCCAGGATGGATTGGGTCCTTATCCTTAACCTGCAAAAACAGAACAAAGGCCAACCCAGAATTCTTTATCCAGCAAAATTAAGTTTCATCTATGAGGGAGAAATAAAGTCCTTCTCAAACAAGCAATCACTGAAGGAATTTGTAAAGTCCAGACCAGCCCTACAGGAAGTTCTCAGCATTTATAAATGAACAAGGCAATAAACACTTCACAAAGTAAAATCGTCGAAGATTTAAAGTTTACAGCTCAAACTACATGATGGCTCAAGAGTAAGACAAAGCAACAATATGAATGGTAATCTTCTTCCAATTTCTATCCTTTCAATAAATGTAAATGGCTTAAACTGTCCTTTGAAAAGACATAGACTGGACGAGTGGATAAAAATCCACAAGCCTAGTATCTACTGTCTACAGGAAACACATCTAACTCACAAAGATGCCTTCCAGCTGAAGGTCAAGGGATGGAAAACTATCATCCAGTCAAATGGAAGTCAAAAGGAAGCTGGGGTAGCTATACTATTTGCAGATAACATAGACTTTAAAATAGCAAAAGTAAAAAAGGATAAAGAGGGCCATTTTATATTGGTGAAAGGGAAGTTCCAACAAAAAGACTTAACAATTCTTAATATCTATGCTACCAATACAGGAGCACCCAATTACATCAAGCAAACATTATGTAATCTAAACACCATGTTACACAACACTGCCACAGTAGCAGGAGACTTCAACACTACACTGAATGATCTGGATAGATCCTCCAAACAGAAAATAAGCAAAGATATAATGAAACTGAACAGAGCTCTTGATCAAAAAGGTCTGACAGATCTCTACAGAACATTCCATCCATATAAAGTTGAATTTACATTCTTTTCAGCAGCCCATGGATCCTTCTCCAAAATTGATCACATCCTAGGCCACAAATCAGATCTCAAAAAATTCAAGAAAATAGAAATTATACCTTGTATCTTTTCAGACCATAGTGGTATAAAATTACAGTTCAATGCCTATAGAAACACTCAACACCTCACAAAATCATGGAAACTAAACAACCTATTATTAAAAAAATATTGGGTCCAGGAAGAAATTCAGAGGGAAATCAAGAGTTTCTTCGAAAAAAATGATAACGGTGAGACTTGTTACCAAAACCTGTGGGATACAGCAAAAGCATATCTGAGAGGAAAACTAATAGGAATCAATGCTCACATCCAAAAAACAGAAAGCTTAGATACTAACAACTTAATGAATATGTTCAAAGAATTGGAAAAAGAAGAGCAAACATTTTCCAATCCCAGTAGAAGAAAAGAAATAACGTAGACCAAAGCAGAACATAATGAAAGGGAGAACAAGAAAACTATACTAAAGATCAACAAAACCAGAAGCTGGTTTTATGAAAAGATAAACAAAATTGACGGCCCTCTTGCTAGATTGACAAGGACTGAAAGGGAAAGGACTCTAGTAAACTCAATAAGAAATGAAAAAGGAGAGATCACAACAGACACCAAAGAAATACAAAACATTATATTTGATTACTATAAAAATCTATACGCCCAAAAACTACAGAATGAAGACAAAATGGACAAATTCCTGGATTCATACAACCTTCCTAAGTTCACCCAGGAGGTAACAGAATTCCTGAATAGACCAATCTCAAGCTCAGAAATTGAAGCAGTAATTAAAAACCTCCCCAAACAGAAAAGTTCTGGGCCAGATGGCTACACTTCAGAGTTCTACCAAACATACAAAAATGAACTCATACTTATACTACAGAAACTATTCCATACCATTGAGAAGGATGGTATCCTTCCTAACTCATTCTACGAAGCCAATATCACCTTGATACCAAAGCCAGGATAGAATGCAACAAAAAAAGAAAATTACAGACCAATATTCCTCCTGAATATAGATGCAAAAATCCTAAATAAAATTTTAGCAAATAGAATTCAGCAACACATCAAAAAAATAATTCACCATGACCAGCTGGTCTTTATTCCAGGGATGCAAGGTTGGTTCAACATACGCAAGTCTATAAATGCAATTCACTTCATAAATAAATTCAAGAACAAAGACAATATGATTCTGTCAATAGATGCAGAAAAAGCATTTGACAAAGACCAACACACCTTTATGATAAAAACTCTTAACAAAATAGGCATAGATGGCTCATACCTTAAAATTATCAATTCCATATAAGACAAACCAACTGCTAATATCATTCTAAATGGGGAAAAATTGAAATCATTCCCACTTCAAACCGGAACTAGACAAGGATGTCCACTATCTCCTCTTCTATTCAACATAGTGCTCGAAGGCCTAGCTATAGCAATCAGGCAAGAGAGGGGACAGATGAGATCAAACTCTCCCTCTTCACCAATGATATGATATTATACCTATAAAACCTCATGGACTCATCCAAGAGACTCCTAGATTTCACAAATGAATTTGGTAAAGTTTCAGGCTATAAAATCAATATACACAAATCAGAAGCATTCATATATGACAAGAACCATCAAGCAGAAACTCAAATCAAAAACGCAATACCCTTTACTATAGCCCCAAAGAAAATTAAATATTTAGGAGTATATTTAATGAAACATACGAAAGATTTATACAAGGAGAACTATGAAACACTAAAAAAAGAAATTGCAGATGACTTAAACAGATGGAAAAATCTACCTTGTTCATGGATTGGTAGAATCAATATTGTTAAAATTTCAATATTACCTAAAGTGATCTACAGAATTAATGCAATCTCCATCAAAATAACACCAGCATTCTTTACAGAACTAGAAAAAATAGTTCTTCACTTTGTATGGAACCAGAAAAAACCTTGTATAGCCAAAGCAATTTTAAGTAAAAAGAACAAACTGGGAAGCATCAGTCTTCCTGACCTCAAGCTTCACTACAAAGCAATAATAGTTAAATCAGCCTGGTAATAGCACAAGAACAGAAGCATCGATATCTGGAATGGATCTGAGATACCAGAGATGAAACCCTCAGTATATAGTAATCTAATCTTTGATAAACCAGACAAAAATATACAATGGGGAAGAGAATCTCTCTTCAATAAATGGTGCTGGGAAAACTGGTTAGCTACATGCAGAAGATTGAACCAGATCCCTACCTCTCACCTCTCACAAAAATTCACTCAAGATAGCTAACAGATTTAAACCTAAGGCATGAAACCTTAAGAATCCTAGAAGATGATGTTGGGAAAACCCTATCAGACATTGGTCTAGGCAAAGAATTTTTGAGGAAGACCCCCAAGGCAATTGCCGAAGCAGCAAAAATAAACAAATGGGATCTCCTCAAATTAAAGGTTTCTGCACAGCCAAGGAAACTATCAGTAGAGCAAATAGACATCCCACAGAGTGGGAGAAAATATTTGCTCTCTACACTTATGATAAAGGTCTAATAACAAGAATCTATCTAGAACTGAAAAGGATTAACAAGAAAAAATCAAACAACCCCATTAAGAAATGGGCAATAGAAATGAACAGAAACTTCTCCAAAGAAGACAGAATAATGGCTTGAAAACATATAAAAAAATGCTCAATATCTCTAATCATCAGAGAAATGCAAATCAAAACCACGAGATACCACCTAACCCCAGCGAGAATGGCCTGTATCAAAAAATCCCAAAACAACAAATGCTGGCGAGGATGTGGAGAGAAAAGAACTCTCTTCCATTGCTGGTGGGACTGCAAATTAGTGCAGCCTTTGTGGAAAAGAATTTGGAGATACCTCAAACAGCTAGAAATAGAAATACCATTCGACCCTGCAATAGCATTGTTGGGCATCTACCCAAAAGAGCATAAGTCATTCTGTTATAAAGACATCTGCACCTGAATGTTTATTGCAGCACAATTCACTATATTGCGAGGTTTTGGAAACAACCCAAGTGCCCGTCAATTCAGGAATGGATAATTAAAATTTGGTATATGCTCACAATGGAATATTACTCAATTCTAACAAACGACAGTGAATTAGCAACGTTTATGCTATCCTGGATTAAGCTTAAGCCTGTTATCCAAAGTGAGGCAACACAAGACCAGGAAATTGGGCTCCACATCTACTCACCATCAAACTGGTTCTGACTGATTAAAACTATGGTGCTCAAATTTTGGTAGTACTCATCAGGGAATTGCGGGGTAGGTGAAACCCACATCCTTGGGATATGGCCAGCATTGTGGGGGGGAAGGGAATACCTCTAACCCTTCTTAGGGAGAGGCAAAGAAATATAATGTAACCAAAATGTCAAAAAAAAAATCTTTTATCGGGTGGTTGGCAGGTGGGGAGGAGGGGAAGTGTGTATAGTTACATAATGGGTGTACACACACCTCCAGGGGGTTGACATGCTTGAAGCTCTAGCACAGCGGGGCAGGGGGAGGGTTGGCAGGGTCAATATATGCAATCCTAACAATATTTGTACCCCCATAATTTAATGAAATAAAACATAATAATACTAATAATAAAACCCTGGCATCCTCAAAAAACGTCTGACTAGGAATACGGGGGAAATGCTATAGACAAATCGTTTGCATCTTTTCAGAATACATATGTTGAAACCCTAACCCTCAGTGTGATAGTATTAGGAGCGGAGGCCTTTGAGAGGTCATTAGGTCATGAGGGTGGAGCCCTCATGAATGAAAGAGACCTTGGAGAGCTCCCTCTGCCAGTTCTCCACCCACATGAGGACACAGTGAGAACAATAGGATGAAGGCCCCTACCAGACACTGAATGTATCTGGCAGCTTGATCTTAGACTTCCCAGCTTTTAGCACTGTAAGAATTACCTTTTTACTTTTTATAAGCCACTCAGTTTATGGTATTTTGTTATAGTTGTCTGAATGAACAAAGACAGGGGAAAATAATCAATTTAGTGCTTTATTGCTTTCATGCACTAAAAGTTCTTGAAATCCAAGAGTGGCTTAGGACAAAGAGTTAAAATTTTCTTTTTATTCAACAAACATGTGTCTAGGTGAGTAGAAAGCAGAACATAATGAATGTGTGATGATTAGGAGTCCTGGTTTGGGTTGCAATTTTAAACACAGTGTTCATGGAATAGTTTTTGTAAAGGAGACATTTGAGTAAAGACCTGAAGAAAGATATTTGCTGCTATCAACTAGTTGTCAATGATCATAGAATATTTAATCTATTATTTCATATGACTTTCATATTCACCATCAGCAGCAAACAAAAAAGCATAGCTGATTAAATATTATCATGCTCATCTCTTCTGTGTTTATTTGGAGGTTAAAGGAGGGACAATTGAAGAGAAGAAGAGAGTACAAGGAGAGATTACAGAAGTAAAACAAACAAAAAAAACTATAGTCATTGGTCTCTAAATAACACTATATACTAGTACTTTAAATATTTATTATTTTTCTATATTTTGTGTATTTGAGTCAATCAGCTACTCCTACACAAATAATGCAAACTTAAATAACATATATAGAATTTCAATAACAAAATTCTTGCTTTTCTTGAACTTTTATAAGAATTGTAACTTTCTTAGGAGCTAAGGTAGAATACAGTAAAATTTTAAATATGGACAGGAGAAAAATCAGCCTCTGAATTTGTAATTTCAATTTCAATAATAAATAGCTAAGTATTTATATTTGTATTTTATTCTTTATGGTATTCTTTGAAATTTTTTCATATGCATGAGTTGCATTTGAAAAAAATTTTGATAATTTAAGAAATTTATATATAAAGATCTATGATCCGTAAGACAGTGTTCAAAGTAGAAACTCATATAGGACTATAAGTTAAAGATTTCCATTTTACATTTCAGTTCCCCTGTCTGCCTGGCCAGTGACATTGTGGAGAAAAATCATTTGTATTATCCTTTCACAGAAAGGCAAAACATTCATATATCTCACTTTGCTATGCAAATGTTCCCCACTATGAACTCTCTTCCGACCTTTCATTACTTAATATATCTCAAAAACTTATATGCCAATATAGTTACTTCATGTGAATGTCTGTAAAATATTATGTCAATTATATGGATTTTACATATGAATTGTAGTTTTAAAATTGGCTCCTATATTGATTTTGCAGAGAACCAAGTGGTAATACTGCAAAAATGTGGTTAATGCCTCATGTCAATTCTGCTAACAAATATGAGGCCTCTAGAAGAACTTAACTTGTTAAGTTTTTTCTGTCTCCCGTGGTAAATATGTGTAAATTATGGCTAACATTAAACCCACTCTTCCATTCTGATTCCTGCATGATCAACGTATTACTTTACACAAAGATTTATTTAGCTTACAACTCAGATTTAAAGAAAACTAACGAAAAGAAACAGACTCCAAGTGGCACAGCTCCATTGCCAGCTCATGGTGTTATTTAGTGATGCTTGGCTCTGTGAGCCACACAGAGCAAAGAGTCCATGTTGGCTTTGCTCTGCCTCCTTATCAGCCCTTAAACAGCACTGACCAGTGGGTGATGCAGCAGTCTTCACTCCTTGTCACCCGTGAGAAAGCTGGAGTTTTAATCTTCTCTCTCCCATGAAGCACTCAAGCATCTTTTTCTACTGGCAGATTGATCTTCTCTTCCCTCTCTCAGCATGGTTTTCCTTTTTATTCTCTCCTAATAGACTCAGTATCAGAAAACAGAAAAGGAATCAATTTGAGAGTCTGAACTAAATATCTGTGTTCCTTTTCAAACCTCAATTTTATTTCTGTAGGTATATTTGCTAAACCTTGATTAGTATACAATGTGCTCCTAAACACCCATGGCTAACCAATGTTTGTTGCACTCTGGAGGAAATAAAAACCACAAAACTTTTTTATTTCACATAATCCAACAAAACAACACGATTTTCTCACAAAGGATATACAAAACATTTTACAAATTCTTTACCAATGGTTAGCTAATAGGGTTTATGAAAACTAGTACCCTTGATACAATTCCTACATTGATATATGAGGGCTGTCTGGAAAGTATCCATCCATAATTTTCATAATTTTTCATATTACATGGCCGGATACTTTCTGGACAGCCCTTGTATGTTATTATAGTCAGCAACTTGTTTTGATACTCCATTTTTAAAGACTGCTAAAAAAAATGCTTAGGGCTATTTGATATGATTGAAGATGACACAAAGATTCTTTGCTTTTGAGATTACAAAGTTTTATTCACTGGAATTTATGTTTTACTTGAACATATGAACCTAAACCACCCCAAGTAAATGCAAGGTTATTGTTTTTGGTAATGTTTTGGATTATGTTGATACGCTATTTGTCAAAAACAATTAATGAATCCACACATGTGCATACATGTCTCCTCTGAGTAGTGTCCAGCCTAGGAAGCAAAATAAAATCTTGGAACAAATCTCTGCTCCATAATACAGATCATTCATTTAGGCCCTTCCATGTCCTAGTATAAAAGAATCAAAGATCATTTATCTTATTCCAACCTCCACACAGATTGATCCTTGCACTGAATAATATCTTTCCCTCTCTTCTGGTGATCCAATGCACACTCTAAGTCAGATCTAGCACATGGCTTCCCTCCTCAATCAAATGTCTTGGACAATTCTAGTCCTGGAAGCCTCGTTCTATTATTCATTCCCTGAACTCATTTTGAACTTAATGTCTGTCTCAAACAGTTTAACAATTAATTGTCTATTATTGAATTTTGTGAATTGTACATACTTTTCCCAAACACTGTGTTTTATTGAAATATAACAACCATACCTTGTTTTCCAATATGTACCAAAATGACTACCACAATGCTAGGCACATAGTAAGAACTCAGTAATTGCCTGTTCATTTGATAGTTGTAGAGTTAGTGAAGAATGGTGGCTTCATTGTTAATACCTGAATGGTGAAGAACCAAATGCTGCTTTAAAATTTTAATTTAATCTTTAAATATAACAGCTACTCAAGAACCCTGCTATGTATTAAAAAAATCTATTTTTGTGAATAATTACAGATGAAGTTATAGATAAATGGCCTTATGTTCAGTTATTCTGGGAAATGCTTAACATTTTCAAATATTGTAATTCACTTTTTTGGTGCATAACAGGCTTTTAAGAAGCTACTGCCAAATATTGTTTACATAATACTGCTTTGTTCCTAAGGAGAGGTGATATTTAACTAGAAACAAATATGTCCCACTTGGTCTCCATTAGCTCTTAACATTACCAAATATGTTCATTTGTTTGCATGAGAAGCTTTGAGCTGATATCATACTCTACAGTAAATCAAATGCTTTAGCTGAGCATTTCTCATTCTGTTCATATATCATTATTTCATATTCCAAAGATTACAATAAGCCCAATACTTAAATAAAAATTTGTCTTGGACAAATGCAGAAAGCATGTTCTCTGTTCTCTCACCTAGGTACTTGCTACTAAAAAATTCTATAATACATGCAAGTGTCTAATAAATTTACAGCATTTCAGGCCTGGGTGTGGTGGCTCACACCTATAATCCCAGCACTTTGGGAGGCTGAAGCAAGAAGATCGCTTGAGGCCAGGAGTTCGAGACCAGTCTGGGCAACATAGTAAGACATCATATCTACGAAAAAAGAAAGAAAGAAAGAAACTTATGAAAATTTCATAGTTTAATTTGACTAAACTACTTGATGTTCTAGCACATTGACTGTAATATACACTTTAATATATATTTTTACAGAAATCCTTATTTCCTTTTTGTTATATTTATTGTTATACAGTATGTATAAAGATTGATTACATATATGTATACTTATTTATTTAATGACTCTTTTCTACCTTAAGATTCATAAGGGCACAATTCATGCTTATTTTGTTTACCTTTTCATCCTTAATGCTTAAGAATTATTTTCACAGAATAGGTTCTCAACAGATATTTGTTGAAAAATGAATGAAAAGATAAATTTTTGTTTTAGCTCCAACTGTAAAGAGCTTGTAAATATCTCTGCCATCCTTCCAACAATAAAGATGTGCAGAAACATGAAATCAATAACTCTGTGGACCTATTGGAAAACTGAGGTCACAAGGTAAATTGCTACCCCAATCTGGAGAGACATACACATACAGAAAGATGCGCATCCAACAAAGATCTGCTGAACGGAGGTCAGTGAAGTCCTAAACTGGTGGGGATATTTAAATGACAGTTTTCACAAGCTGCCAGAGGCTTACTGAGAACTCACATGAGAATGAAAAATTTCTAGGGGCTGTATGCTTATGGGGGAGATGGTGGTGGTGTGCACTTACCTTCCTTCTAAGACCCTACCAAGTTTTCACAGTGAAGATCCAGGAAAGATCTGCTCTTGACTCAAGCAGGGGTAGAGGAAGAGTAACCATTTAAAACACTGGGAAGAGATTTGTCCTTAACAAAAGGATTTCACCAGAATACAATTCTGAAAACTTATTTAAATTTTCAAACATTTCCCAGCTAGGGGAAGGTAATTCCTTCCCACTCCAACCCCCTCCAGCCTTTCTGTCTCACTTAAGAGGGGAAATACACACACACACACACACACACACACACACACACACACAGTAAATCCAGAACGAGGCCTCAAGATAAATAGATTTGAGACAGTGCAAGAGAACAAAAGCTGCAGAAGTAATAAAAACACTTCTGTCCCAAGGCACAGGCCCACAAAATCGGAATATTATAGAATGTTTAACCTCACCCACATCTTATCACCCCACCAATAAGTGTCCAGTATAATAACTTTATTATGGCTGAAAGAGTTTAGAGAAACATACTTTCTCTGAGTAGCAGCATATAGCGAAGGTCAAAGGCAAAAGAGAAAAAAAATGAGGACATTAGTGTGGGAGCCAGGTTTCTCATTGTAGTGGAAGATTGCAGGCAGGCAAGGGGGATAGGCAAGTATTAGATTATAACCCAAAGAACAGAATAAATATATCTGAGTCCATGCTAATATAACTCATTGAATAAATAAATAAGTAGGGAGAATAGATACAGTTCCTTTACAGAATGTCCCCAAAAATGTATGCAGATAGCCCTCAAGGAAGTAGAATAGGCCAGTGGTGGTTCACACCTGTAATCCCGGTGCTTTGAGAAGCCAAGGAAGGAGGATCATTTGAGTCCATGAGTTTGAGAACAGCCTGGGCAACATACAGAGACCTCATATCTATAAAAACTAAAAACAAATAGCAAGGCATTGTGGCATGTGCCTGTAGTCCTAGCTACTGGGGAGGTTGAGGCAGGAGGATCTCTTGAGCCCAGTAATTCAAGGTTACAGTGAGCAATGATCATGCCACTGTGCTCCAGCCTGGGCAACCGAGCAAGATCCTGGCTCTTAAAAATGAAAAAAAAAAAAAAAAAGAAGTAGAGCAAAACGACTCATTCCTCTCATTTCATAAATGTGAGCTGCACATAGCAACTGTTTATCAAAGATTGCAGTAAGGAGAATGAAGCCGAGTAAACTTACATTAGAGAAACCTGATGCACATTATCTCAGCTAGTTGATCAATGCTAACACACAGCGATAAATCATGTTGATAGCATATATCTTAATGTGATGTGATGAGAATGGCCCTTTACCTGTGTGGTCTTCCTCATAGCATATAACTCTAGTCTTATCATAAAAATATATCAACAAATGCCAGATGAAGGACATTTTGCAATACCTGTCCTGTATTCCTCAAAACTCTCAAAAACAAAGAAAGTCTGAGAACTCTTAACAATCGAGAGAAGCCTAAGGAGACACCACTAATAAAGGTAATGTGATATTCTAAATTGGACTCTGGTTTAAAAAATTTTTAATGGTATTAGATAAAAACTAAGGAAACCTAAAGTATGGACTTCAGTTAATAATAGTGTGTCAATATTGGTTTGTTATGTCTGAGATATGTATTAATATAGCATGGATCAACACCTAAGTGGACATGTAGGAATAACATTTGTCGGGTGTTGGGCGGGTGGGAGGGGGGAGGAGGGGATGGGTATATACAAACATAATGAGTAAGATGCGCAACGTATGGGGTATGGTCATGCTTGAGGCTCTGCCTCGAGGGGGGAGGGGGCGTGGGCAATATACATAACTGTAATATTTGTACCCCCATAATATGCTGAAATAAAAAAAAAATTAAAAAAAAAAAGAAGAGGGAAATCTGAGTATAGGTATATGAAAATTCAGTTCTATCTTCTGAACTTTTATATAATTCTAAAACTATTCTAAAATGAAAGTTCATTAAGTGAAGTTGAAATTTCATTACAAAACTAAAGATAAGAATGAAGAAAACAAGCATACTAAATTATTTGATGCTTAAATGTGGCAAATTAGAATCCCTAGGGACATATATTAATTACATTCACTATCACACAGCAGATATATCCAAACCTGCACAGTTATTGATGGCTATTAGTTTTCCAAAAATTTTACATTGTTCTCTGCCCTTTTCTGGTGTTTATAGAACTTAATGCTGGCTAGGCTCAGCTTCAACACTCACTGGATGGATGCCCCCAGGCAAATACTGAATGCCTGAACCTTTCTTTGTGCCTGTCTTGTGAGCTGCACAATGCAATTTTAGTGTAACTTTCCCAAGTATCTTACCCCTACACTGAAGTACCCTTGAGAAGTCTAGTGTTTTGCCTTGTTGGATTATTTGACTTTCTAGCACACCAGGGCAACTAACAAGTTGATTTCATTTTTCTTGGTTTAATACCTAGAAGTATAACTTGCTGGGTTCTATATTAAGTGTATGTTTAACTTCTTAAGAAACTGCCTGTTTTTCAAATTGTTTGTAGCATTTCACATTCCCACCAGCATTGTATGAGAGTTTCAGTTGCTTGACATTCTTCACAATACTTGGTATGGTCAGTAAGTTTAATTATAGCCATTCTATTATTAATAATAATAGATATCTCAATACATTTCCCTATTGATTAATGATGTTAAATATCTTACCCTATGATATTAAACCAGCCTTTCTTTCCCAAGATAAATCTCATCAGCCATCACGGATTAATCTTTTTTATATTTTATTGGACATGTTTTGCAAAATTTTATTAGAATTTTTGCACATATGTTCATGGCAAGTATTGGTCTATAGGTTTCTTTTCTTGTAATTTCTTGGTCAGGTTTTGGTATCAGGCTAATGCTAGGTTCACAGAATGATTTGGGAAATATCTCTCCTGAGGTAAGAGTTTAAGAAGGGTTAAGCCAATAAATCTCATCATAATTTAATAAATATACAATCACAAATACATCTATTCAAAAAGAAAAACATTTCCAATTATCTTCAATAGAAGGTTAATATTGTACTTTTCCAAAGAAATACTTTGTAGGTTATATCTCTTACTATATTATAGCATTTTTCCAGGAATTTAACTTTCTTTATTGAATAATTATGCTTTGTTTTTATCAGCCAATTACATACAAACTGGTAAGTGCTTCATTACACTGTTATAGAGCTAGAAACTTTTTCTTACTCTCCTAGGTATTGTAAGACAAGGCCCCATTAATGGTGAATCCAAGGTTAGCTCTATTTTGAGTGTGACAAAAACACCTCAGAATTGAGCCAAAAAAAACTCTGAACTTAATTAATCTGTCTTCTGTAAATATTCTATTCAATTTACTGAACTTCACCTTCTAGTAGGAGAAGGAAAATGTCTCCACATGTCAGTCTCTGAAAGTATTGTGTAAAATGTCTTGAAGAAAGGTTGTGCTAAATAGATGTTTATTAGAACAGTGATTGATGCCCTGCTGAAAACATTTGTTAAAGACCTTGTCTGGGGAATGTATATACTGGAAAGTATAAGGTACAGGAAATATCTCTTTATTCTGTTGCCCTCTCCCCAATCCGTGCACGCAGGGACATGCCTTCTGTTCTGATTAGTCATCCCATAGGCTGTTCTACACTCTATTCCTTTCCCTTTACCCTCTACATGCAAACAAATATTATTTCCACTTGATATTATTCTTATAAGAAACTGAAATTTCACATTAAATTATTAACAGTTGTTAACAGTTAAGTTTTTCTTACCCAAACAAACATGTAATGAAACTTCTAGGCGTGGATATTGTTGCATCAGCAATAGATGGACAAGATATATTTTGGGCATTCACATCCTTCTATTTAATAATTCTAATGGAATTGTGAGATTTTTTATAAGCCAATTAATTCAATTATTTATATTTTCCTTTATTCATCAATTGAAATCTTACCATGTAGGCCTTGAATGCTTATTATTCAACAACCGAATGCTACTATGAAAGCTCTGATGATACACTGATTAATAAGAAAAAAACGAAAATGAATTTCTACCAGGAGCCTAAAAGTAATGCATAAAGATAGACAATAAATAAGCAAATAAATAAAATATAATATATTCATAATGTGATGAGTACTATAAATAAGCAGAGCTATTAGAAAATTAGAAAGCTAGAATATGCTAATTTAAATCAGAGTGGTCAAGGAAGTTGGTATTCAAGAATATGATATTTAAGCTGAAACAAGAAGTTAGCCACTCCAGTGGCTTTTCATGAGGTTCCTTCCTTTTGACTCATAAACTGTACCCAATAAATGTCCCCTATTCACTCATTCGTTTAAATATCTGTTAAATAGTATTCCAAACAGGATACTAGTTTGAGCCACATCACATAAGACGGAAACTTAACCAAATGTTACTTAAAAAAAAACAACTTATTTACAGAGTAACATATGATCATCAGTCCTTTTTGCCTGTTGTCTCAACCGCTGATCTTATCAAGGCTCTGTCTCCTCTTGAGAAACAGGCAACAGACAGGGTGTCCTGTCCCCTCCGCAAAACATACTGCCAATTTCCTGTCCATTGATATCCTGTTTTCAGACTTTTCTTCTGTTCATTAATGCATTATTGCTTCAAATCATCAATGTTCTTTTGTAGGTAATAGCAGATGTTCTGTGTATAATGTCTCTTAGAATCCTCTAAGATCCTTGTTGTAAAGAAAATTTTCAGAATCTACCCCATAGAAATTCTAATTTAGTAAATTTCAAATGCAGCCCACAAAAATGCAGTTTCCACAACCATCAAAGGTAATCCACTTACCAAGATACATTGATAAAAATGAGTTATACCATTTTTCATATGAATATATGTCATACTTATTCTCTTGCTGGTTTGATGTAGCAGAAACCAACAATTTAAAGACTTCTATAGAAAGTCACTCTAAACCTTTATGTGTATTTCCTCTGTGAGCACAGGAAACTCTCTTAGCTGAACAAGCACGCTCCAGCTCTGGGCACGTCTGATTGTTGGACAATCTCAGATTCCTCACTTGTTTCTCTTCTTTAAACATTCCTTTTCAAATATGCCTTATAAATTCCTATTAATTCATGAGACTTTTCTGACCACTGTTACCTAAAAGTATATTTCATACAATTACTATAGTTCTAGAGGTCAAAAAATTCATGTTATATTAGAATTGGATGAAGCCTTGAAGATAATTTAGTTTAACCCAAACATTTTTATAAAAACTGAGACTAAATAAATTTCTACATGTAATTCATTTAATTAGTGGCCTATCTAGGTTATCTTCTAATTCATTATATGGTGCCCTCTTGAGCAAGCCATGTTTACTAACAATAGTTTCAATTTAGTACTAAACAAAGTATTTCATGGTTTTGCATTTTTTTCTCTTTATGACTTATATCTTAAATTGGTTCATAAGCTGCTTCAAACCATGGCCCAAATTTCGTTTGTATTTCCTTCAGAAGTGACCAGCACATAGTGGTTACTCCAAAATGACATACACCACATTCTTTTTTTTTTTTTTCACTGTTTTCCCCAATAGACACAATGTAAAATTATGTGCATAAAATAGAAAAAAAACCAATTGTTTGGAGAAAGACTGAGAAACAGAAAGAAACAGGCACAAGGGAAAGCAACCAGTCCAAGCTAAGCAGACTGCCTTGGTAACACTAGGTTAAGACCTTTGTTCTCTTAAAGAGCATGACATTTCTCTGATATTCAGGATAGAGAGCACCATCTAGTGGTCTTATTTCAAATTCAAACAATCTACACTTTTAGGTTCAATTTCAATCAAACAAAATTAAAATGAGGTGATTTTTGTTCTTTTATTTTTTGTTTTGTTTTGTTTTTTTTTTAATAGCAAGCAACTCTCCTATTCTGAAATATATATGTAGAGACTCAGTAACAGAGACAGAAATTGTTTTGTGTGCTTATGCAAAATGCAGGCTTGGAAGATTTGTGATTATAATTTGCTGAAGGGTTTAAAAATATCTACTATTTGTCACAAAAGACTAACTATATGAGGTTTTAAAAAAGACTTTTGAAGAATGTGTGTATCATATCTAAAATTGCAAGTTTATATGTCAAATATATAAAAGCATAAGTGTATGACATACATAGAACTCCATTCATGTAAAGTACTTTACATTGATTAATTTATATTGCAGAAAGAAAGGGAGAGGAAGGGAAGAAGGGAGGGAGGGAGGAAGGGAAGAAAAACAGCAAGTGAAAGACCCTTTATTTTGTAGAAATCTGGATATATTTGCAAGTATAAGGGCCATGAGGAAAGTTCACCTTTGCCCTCTGAAGCTTCACTGAAAAATCAACTCATAAAAGGCAGATTAATTGGAGAAAAGGCATACAAATTTATTTAACCTATATACATGGGAACCTTCAGAATGAAGACTCAAAGATAGAGAGGAAATTGTTCATGTTTATGCTTAGATTCAACAAAGTATAGACAGCTGTGTAGAAGTATCATTGAACAAAAAGGGTATGCTCTAATGCTAATAGACTAAGTGGGGAAACCCAGCAAGGCCCGCCTGTCTAGATTCTTCTTGGCCTCTCTGAGCTTCCATTCCTTTTTTCTGGTTATAGTGCAGGGCTTTCTGTGGGACGGGGGTCTTATGTTCAAACAAGGTAGGTCAGATAATTTATTTATGGCCAGTTTTTACACAGAAAGGCAAAGGGAAAGTTAGAGTAATATTTTTAGGTTTTGTGTCTGGCTTTGGAGAAAAAGAGTTCTGGTTCTATGCCCACCTTAGGAAAGAGGGATTCTACTTCCTATGGCTAGCCTAGTGAGGGAGAGAGGTAATGAGTTCTGAGAGACTGGAGGGCAGGAGAAGGTCACAGAAAGCTTTTGCTTCTGAGGATGCTTCTGAGGCCTTCATTTTGGGGCCTTCATACAGCTTTCTGAGTCACAACACAAAGGATATAGACCTTCAATTCTATAAATACTTTTTATTTATGCCAATGATACTCAGTCTGCATACGGCCCTCCTTTAAAAAGCCCATGATCTCCATTAGTCAAAGAGATGGAATTGAGGCAGCTTCTCCCATTCTCTTGACAAGATGTCTGTCATATTAAACATTCCTTTCTTTCTTGGAAATCCTTGTTGTCTCAATAATTGGATCTTTGTGCAATGAGCAACTGGATGTAGACTGAAATCCTCTTATAGTTTCAACAAGGATGAAGCCTAGTTATTGGTATTTTTAAAATTTCTCCAGAGATTCCAATGTATAGACAAAATTAAGAATATCTTCTCTGTATTATCCCTTCCACATTACATTAAAATCATGTATTAATGTATCTGTCTGTCTCCAGTTGATTACAAACTCTTTCAGGGAATAAGAATCATATTATTTGGTGTTTTTACCTATAGCTCTTAGAAGAGTCTTTGCTATATATTATATACCCAAAAAATACGAATAGTATTGAACCAAAAGAACAATTCTGACAGGACCTTAGGTTAAGGAAGAAGATAAAGAATTTAGAATCATAAATCCTGAAGTTGAGACAGGCTAGTATAGCTTGTTAATAGAAAAAACGTGGAGGGAGAGAGAAGGGCAAGATGGGTGACTAGAGACATTGCTTGCCAGTCTGTCTCTAAGGGAAGGAAGGGTTTCAGATAAATAAGAGGGGAAAGGGGGCACAGCTCAGGTGTAGATCATAGAAAGAAGTGCCAGAGCCTGCCAGGGACCTCATAGAGGAAACTTTGGCAGCCGAGAAGGAAGAGGATGAAGGGGGGAACAAAAGACATAAGTGAACATCAAACCCGGAGAGGCTCAGAGTTTAGTGAAGGGGTAAGGGGGAATTCCTCTCTCCTTCCCACACTCCTCTAGTGATCAGAAGGTTACCAACTTACCTGGAAGCCTTACCACCCCGACAAGCCCAAGACCTGAGGCAACCACAGAATTGTTGGGAGAACTTGCATGATCCCAGATATTGGACATTCCATATGGTGTTCCCTTGCAAGAATAGTGACCCAAGAGACCAGACAGCAGGCTTTGTTCTATTCAGACTCTTATCCTTCCCCACCCCTCCCCCATCCACTGCAATCCGGAGAGCAGTTTGAGCCAAGAATTTGGCAAGCAGCCACCTTTCCCCGGTTGGTGCATCCTCCAGTCTGAGGCTCCCACAGAGAGTGGGACCCGTGCCTTTCCTCTTGAGGTCCTGCAGTGGACCTGTGGTGTCCAATCTGGGAGCTCCCTGCCCACCAGCATTTCTCAGAAATGCAAGCTACTAGGTCAGACATGCAGGTCGTATTCTGTGCCCCAAGGATGCAAGCGGGTTGCTGGGGCAGACAAAGGGAAGATTTGGGGGCTGGATTCAGGAGGCAAAGGAGCCAATGTGGGCAGAACTGATGGGAGAATAGTGTGGGGGTCCAAGACATGGTGATCTGGGAGAGTGCCCCTCCCCCTCATAGGAAAGCCATGCTGTAGGGCAGGTCCTCTGGTGGAGAAGATCCCAGCCCATGGTACCATAGCAACCAAGCAGTGCATATTCAGGCACCAGGGTTGTTGGGGAATTATGGCCCATCCCTCATGAGCAGCTTTCCTGGTCTAGAGTGCCTGCCTTGGCCCTTCCCCCAGAGGCTTTTCCCTAGTGACTAGGAAAGTAACTTTGGAGCCCTGCTGAGGCTCAAAGCTGCACTGTCACTGTCAGACTAGGGAGAGTCCCCTGCTGGAGAAGATCCCAGTTCATGGCAACATAGGTACCAAACAGGGTACATTCAGGCACCCAGGCTGTTGGAGAATTGAGGCCTCTCCTTCATGAGCAGGCTTCCCGATCTGGAAAGCCTGTTTTGACCCTCTTCCCAGCAGCTTTCGCTAGCAGCCGGGAAGTCTCATAATAGAGAAATTAAGTCCTTTCCAGACAAGAAAACACAGAGGGAATTTGCCATGACTAGACTTGCTCAACATTAAATACTCAAAACAGCACTATACACAAATCAGGTTATCCAAATCAAGAAAGAGGAGGTCAAACTATGGCTCTTCACTGAAGATATGATCTTGCATTTAGAAAACCCCAAAGATTCCACCAAGAGTTTTCTAGAATTGATAAATAGATTCAGCAAAATCTCAGGAAACAAAATCAATTGTACATAAATCAGTAGCATTTCTATATCCTAATGGCAGACTAGCTGAGAGTCAAATCAAAGACTCAATACTTTTCTCAATAGCTACAAAGAAAATAAAACACCTAAGAATATACTTAACCAAGGAGTTGAAATATTTCTACAAGGAGAACTATGAAAGTCTAAGGAAAGAAATCACAAAGGACATAAATAAATGGAAAAATGTATCATGCTCATGGATAGGTAGAATCAACATTATTAAAATGTCCATACTACCCAAAGTGATGTACAAATTCAATGGAATCCCCATCAAGTTACCAAAGTCATACTTCACAGATCTAGAAAAAATAATTCTACCCTTCATTTGGAACCGGAAAAGAGCCTGAATAGCCAAAGCAATCTTAACCAAAAAGAACAAATCTAAAGGCATCACATTACCAGGCTTCCAACTATACTACAAAGCAATAGTAACCAAAAGAGCATGGTATTGTCACAAAAATAGAGACCTAGATCAATGGAACAGCACAGAAAACCCAGATATAAAGCCATCTACCTACAACCAACTGATCTTCAACAAAGCAGACAACAACATACACTGGGGATAAGAAGCCCTATTGAATAAATGGGAAAATTGGATAGCGACATGCAGAAGAATAAAACAAGATCCATATCTCTCAATACTCACAAAAATTAATTCAAGATGTATAAAACACTTAAACCTAAGGCATTAAACCATAAGAATTCTAGAGGAAAATGTAGGGAAAACTCTTCTACATATTGGCCTAGGCAAAAAATTTATGACTAAAACCTCAATGGCAATAATGACAACAACAAAAATGAATAAACTGGATTTGATTAAACTAAAATGCTTCTGCACAGCTAAGGAATCAATCAACAGAGCAAAAAAACAACCTATAGAATGGGAGAATATATTCAGAGGCTACACATCCAATAAAGGGCTAATAACCAGAATTTACAAAAAACTCAAACAAATATGCAAGAAACAAACAAAGAACCCTATTAAAAGTGGACAAAAGACATGAACAGAAGCTGCTCAAAAGAAGAAATATGAAGGGCTAATAAACATATGAAAAATGCTCAATGTCATTAATCAGGGAAATGCAAATTAAAACTACAATAAGATATTACCTTACCCCAGTCAGAATGGCTTTTATTAAATAGTCCAAAAACAATAGATACTGACATGGATGCAGAGAGAAAGGAATGTTTATGCACTGTTGATGGGACTGCAAATTAGTACAACCTCTATGGAAAACAGTCGGGAGAATCCTCAAAGAACTAAAAGTAAACTTACCACAGGATCCAGCAATCCTACTATCGGGTGTTTACCCATAGGAAAAGAAGACTTTTCATCAAAAGAGTCCTGTACTCAAATGTTTATTGCAGCATAATTCACAATTGCAAAGATGTGAAATCAACTCAAGTGCCTATCAATTCATCAATGGATTAATAAAATGCGGTAGATATATACCATGGAGTACTACTCTGCCATAACAAAAAATGAATTAATACAAACACCACATGTACTCACTATTAAATTGGAACTGAGGAGAACATATATGCACAGAGGGAAGTAAAACTCAGTGGAAATCAAGCATAAGAGATGGGTAGGAGGAGAGGGAAATAAACCAACTTAATGGATACTATGAACACTATTTAGGTGATAGGCCCACCTATAGCCAGGACTCAAGCACTAGAAAAATGATCCATGTAACCCAAAACATTTGTACCCTCTTAAAAAAATAAAATTTGTAACTGAAAAAAAGGGAAAGAAAAATGTGGAGGGAGCTGTAAGCTCATGAATTCTAAAAGTGATGTTGGTCAGCTGAAATGAAAGCCAAATATACTGGTGAGAACTGAAGAGAAAGCAAGAATTGGGGCAGGGGATAAATTGTTATATACTTTCAACCATCAAATGCAGAGACAGCAAAGAGGGAATAGCATTAAGCTATTTAGCTACCACTTTGCCCTGCCTAATGCTAATTTGTGCTAAGGGGTGCCTGGCACCCAACTATGTACTTGACTTCTGAATTCTTTCATCATAAGATCCTAAGGGAAAGAGAAGATTATTAAATGAGTGACAACTGTGAGTCCAATAGCTACCCTCTCCTACCTATTACCAGCACATGGAGAACCAAACAGAAGGAACAAAATGTTCAGAATTAGACATTTTTAATAGCACTTTATTATAAGGCACATGAACATGAAATTTATAATTATCCCTTGTTGCTAAGATGCCTGGTCACTTAATATTTATATAAGCATGCTAAATAATGCCACTGTTCATGCTCAGTGCAATCAGGTTAACAATATTTTCTACTTTTCTTTTTAAATGAGAGTTCCTAAAACTATATTAAATGTGGTTTTTTCTTAGCATATCTTCTTTTATTTAAAAGGATATTAGTAATAACTGTAGTAATATCTCATAGTGTTAACTTGTGTTTGCCAAACTTTACCCTAATACATTTTCAGCTTCTTTAGAAGCTCTGTGTTTTATATTTCTTTGGAAAAATATGACCAGATATACCCACTAACACCATATCTTTAAAAGAACTAATATTAAGAACTGTGTTCAAAGCATTTGTAGAATGATTAACAAGTATACCTTATTGACTGTTCAGTGACTATCTTCTGAAGCCACTGACTCAAAAATGTAATAAAAAACTATTGTTTATACTAGTATCTATAGGGATAGAACTAAAAGGGCATCAGCTTCAAGATATAGAGTCCTAGAAAATTATCCCCAACTTTGAAACATTGAGAAGAAAATAGTATCCTCTAGCAACTAACTTTAAAATTAAGACTATTTTTTCATTTACTCAAGAAATGAAATTGAGAGCTTGTGAAGTATCAAGTGAAGATCAAGTGAAGTAAATGAAGTAAAAGTCCTTTTCAAAATTTATAAAATTCTGTGAAATTTCCACTGGAATTTGAAGGACTATTGAAGATGAAGATGTTTCTTAAGACTGTAATTGATTTATTGAATCTAATTTTTCAGACCATTAGAATGATAATGTTAATTTTATGTAACCATCAGATCATTTTAGAAGTAACTAATGTAGAGAAAAATGGCTCCCATCATTAATGAATCAGCCATAGCAATCTTAATAATAATTTTATATTTAATAACATATTTATATTTAATAAACTTATAATAATAATGCTAACATTACCTGAGCTCTTAATATTTGCCAGGTTGTGCTAAGTTCTATGTGATCATCATATAATACTGATACCTTCAAAAAACTTGCCAAGAACATATAGAGGAAAGGACAGTCTCTTCAATAAATGGTGCTGGGAAAAGTGGATATTCACATGCAGAAGAATAAAACTGGACCCTTATCTCTCATCATATACAAAAATAAAATTAAAATGGATTAAAGAGTTACATCTAAGACCTGAAATTATGAAACTACTAAAAAAAAAAAAAAACATTGAGGAAACACTTCAGGACATTGATCTGGGCAAGGATTTCTTGACTAATACCTAGAAAGCACAGGCAGCCAAAGCAAAATTGGACATATGGTATCACATCAAGCTAAAAACTTTCTGTACAGCGAAGGAAGCAATCAACAAAGTGAAAAGACAACACACATAATGGGAGAAAATATTTGCAAACTACCCATCTGACAAATGATTAATAACTAGAATATATAAGGAGCTCCAACACCTCAAAAAGAAAAAATCAATAGTCCAATTAAAAAATGGGCAAAGGATCTGAATAGACATTTCTCAAAAAAAGGCATACAAGTGGCTGACAGATATACCAAAAAAATGCTCAACAAACATCATTAGTCATCAGAGAAATGCAAATCAAAACTACAATGAAATTTCATCTCACTCCAATTAAAATGGCTTTTATCAAAAAGACAGACAATAATGAATGCTGGCGAGGATGTGGAGAAAGGGGAACCCTGGTACATTGTTGATGGGGATGTAAATTAGTGCAATCACTATGGAGAATGGTATGATTCTTACTCAAAAAAACTAAAAATAGAAATACCATATATCCCTGCAATCCCACTGCTAGATATATATCCAGTGGAGGAGAAATTAGTATATTGAAAAGATATCTACATTCCCATGTTTATTGCAGCACTATTCACAAGAGCTAATATTTGGAATCAATCTAACTTTCCACCAATGAATGAATGGATAAAAACACTGCAGTACATATACACAATGGAATATTCTATAGCCACAAAAGAGAATGAAATTTTGTCATTTGAAACAACATGGAAGGAATTGGAAAACATTGTATTAAGTGAAATAAGCCAAGCACAGAAAGACAAATCTCACATGTTCTTACCCACATGTGGGAGCTAAATATAAAAATTTATTGATCTGATAGAGATGGAGAAATGATGGTTACCAGAGGCTGGGAAGGGTAGCAGGAATGGGATGTGGGGGTGGTTCATGGATGCAAAATATAGTTAGAATGAACAATCTTTGTTAGACAACAAAGTGAGTATAATCAGCAGTAAATTAGGATATACTTTAAAATAACAAAAAGAATGGAATTGGAATGTTCCTAACACAAAGAAATGATAAATGCCTGAGGTAATGGATAATCCAGTTACCTTGATTTGGTTAATTCACATTGTATGCATGTATCAAGACATCGTATGCACCCTATAAAGATATACAATTAGTATGCATCCATAATAATTAAAAATAAATTTAAAAATCCATACATAATAAATAACAATTCATACATACTAAATCCCTGGAAGATATATAAAATTAGAATTTTATATAAACACACATATGTGTGTATGTATTTATGTATGTGTGAATAGATGTACTCCAACCCCAAAAAGAAAAAAAAATGATGGGTTTTTTTTATTCTATAATTACATCTTGCTTTTTAAACACTGTTTGGAAAAATGTATTTCTAATGTGTTATATTCATTCTTCATTTTATTGTATTATGTTTCTGTAAATTAAATAAGATAATTTATATCAGAATGATGTTAAAATTTATTATTTAATATTGTTTTCATTATTTCCATTTTCTCATATGCATTACTTCTTACTGAGAACCACTACTTTTAATCTTTCTGTTTTAAATTTTTTTTTTTACTACATATTGGATAAAGGAAATAATATTCCTATAAGTGTACCGATGATATTTTGAAGATAAAAAAAAGAACAATTGATTCAGCTGAGGCAAAAATGTTTGCTGTAAGTCAATCTGACCATACAAAAACTTTGGATATATTTTATCAGCTAATGTAAAAATTCCAAGTTTGGTGCTAGAAAGGAAGTTTTGTAAAGTCAGTATAACAAATTGTGAGCTCTATAAAAGGTCAATGTAAGGAAGGTGCAAAATTAGGAAAAATGTAGTTCACATCTCGATACAAAGGTAATTGTTGCCCAGTCATCTTCAACCTCTAAATCAAGATTCTCAAATTTCAACATTTATTGAATCCCCTCGGGGTTCTCAATAAAAAGTCAGGCTCTGCAGCCTCAATCCAAATAATTTGATTCAGCAGTTCAAAAGTAAACTAAGAAATAATATTTTTCTCTCTCTTTTTTTTTTTTTTGTAGAGACAGGATCTTACTACTTGCCCAGGCTGGTCTTGAACTCCCAGCCTCAAAGCTATTCTCTAGCCTCAGCCTCTCAAAATGCTAGGATTACAGGCATGAGCTACCATGCCAGGTCAGAAACAATATTTTTAACAAACACCTCAGGCATTTGAGTTTAACTTGTCTAAGAACCACACTTTGAGAAATACTTGTCTAAGTAAAGAAAAATTTGGTAACATACTTTTATATTATATAACTATCAGACATCTTTTGTTTTAGAAATATATACATGTTTTTGATATATGATTTCCCCATCCTTTTTTGGATTTCAAGCTCATAGGAGAACTTTAACTTCTATTTCATAATTGAATGAAAGCCTTTCAAGGAGTTTCACTTCCTCATCTTTGCTTCCTTCATCTTCCTGAAATGAGAGACATGATTAAATTTTTGCAATCATATTCATTTTTGAAGAGTGTAGATAATAAGAATTTGTCTAGCACTGTCTTGTAAGCCTTAGGCTATTGGGTATCAACATATAACCACAACTTCAATTACTCTGTCAGAAAATATTGCTCCATCCCAAGGAAAATATCATAATGGAGGCTTCAGAGGATACAATTTCTGAGGCTGAGAAAGCTACAGCATTTAAAGTATGGATAAATCTTCTCTTGGCAGAAGCTAGAAGAACTATTTCAAGGTCAATGTTAAAGGTTCTACATAGCTAGAAATTCTGATATGATTAGCTATAATGCTACAAAATCTACATTTATTATATACAAAAATTATTTTTCAAGTCAGAAAAAAGATCAAATTAAATTTTCCTCATGAGACTTTTGTATGTACACTAATTCCTTACCATTTATTTTTATCTATTTTTAGTGTTATTTTATTTAGTGTATGATCTACACACACAAAAATATTTAAAAATAATTGAAGATACAATACTCTTTGAAGTATAATATTAAATTTTGAATTAGCATACAATTAAAATCTTCTAACAAACCATGCTTTTACCATAGATTAAAAACAAATTATTAGATTTCTTTTACTTGTATTCTTAACTAAAGTAATTATTTGATTCTTAGTGATTGTTTCTGATTTGTTACATGTATATAAATATTTTGTGTGTGTCCTCAGTTCATAGGGATACCTGAGAATTCTGAATTTTAACAATAGTAAACCAAAATAAATTCTATTATTAAATAAGATAATGCACAATTAAAGAAATATGAAGGTAAAAATAGCAGTTACATGGTGTTATATATATTATAGTAGAATTTTCACATGCAAAATAATAAGATGCCCTACATGAAATGGTTTAAAGAAAAGAAAATTTTAGTGTTTATTAAAGTGAGAAGTTCAGTTATGACTGAACTGCTTTACTCCTTTTTTTTATTTCTTTCATCACAGGCCAACACACCTCATGGAAAAAGGTGTCTGCTGTATAGCTCTGGGCTTATATTCTATTTTGTCAGCAACCAAAGCAGAAAAAGAGAGACCCTATTTTCCCAAAAGGTATTTATAAAATCAGCTTAGCAATACCAACTTTGACTACCCTTCACAATCTTTGTGTTATGCTTATAAAGAAGGTCTAATTTTTTCCCAAGCATACCAGCAACTGCTTATTGTAGTAATAGAGACCAATTGTTATGGGAGAGGTGAAGGAAGGGAGAGAGAAAGGCAGAGAGAGAGAGAGAGAGAGAGAGAGAGAGAGAGAGACTTCCTTATGCCTACTTATCTCGTTTTTTGTGTGTGTTTTTCTTTTTGGTCATGCATCATACATGCTTATTTGGGGATTATAAGACAGAATGAAAGCATCATGTAACCCATAGAAGCTCTGTCATCTTATTTTAAAAGTTGTTCTCAATACTTTCATAAATTATGATTTCTTAAAGCCCTTTACCCACTCTGGGGAGGAGGAGTTAAGATTAATTTATTTTCGATCACACAGAGCCACTAAAGAAAACCAATTTTTATATAAAGAAAAAGACTACAGTTGACCTCTTGAACAACATGGGTAGTTAGGAATACCAAGTCCCCCTATAGTTAAAATTCCATGCATAGCTTTCGACTACCCAAAAATTTATCTACTACAACCTACTACTGTTGGCTAGAAGTTTTACTGATAATGTAAATAATCAATTAACACATTTTGTATGTCATATGTTTTATATATTGTATTCTTACAATATAGTAAGCAACAGAAAAGAAAATATTATTAAGAAAATCATAAGGAAGAGAAAGTATATTTACTAGTTATAAAGTGGAAATAGATCAGCATAAAGGTCTTCATCCTCAATGTCTTTGTGTTGAGTGGGCTGAAGATGAAGGAAAGAGGAGAGGTTGGTCTTGTCTTACGGGTGGCAGAGGCAGGAAAGGTTCAGGAGATGAAAAGGCAGGCACATTCAGTGTGACTTTATGGAAATACATCGTACTTCCTGACATTTTTTACTCTTTTATTTCTCTAAAAATGTTCTAGGTGGTACCAATCCTTCTTCCATCATTTGCTTTAGTTTCAGTGACCATGTCATAGGAGGGTTCATGTTGTAAAAGATGTCAAAAATAGCCTTAAGTAATCAGAATCCTTGTGGCAAATTGCCTAATGTCAATTTGTTTTCTGGCACTATGTCTGCTACATCTTCTTCCTCATAGTCTGGCACTGGTTTAGAATCACTCACCTCCATCAAGTGGTCTTTTGTTAACTCTTCTGTTGTGATATCTATTAGCTCTTGAATTTCTCCAAGATGCATATCTTGAAACCTTTCACCCTCCCCAACCTTTTTTTTTTTTTTGCCACATCCGCAATCTTTTCCGTGATTTCCTCGATTGGCTCTTTCATAAATTCTGTGAAATAATGTACAACATTTGCACACAGTTTTCTCAAGCAGAAATTTATTGTTTCAGACTTGAGGGCTTTCATAGCTTTTTCTGTAACAAAGATGGAATTTTCACTGATGGAATGCTTTCATACTTTCATGATGTTCTATCAGAGTTCTTTTCCATAGCATTGATAATATTTTTCATAGAGGAACTTGTCTAATGAGCCTTAAATGTCCTTATGACCCCGTGATCTAAAGACTGAATTAGAAACACAGTGTTTGGGGGCAAGTTGATCACTTTGTCATCTTTGATGTTGAATTCATAGGATTCTGGGTGGCCAGGGGCATTGTCCAATATCAAAAGAACTACAAAAGGCAGTTCCTTACTGGCAAGGTACTTCCTGACTTCAGGGACAAAGCATCAATGGAACCAATCCATAAAAGTGTTCTCTTGTCCAGGCCTTGTTATACAACCAAAAGACTAGTGTTTATCTTTATCCTTCAAGGCTGTGGGGTTAGCAGCTTTATAGGTAAGGGCAATCCTGATCATAAACCCAACTGCATTTGCACAAAGCAGTAGCGTTAGTCTATCTCCTCCTGCCTTAAATTCTTGTGCTTGTTCCTCTCTCTCTTCCATTAATTCTCTTCTCTTCCATTAATAAACGTCCTTTGTAGCATCTTCTTTTTCTAAAATAGGGCACTTTCATCTGCACTAAAAACCTTTTCAAGTAGATATCCTTTGCCGTCAATGATTTTCTTAATGGCATCTAGAAACTTGTCTGCTGACTTTTGGTCAGAAGATGCTGCTTCTCTTGTTATTTTGACATTTTTAAAGCCAAACTATTTTCTAAAATTATCAAATAATTTTTATTGGCACTAAATTCTCTAGCTTCAGATCTTTCACTTTCCTTTCTTTTTTTTTTTTTTTGAAGTTTCCATGTAATGAACTTGTTTTTTTTCCTCAGATCCCATTAAAGTCTATATATTTGTGACACTACCCATCTCTGCATGAGCAGTTCATCTCTTCAGTATATTACAGTAAAAAGTGGTCTCTCGACATTCTCACATATTTTTATTGTGTTTAGTGCAATACCATAAACCTTGAAAAACACCATGAGACCCATATAAAGTGTCACTAGTGATGCTGGAAGTGCTCTTCAAGAAGCAGAAAAAGTCATGACATTACAAGAAAAGTTTAATTGCTTCATATGCACTGTAGATTGATGTCTGCAGCTGTGGCTGCCCACCATTTCAGACAGATGATTCATCTTATAAACAGATGACATAAACTTGTAGTACTGCTAAATACAGTATAGTACTGTAAATGTGTTTTCTTTTCCTAATGATTTTAATAACATTTTTTTCTTTAGCTTACAGTATATGCTAGTAATATATATATAACATACAAAATATGTGCTATTGACTATTTATGTTATTGGTAAGGTTCCTGGTCAACAGTAGGTTTCTAGACAACGGTAGTCAAGTTTTGGGGCAAAGTTATATGTAGATTTTTGACTATGTGGAGGATTGGTGCCCAAAACCCCTGTGTTGTTCAAGGGTTAATTGTAATTAAATGGAAAAGTAATTAATATGTCAATAGCTATAATTGTAATATCTGAGGCTTAAGGTTCTTCTCAATTTCAGAGTAATTTAAAAATAATGTTATCCTGGCCGGGCGCGGTGGCTCACGCCTGTAATCCTAGCACTCTGGGAGGCCGAGGTGGGCGGATCATCTGAGCTCAGGAGTTCGAAACCAGCCTGAGCAAGAGCGAGACCCCATCTCTACTAAAAAATAGAAAGAAATTAATTGGCCAACTAAAATATAGAAAAAAAATTAGCCGGGCATGGTGGCACATGCCTGTAGTCCCAGCTACTTGGGAGGCTGAGGCAGAAGGATCGCCTGAGCCCAGGAATTTGAGGTTGTTGTGAGCGAGGCTAACGCCACGGCACTCTAGCCAGGGCAACAGAGTGAGACTCTGTCTCAAAAAAACAAACAAACAAAAAAAATAAATAAAAAATAATAAAAAAAAATAATGTTATCCTTAATATAATACTCAATTACATAATAGTGCCAATCTGTCCAAATCTTTCAATCTGTTCCCACGAGCTAGAAATTAATCAAGAGCTATTAATTGTATACTTAATTATTACATGGTCCACATTTAAAGAGGTTCTAAGTGGGTACAGAAGAAGAAAGACTTTGTTTCCCAAAGCTTTAACAGGTAGATCAAATGAACAAATTATATAGAGAAACCATTTGAAAAGAATACAAAGTAGCATACAATAAAGGGCCACATTGTTATTCAACTACATAAACACAGGCATTTTGAAAAGGGTAAAGAATAAGACAATTCATATAAATGTTATTTATCTAAATTTCTTACATTCATTTTCTCTTGTTTCTCTTCTACTCTTCTCTAAGTTAGTGGTTCTCAAAGTGTGGTTTATGGACTCTGGTAATCTTTGACACATATCCAGAGACTACAGAGGTCAAAATAATTTTCTTATTAATACATTGATGTTATTTGCTTTTTCCACCATATTGGTATTTGTACTAATGGTGCAAAAGCAGTGGTAGGTAAAATTGATGGCTGTTTAGAAGTAATCAAGTCAGTGGCACAAATGTACACTGGTAGTCACTTTATTCTTCACTGCCATCCACTCTCAAAAAAAAAAAAAAACAGTTTCACTTAAGAATGTCCTTGATGAAACAATAAAAATCAATTTAACTTCATAATCACATCTTTTTTTAATATTTTGTGTAAGAAAATTGGAAGTACACATAAAACATTTCTTTTGCATGTTGCAGTACAATGCTAATCCAGAAGAAAACCATTGTGTGATTGAGTTTTGAGCTGCTTTTTTTTTCATAGAGCAAAATATTTACCTGATAGAAGGATAAACAAACTGTAGTTATTCAGACTTCGGTTTTTGTCAGACATTTTCTCGAAAATGAATGTTGTGAGGCTGTAAATTCAACTAAAACAACTTATAATATTTGTTGCTAATAATAATATTTGTGCTTTCAACCTAAATTAGGGTTTTAGAAAAGTCATATTCTCCACCACTAACCTGACTGCTTCCAAATATTTAAAGGCTATTCTGATGAGACCTGGATAATAGCAAATAATATTTTCTAAAATACTGCATAATTAAACATGTCAATATTTGGAAGATGTAGCTAATGCAGTGATTCAATATTTTCCAAATGACCAATTAATTATAAAAGTATTCATGGGGAAACGATCCCTTTAAAGTGCAAGATTATCAAAGTAATAGCAAATGAAAAGTTAATTGATGTAATTTCAGATACCACATCAAAACTAAAATTTAACAAACTATCAGTTGTTAAGTTTTGGTGTAATATTAAAGAGGAATATTCAAGGTTATCTGAAAAAATTATTAAAGCACTTCTTCCTTTTCCAGCTCTTGTCTGTGCGAGGCCAGGTGTTTTTATATATATATACATCAACCAAAACAAGATTGTTTTGAACGCAGAAGCAGACATGAGAAACCAGGGAGACATTAAAAAGATTCATAAACTGTAAAACAATTCCACTCTTTTCACTGATTTTTTTTAATTTGGAAAATGTAGTTATGTTCTCAGAAATACCAAACATTTCTATAGTGGCTTTTTTACTGATATTTTAAATTAATAAATAATAATTGCTAAAAATCTGTATTAATTTTTAATATAGCAAATATAAAAAAAGGCAAAAGCTCTTTGCACCCTCAATAATGTTAACAGTGTAAAGGGTTTCCAAGAGTAAATGGCTTGAGAATAGCAGCTCTAAATCTATCGTTCATCAAAAACTAATTGGATGATTACAGCCATCTCCTCAAGTGGACTCCCTGTTTCCTATCTCATTTCAATCTATCCATGCTGTTATTAGACTAACATTTCTAATCCACACATCTGATAAAATAATTACCAGTAAGCAACCTTTTAGTACTGGTTCTCCATCTATGTAAGGAAAAGGCCATCTGGATCTGGTGCCCAACTACCTCTAATACTCATTGCAACTCACTTTAAATCATCAGTAGACAGAATGGCCCACCAAATACTTCTATATCTCTTTGTCTTGCCCTTGTGTCTATTTATCTGAAATGTTCTTTCTTTTTTCATCCCCCATTTCACACGTCCCACCATAGTCATTCATCTTCTTTACTTCAGGACTTTTGCAAGCATCTTCTTTAGAAAGGCTTTTTTGCTGGTTTTGCTGCCCACAGAGAAAACAAAACTTACTACTCTTTCTTTGGGGCCATTTTTCTTTATTACATTTTTTTTTCTGTTATGGTGTTTCCAACTTTGTACCTACTACATCTAAACACACAGATAATTGGGTTCCTCATAGTTCTAGGGAAACAGAATTTTGACATCGACCTTGTCATGAGCATATTGTGGTTTTCAGTTGCTATAATTCTTGTATAGTTGGATATACATAGTTATTTAGATGTGTTCTTTAAGCCACAAACCCACCTTTTTCTGTTCCACTATATAAAACACAGTTCTGCCTTGTCATCTGCCTCTTTATTAGACTCTATGTGATAGTCAGTATATTTTTAAATTTAAACACTTCTCAGATTTCTCTATGCCTTTGGTTAAATTCTCATGTGTGGAAATATCTGTTTCTGTCTATTTGGTACAATGTTATGCTTGCTTTTGGGGTGACTGTTTCCCAATTATAAATCACTTGTCATAGCCTAAAGTCCTGCCTTCTGATACTTATTTTTAATTAATTTGTTACTGAGATGTCACCTTTTTAACATAGAAGACATCCTCAAGTGTTTTTAAGTCATTGCGATATTCATTGTATCACTATAAATATCATTGAATGGTACTTTTATGTGTTTAAGGCAGATCCTGATAAGACATATTTCAGAGTGCACTCTGAGAGTTTTGCATTGTGAAGAAGGCAGCTGTCATATCTTCTCTATGTAGCATTATAAAGGGTGTCCCATCCTCCTGAGTACAGTGAAGGTATTTTATATTATTATTTGAGTGTGTCAGTACATTAGGTCAGAGACAAACTGAAGGGAGTTCAGAATAACAATAAAACTAATCAGGGAACTGAAGACGGAACTTTGAAAGGAAATGTGGCTGAGTCATATTAATTAAGAAAAGAGTGGATTTTCGTTTAATGAGTAAGTAGAAGTTTTAGAAATTAGAATGCCCATTATTCCTGTGCTATTATGTCAAAAATACAATTTGAATGGCCAATAATATATTGTTGGTGTATCTGGTGTCACTCCACTGTTGGAATACTAAATTCTACATTTTTTATGTGCAGATAAAGGTAAAGAACATTAGGACATGATGCTTTAAACACAATAAAAATAATAGTACTGTTAGAAAGTCTAATTGAAAGTGAGGGAGGATTTTAAACCCAGATATCCCAGAAGGATGACAAATGGCTGCCCAGGCAAATATTGTGTAAGATCGTGATAGAACCTGAAAATTTGATTTGGAGAAAGAGATGTTCTTATAGATCTTTCTAAATCAAAGTTAAGGTAATCCACATCATCTATCTCACATAGAGCCGCCCTCTCTATGGAGTTTATTGGGTATTTTCCTGAACCCATTAATTGAGTTGTTACTATACTTTTATCTTATTTTCCATGTTTCTTATAAACCATAATGATTTATAGAGATGATATTAGGAACACTCCTTATTACTGTACTCTAAACCAAGTGAGACCAGATGAAGGTTCAATGACTATTTACACTACAGAAACAATAGTGAATTGGAGGCTTAGGTTTGAAACTGATCCTTAAATGTTTATTTTTCTTCTTTTGTCTCTGAATTCAACTAATGAGGCCACTCTGTACGGAATGGAACAGTTGGAAAACAGACCTCACTTACCCACAAATATGAAAGAAGCCTTGCCCCAGAGTGTCTAGGGAAAGGAGAGCATCATCAGAAGGAGATATATGAGTCAATTGTAGGCAACATGAATGAGAGAGAGAGAGAGGGGAGAAAAGTAGAAGAGAAGAGATAGGGCTACACAGGAACTATGACAGTAAACACATTATACCAGTAGAAATGTAGTAGTAGCAGATATAATATAAATCAGTTCTTCAACAAATTCTTCAACATATTTAATATATTTACTTTCTTTTTTTTTTTGAGGGGAAAAGTCAGGGAATGAAGTGGAGTGAGAAAACAAATGTATTCTTTTCAATACTATTCCCTCCTGAGGATTGAGATTTAGAACAAAAATCATGTCATGGAAATACAGGAAATACAAGGATGAAGAAACAAGGCATCCTCCTGTCAAAGATAAATTATTCTGACCCTTGTTCAAAACAATAAAGAAGACTTTCTTCAATACTATTGCAATAGAGAGAAGGATTTAGCTCAACTCTGAACAGAAGAACAAGTGGGGATTTATAGCCCAGGAGTGGAGTGAGGGGGTCAGTAAATTACTAAGAGGAAACATTAAGGATAGAGGGATGCTTGCTAAACTGGCCTAACAGGATTCTTCCTAAAAGCAGGTCAAGAATTTATATATCAAGGGTATGAGACAGTGAACCTGATCAGATATTAAGGGTGGGGGATTCTTGCTAAACTGACGTTAAAATTCTTGCTAAAACTGTCCTTGGCAAAGGTGAAGAAAAAAGCCTGAGGTTGAGATCTAGTCAAGAAGGAGGCTCAAAGAAGCCTAACTAAAGCTTGGTCAAGAACACAGTCCTTGTTACTGTATGAGTACATTCTGTATGAGAAACATTTAGTTTTGTCTGTCCAGCATGCAAACATGCTACAGTCTGAAAGGTTTGATGAAATTATCAAAGATATGAGAAAATATATTAATAAAATTGACCATGACTCAAATAAGATTTTCATTAATTTTGGGTTAGAATGTAGTTAATATTAAATTAAAAATTTCATATGATCTACACATAAAAGTAGTAATCTTATTTGAAATGTACTATTTGAAACTTAGAATTTGTACTCTGCCACCAATACAACCTGCTGATAAGTCCCTATCTTTACCTGTTTTTTTTTTTTTGTTGTGGTGGTTGTTTTTTTGAGACAGAGTCTCACTTTGTTGCCTAGGCTAGAGTGCCATGGTGTCATCCTAGCTCACAGCAACCTCAAACTCCTGGGCTCAAGTGATCCTCCTGCCTCAGCTTCCCAAGTAGATGGGACTGCTGGTGTGCACCACAGCAGCCGGCTAATTTTCTAATTTTAGCAGAGATGGGGTCTAGCTCTTGCTCAGGCTGGTCTCGAACTCCTGAGCTCAAGCAGTCTTCCTGCCTTCGCCTCCCAGAGTACTAGGATTACAGGCGTGAGGCGCCATGCCCAGCCATGCCTCCTACAAGTTATTTTTTTTTAAGTCAGTGATTAAATGGTAACTAGGATCTCAAAACATGAAAAACTGAGTCTTGTCAATGTTGCAATTGGAAATAAATATGTTAAGATGCACCATAAAGCATTAAGCCCTTTCTGCTGACAATAAAATTTCAAAGTTAAGAACTGATCTATCAAAGATGCCTGCATTGACACTGTGGCTATAGGAAATAGGACTTACAGTGGGTCAGAAGCTACTGGCTTTACTACTCATCATCATTCTAAATCATCCAGGTCATATCAATAGGAGTATTAACATTCTGCTTATATTTCTTGCAAATCAATCATTGCTTTTATTCAAAGCTGAAAAAATGGTTTGTTTCTGAAATCCTTTGATGCTAGTTTCTATAACAGGGCCTCCGGCAAGGTCAAGGCTTTTTGAGTGGTTTCCTTTGGTTTACTGGGGCTTTCTGTGTTGTGAGATGCATGTATGTTTTTAGCGTTATCAAGGCAGATAATGGAACCTCTGGAGCTGATAACATCACAGTCTGCCCAAAAGTCCCATTGAATATTCTGCACAATACCTTCTTCCCAAGATTTCATTAGCTACAATAGAATGAATCCAAATATCTATTTAAATTAAAGTTGAAGAGTGGTAGATTATTACAGTATATTTTACATCCTTCAAAGAGGAGAAATGTTTTGTGAGCCATTTGTTTCATGGTAGTTATAAGTTGCTAGCATTTAAAAATTTAAAAAGCTTTGCACATAACAGGGAAATGATTTTTCACATAATTTTGAGAAGATTAAGCCAAAGTTCCAGACATAAATAAGATACATAAAAAGGGAAGGGGAAGAGAGAAAGGGAAGAAAGAGAAGGAGGAGGAGAAGGAAGTAGAGGAGGAGGAGAAGAGAAAAAGGAGGAGGAAGGAGGGGGAAAAGAACAAGGGGAGGGAAAGGAGAAGGAGGAGAAATGAAAAGAGGAAAAGGAGGGGAGAGGAGAAGAATCTAGGTTTCCTTAAGACAGAATCCTCACATTTGTACTACCTAGATATGAATGTTATGTGGATCCTGTACCAGAATTAATTCATCTATTAATGATTATCCTTGGCTGTGAACATTTGGAAAAATGAATTCATCAGTGTTGTTAATCTTACCTCTTTCTCATCCTCTTTAGGATTCACTCTCTTGAAACTCCTCCTTCCTTCCCTCCCATCTCCCACACTTATTACTAATTTCATCAAATACTCTGGCATATAAAAAGACTTTTCAGTGTGTATTCATATATCCATGAGTGTTTTCTTTCACAATGGAGATCATCATATTCAAAAGAAGAACAAAAATTCCATTACTGTTCATAGCATATCCCTATAATTTCCTAGTAAATTTGTGAGTAATAACTATTTTTGGTATTTCTGTTATCAATCTATTCATTACAGAAATCATAAATGAACACATTTGACACAGCAATGAAAGTAGTAAATACTGCTCTGGTTTGAAAAGCTTTTGAAGAAATATGAGGATTTTTTAAATTTTTTCATGGCAAGTGGAAGCCAAAATGAGAGAAATGATCAAGGGAAGGGGAAAAATACATATAGGTTCAAATGATTGTTTCTGATAAGTAACCTGGAAATGTTAAAATCCAACTTGTTTATTCATATTATGCCTTTGAGTACTTTGGATTACTTTCTGTCTTTCTGATAATATCTAACAAATATTACCTAGAAATATTTTAACTGGCTCCTGACATTGACATTTCACCCTCTGTGTTCTAGCAATATCAAATGATACTGTTAATGAAAATTGCTGTCGGGTCACTATGTTACTCTATGATCCATGGTAGAAGTGACCTGAAAAATGTAATAGATTGTTTTATAAAGCAAACTCTTTCCAGAGAATGTTAGACATTAAAGATAGCTTAGTTCATGTTAAATGAAGAACAACTAAAAGTTTCACCTTACATATTAGAGGAAAGCTAAATGTAAAATTATTTTGTTTTTACCTTGTTAGATATAGTTGCTGGAAAATTTGTCTTTTAAAAATTTCAAGCATTCTGCAGTCTTTGAAAGATGTAGTGGAGACTCTAGTATGTTATCCATAACACCTCCCCCATCAAGACTGATGCTGTTAAAAGATTGGCTGACAATAATGGCCCTAAGATTTGATGACTAGAATTTGTGACACAGAGTAAATTCAATGGATGGTAAGCCTTCTTTCTGTGCTCTTTATTTCATTTGGCTCTTCAACTAACAAGTACTTTAAACAAAATTTTGATATTGATACATTTCTTTTATTTCTATTCTCAATAATTCATCCAACAAACATTTCATGATACCCAATTCAGTTGGCTAGAGAAACACAAGGACGATAGAATTTAATTGTCTTTGGTGGACAATGACGTTTTTTAGGAAATGGAAATTGAGTTAAGACTGTCTTAAAGGATAGGTTCTGGCAAAACTTGCAAGTGTTTTGGCATGAGAGAGGATATTCCAGAAAAAAAAAAAAAAAACAGGTGCAATACATTGAAAAACACTATGAACATTTTCCATTATCCTAAATTAAAATGATCACAGACTTTTGTAGCTGGGAAGTATCTTGGAATTCACCAATTTCATTGCTATACCAAACATGTGTCTTATATCCCAAGAGTTGGCAGAAGTGACTCTAGATCACGGAAACAAAAGAGAGGCAGATTGTGTTTCATAAAAATGTATTGTGCTAAAGTTAAAATGTTAAATTAAAAACTGTAGCCTCATTCAATTTATTTTACATATAAGAAAGCAGCACAATAGTAACTTCATATACACACAGATCCTAAGCAGAACAGAAGAACTGCATGCTATAAATTTCACTGTTAAGCCACATTTATTGATGCAATAGAGGCTTGGGGGAAAAGATCCATTTTCCAATAATTTTCAAGAAATGGAAAATAAAAGTCTTTTTATAGTCAAGTGCCACTGTGAAGACAAGGAAAAACTAATTTCCCAAAGTCATTTCATATATAAGATAAATATATCAGCTCGAAACAGTACAGTTCTATCCATATCAAGACAAGAAATAAAAATCTACTGACCAAATTAAAAATATTCATTATATTGGGAAATATATTTCTGAATGTTGTTATAGAAATAGATTTATTATCCATCTTTAGAAATATATTAATTATTCCTCTTTTGAAAGACAATAAAAGCAGGAATACTTTCTAATGAGGGTTAACAATGGAAGAAAACTTCAAGACTAAAATTGGAGACTGAAAGAATTCTCATAAGTTCTACAAGTAATTCAGTTGATTCAAATATATTAATACAATTGAGGAAAATTTATTATGGAAACATACTGAGTTTCTTTTCCTTTTTTTACTTGTGGTGGCTCTAGATTAAGAATTTCAACAGACTCAAATGGTCAAGACAATCAAATAAAATATCTAATTTTATTTCCTTACAGATTTGGCTAGTGATTTGACTAAACTTTCATGAGACTAAAACACATGCAATCTTTCCTGCTCAGAGTATTTCCCTTTCTACTAGAGATTTGCTTATTTTGTAGTTATGAAAATAATAGAAGCAAATAAAAGGTTAATTTATATTTTCTTTCAAATTTTACAGAAAATATAAAATATTGGATTTTGAAAAATAAATGGTCTATAATATAGCCAGCTTTGTAAAAAGAAATGTTCAAATCTAACAAATATTTGGTTAATCAAGAAAACAATCAATAGTAAATATATGTTGAAATTTTTAAAAACTTTTAAAGGTGTCTCTTTAAAAAAAATTTCCTTGGCTGTGCAGAAACTTTCCACAACGGAATATTACTCAATTCTAAGAAACACAGTGAACTAGCACCGTTTATGCTATCCTGGATTAAGCTTAAGCCCGTTATACAAAGTGAG
>VBSM01002608.1:41676715-41699624 GCA_008086735.1 Cheirogaleus medius
ACAATATTTGTACCCCCATAATAAGAGGAAATAAAAGGAAAAATTTTTTAAAAATTTATTGTGGTAAGGACACTTAAAATGAGGTCTAACTCATTTTACTTAACAAAGTTTTAAGCATACAACACAATATTTTTAACTGTCGGTACATTGTTGTACAGCAGATCACTAGAACTTATTCATCTTGTTTAACTGAAACTTTATGCCCATTGATTAGTAACTCTACACTTTTCTCATCCACAGGTACTGGCAACCACCATCTCATTCTTTGATTCTATAAATTTAACTGTTTTAGATACCTCATATAAATGGAATCCTATAGTATTTGTCTTTCTGTGACTGGTTTATTTCACTTAGCATACCATCCTCAAGGTTCAACCATGTTGTTGCAGATTGCAGAATTTCCTTCTTTTTTAAAGGCTGAATAGTATTCTTCTTTAGGTATATATATTTTCTTTATCCCTTGATCTATTGATGGAGATTTAGGTTTTTTCCACATCTTAGCTATTGTGACTAGTGCTTCAGTGAACTTGAGAGTGGTAATATCTGTTTGAGAATCTAATTTAAATTCCCTTGGATAAATATCCTGAAGTGGGATTGCTAGATCATATACTCATTCTGTTTTTAATTTCTTAAAGAACCACCATACTGTTTTTCATAGCAGCTGCACCATTTCGCATTCCCACCAACAGCATGCAAGGGTAGTATTTTCTCCATATTTTTGCCAACACTTGTCTTTTTATTCTTTTTAAAATAATATCCATTCTAATATGTGTGAGATAATATCTCATTGTGGTTTTGATTTGCATTTCTATGATGCTGACATTGAGCATTTTTTTAATATATCTGTTGGCAATTTGTATGTCTTATTTGGAGAGCTATCTATTCAAGTACTTAGCCTAATTTTAATTGGTTTATTAGGGTGTGATTTTTTTTTATTTTTTGCTATTGAGTTATAGGATTTTTTAAAATGTATTTTGGATATTAACACTTTATCGGATATATGGCTTGTAAATATTTTTTACCATTCCATAAAATGCCTTTCGTTTTGTTAATTGTTTCCTTTGCTGTGTAGAAGATTTTGTGTTTGACATAGTCTCACTTATTTTTGTTTTTGTTGCCCATACTTTTGGTGACACATTCACAAAATCACTGCCAAAACCAATGTTATGAAGCTTTTACCCTGTGTGTTCTTCTAGGAGTTTTAGTTTCTGGTCTTATGTTTAACTCTTTAATCCATTTCGAGTTGATTTTTATGTATAGTATAAGAAAAGGGTCCAATTTCATTATTTTATATATGGATATTTAATTTCCCAGCACCATTTGTTGCAGAAACTATCCATTCCCCATTGTGTATTTTCGATACCATTGTTAACAATCAGTTGACTGTATATGCATGGACTTACTTTGAGCTCTCTATTCAACACAGTACTGGAAGTCCTAGTCAGAGCTATTAGGCAAGAAAAATAAATTTAAAGGCATCCAAATCGGAAAGGAAGAAATAAAATTGTCTTTGTTTGCAGACAACATGACCTTATATATAAAAAATTTTAAAGATTCCATTTTAAAAAAACTACTAGAACTAAGAAACAAATTTAGTAAAGCTGCAGGATACAAAATTAACATACAAAAATCACTTGCATTTCTATATACATGAACTATCTGAAAAAGAAATTACAATAACACTAAAAAGAATAAAAAATTTAGAAATAAAATTAACTAAAGAGGTAGAAGACTAATATACTATAATAAAAACTATAAAATATTGATGAAGGAAATTAAAGACATAAACAAATGGAAAGACATTGTGTGTTCATGATTGGAAAAATTAATATTGTTAACATGTCTATACTACCCAAAACAATCTACAGATTCAATGCAATCCATATCAAAATACCAATGACATTTTTTATAGAAACAGAAAAAAAATTCTAATTCTGCACATGGAACCACAGAAAACCACAAATGGCAAATGAATCTTGATAAAGACAACAAAGCTATAGACATCACACTTCCTGATTTTAAATTATATGACAAAACCCCATGGTAAAAAAAAAAACAGTATGGTATGGGCATAATGTCAGGAATTTCTTTTGTTTCTATGTGCCTAAAATCAGGAAATTTAGGAAACTATTTTTATCTGTTAGTCTTATTTAATTTTCTTAAAACCATGCATTGAAAGATCTTCTCAGGAACGGTTTATTCTCTTACTATTTTTAGTTTTAAATTTAAAAATAAAATAAATCATTGTTGCAGTGTGATTAATTAACATGTACTGTTTGAAATCAAAGATACATTTTTTCAGCGTAGTAGAAACCACAAATGTTCAAGGATTCACTATATTTCTCTTTTTATTCTGGTAACTTTTCTTCCTTACCCTTTATATTTATTGATTTTGGTGTTTAATTTTCATTCTAGGAGATTTTGATACTTGCACATGGACTTGCATTTCTAAATGAGTTAGGTTGAAATTATATGAAAAATATAACGTAAGTTTAGTTTAATTAGCAAAAAGTTAAGCAAGCTCAGGTGACATTTATTATACCAAGTCTTACATATAATAAGTGCTCTAATTAGTTAAATTGATTACTTTATTTATTCAGAAAGGAATACTCTTAGAAATTTAATTATAGGGTAAATTTGAGTATTTTCAGATTTATGCTATGTCAGAAAAGGTGAACCTATCTTAATTCAAATATCATCCATTTAATCATGTGCATATATTGACTCTTACATAGAAGCTTCTATGCATATATGAGCTTCAAATATTTTGGTTCAGCAAAGAGTCTATTTATAGCTGACACCTAAATTCATTATTAAAATTATGTATGAAAGGGTTGACTTTATTATCAGCTATAGCAAAAAGGCATAAATGAAAAAACCCAATTCATACTACAATTATTTTTTCCTCTACTGACAGCTTCTTTCTTATAGTTTTCTTGGGGCCTTATCAATTATTGCTTATATTTATTAGCTGTTTTCTTTTCTCCTTGTCCTCTACTTAACCTGATTTAAACCTGTGTGAATTCAAGAAACTGTCTATGCTTTAATATCCCATTAGACATACTTTACTTATTTTAATAATATCCAATTTAACAAAGCAGCAATCAGTTGTGGAGGTAAGATATTGCCTAATGAAACATTCACCAACTTATTACTTTCTTTTTCATTCATTTTTATTCCACTGTGTATTTTATTTTATTTATTTATCCTTTTTAGATATTTTGTTATCTTCACTTAAAACTTGGATAAAATTGTAATTTATTAGGAAATTTTCTAGGACAAAAATCACCAGAGATGGTAGGGGCTGGACCTAGAAGAAAGGATGGATGGATGGATGGATGGATGGATGGATGGATGGAAAGAATGTGAGCAAGGTGAATGAAGGCTGAAGCAAAAACACCTGCCTGAAACTGCCTGTTAGCTGTATAAAGGTCAGCTGAAAACAGCTGACCTGTATGGAAGTTGTTAAAGAAATTTACAAACTTAGCCCTGACCTTTTGCCTGTGTCCTTGGAAATAAATACAGAGAGGAACTTAGTTGAGGAGGCCATTTTCTACTTTAGATTTTGGCCTCTCCCCTTCTCTTGAAACACTGTATGTTTCGAATAATTATTCATTCCTTCACTACTGGAGCTCTGGAGCTGAAAAAGCAGCTGCAACAAGAGATGATTGAAAATATGTAGAATGGGAAAGATTTAAAAAGTTGTTCTAGATCTTAGAAGATACATTTTTCTTCTTGTTTTAAGTTTTTTAATATTCTGTGAAACTCTTTGTTTTCCCTCTGACTAAACACAAGCTCAAACAAAAGATTGAAATAATTAAGAAATAGTTTTTCAAAAGGTGTGTATGAAATAATCCAACATAAGGCAGTAAATCAAAGGATAGACATTTAGAAATTAAAAGTTGAGATCCTAATTATGATACCTTGCACTGCAAACATGCCAGTTTTTGTGAAGCTAATTAGCCTTCTATAATGGAAAACAGTATAATTGAGTCTATATGGTTATGAGATGAAATTGAAAACAATTGCATATTTTCTGAAATTTATATTCCTAAATTATCAAACATAATTGTTTTTAGTTTTGCAGGTAATTGACTTGCAATTTTATAAAGTTATTGGAATATATTCCTGCTTTGAAATATTTTCATAATCCTTATTTCAACAACTTCTTCATTTCAAAGACTTCAGAATATGTTACAGTTTTAACCCATAAGTTGGTTGCAAGGGAATTTTTTTTCTAAAAGGGGGTTACTTTATGGATAAACTAATACTTTCTTATAGATGGCGACAATCTATTTTTTATTGTAAAGTCAATACAAATATTACAGGAATATCTAAATTAGAGGAGAAAAATCCATAATTTCGACAACCTGAAATGATAGCACTGCAATGTTATTCTATTATTGAAACTGTTGTATTAATTTTTCCATAGCTATGTATGTAATTTTGTATTATGTTTGGCATTTTCAAGATTGAAAATGTTAAGAAATGAAAAGACCTATGAGAAGGTCATTTTTTCAAAGAGAATCAAAAAAGAGGGAAATATTATTGTATGTTATGAATTCACAAAAGATTAAATTAAGTAATTAATGTGTACAGGAAAACAGGGCAAAATTTGGAAGAGGGAGAAGAATTGTTTGGTTAAATTGACAAGTAAGTGAAATATTATCAAGTACTATATTGTTCAACTAATGGGTGAATACAACCAGTAAAATATTAGGTTATCAAAGAAACTCCAAATCACAGAAGGACACTTGAATAAACTTTTATTTTGCATTTACCCTACCACTCAGTGTATATCCTGGGGGGCTCTGCCCCACACAATTACAGAGACACAGGCTGATAGAGGCTATGTTGCCTTATAAGAAGCCACCTTTTTTATTCACCAGGAGAAGAGAGAATCCGATAATTAAAAGCTTTATCCAAGAAGTAAAACACATCACTTCTTCTTACAGCCCATTCGACAGAACTCATTATCTATCTCTGGCTTACCATCAAAAAGCTAAAAAATATATTCTCTATTAGATCTAGAAAGAGAGGAAAATCAGATACTACTGATCTCTAGTGTTGTCATTGCATAAAAATAGAAGCATTTCTGTAATATTTTATCTGATTCATTAACATTTTCTGTCTTAAAATATTTAACCAGTTTAAAGTATTCAAATTTTAATTAATATTGCTTCATTTTAATGACACATTCATATTTCAGCATTTTAAGTAATATTTCTTCTGTTATAAAACAAATTATGCTAAAATGACACTATTGTCATGTATTTCTGTTTCAATCTGCTATCTCAAATATAGATTGGTCATCTGAAGTTGTTGCTGTTCATTTTTTAATTACTTTAGAAGTGACAGTTCTTATTCTAAGACTAAATAGGTAAAAAAAATATATATATAGTTTAGAAACTCAACTTCAAATTGACATTCCACAATTATTAAGAATCTGTTACAATTATAATGGAATTGATAAATCACATATTCTGCTAATTGTCTTGTAAGTTAGTATTACTTTTTATAAAAAGTAGATTTTCTTAATATTTATTTATCAAAAGCCATTGATCATATGATTGGACTGTAGTATCATAACAAAATAATTTGATAGAAGGAAAAAGCTCAAGCATAAATACTTTCATATACACATTATTAAAAATGATGAAAAATACTACAAAAAGAAGTTAAGTAGAAGTTAAGAAGAAGTAAATGATGACTGTATTGCAAAAGCTTTATTCTACTATTAAAATTATAACCATGAAAATACAGAATTTGTTTAGAGTGAATGTTAAGTTGGAATTAGCAAAATAGGTACTTGCATGGATGTGGAAAATATTAGTAATAACATTCATTGGGTGTCAGGCAGATGGGAGGGGGCAGGAGGAGATGGGTATATACACACCTAAATGGTGCGGTGGGCACTGTCTGGGGGATGGACACACTTGAAGCTCTGACTCGTGTGGGGCAAAGGCAATATAAGTAACCCAAATATTTGTACCCCTGCAATATGCTGAAATAAAAAAAAAACACTAAAAAAAAGAGAGATTTAGAAAAAAATGTAGGTATTTGAGGAGCTAGAGTGGTAGAATTATAAATGAATTTTAGTTTTTTAAGTGTTTTTTTTCTGTGATGCTTGTAAAATAAAATAATATGAAATATTTAATAATATTTTGATGGTTCTTGGTGTGTTTGTTAGACATTTATGAAAGTTCTATCAACTCTACTAGCCCTTTCTATAAAGTATAGTGAGGAAGCCAGTTAGCGGATGACATTCATTGAGCAATTACTGTCTTGAGCACATTAAATGTCACACCTTAATGCCTTGACTTACTCCATTACCACTATCTTTTTACAGATGAGAAAACTGAGCTGCAGAGTTTCACTAACATGTTCAAGGTTATCAAATTAGTAGGTGCTGGATCTGGTGCAAAATATTGAGCTCACCACTCACCACTGTAATATACTGTTTCCTAAAGCTTATTGAAAACAGAATGATAGAAGTTCATATTAGAACCAAAAAGAATCAAAAGGGGGAAAAAAGGGGGACAAAAAGGGGGAAGCAGAGGGAGAGGAAAAAGAGGAAAAACCTAAGATGCAAGAAGTAAAGAAAAATGAAAGATAAAAATGATATAAAAAGTATGACAGGCCAGGGGCGGTGGCTCATGCCTGTAATCCTAGCAGTCTGGGAGGCTGAGGCAGGAGGATGGCTTGAGGTCAGGAGGTTGAGACCAGCCTGAGCCAAGAAGAAGATCCTGTCTCTACTAAAAATAGAAAAAAAGTAGCTGGGCGTAGTGGCCCACTCCTGTAGTCCCAGCTGCTCGGGAGGCTGAGGAAGGAGGATCACTTGGGCCCAGGAGTTTGAGGTTACTGTAAGCTATGACGTCATCACTGCACTGTAGCTGGGTGACAGAGTGAGACTCTATTTAAAAAAATAAGGGAAAAAAGTGTGTGAAATTGGTGACATTGTATGACTTTAATGAAGTTTTAATGCTAATATAAAATGGAAAGTTGTATTATTTAATGTGTACAAAAATTTTTCTTTTTTTTGCAAGCTTTGATTTATTTAAGCCTTGATATTATTTCTTTCAGGGAAAAAATGTTTACCTCCTTTAGCTTAGCCCTAGTAACACCAAATTTTGTGTCAAAGCAATTTTTTCATAGACGAATGGTCCATATCTCATCTTTTAGGACCAATCTTGGACTTAAAATTTTCACTGTCACTCCATAATTCAGATTCAAGGCTGGTGAAGTAGGAACTACCTCTTGATGGAATGTTGAAACAGTTTTTATAATTTATACCTGTCTCGGAATTTTCCCATTTCATCTAAATTGTCAATTTTTGCATAGAAATTTTCATAATATTTCTTTATAATACTGGTGATATTGCTATGATGACTAATTCTGCCTTGATATTAGTCACCTAATGTGCTTCTTTGTTTTTGAAGATTGGTATTATTTTAACTTTATAGAAACAAAAGAATTATAATTAATGCCACTTATATTAACTGAAATAACATTTTGGGATATAACAAAAAAATACTGGATCAGTTTTACAGTAGTTTAGTAATAGAAAGTAATGCACATTTAATAAACACAAACAAGTTTATGTATACTTTATTCACAGATGTAGCCATAAACTACTTTTCTAGAGATACCGTGGAGTTAAAGTTAATAATATCAGGACACATTCTTTAAGAGGAAGCAGATAAAAATTAAACTAATTCAGCTCCCTGTACTGTGACTACATTCTGAATGCTGAAGACACACATAAAAATTATGCCTGTTTTAGTGAAGCAGATCTGTCTACCTGTGGCTACATCCAAGAAATCTTTTATTAATGAATCCACTGCTTATTATTAATCATTATTCATGCCTGTGCAATGTTAGGAAGAAAGAATGACAGTCCTTTCAGATTGATATCAAGCTTGATGATTTTTTAACCAGGATAAGAAAACATTGGATTCTGCCAGTAAAGTCCAGCCAATTTTCTCACATTCATCTCTCTTTTATAACAAGACAGGCCACTTGTTACAGAAACACTTTTATGTTGCAATAAAAGTGCATAATTTATCATATCTTTTCCAAATTCTTATGAAGTGCTTCACTTAAAGCATGCATGAATAAAAATTCTTCCATCCCAATATTTTTTAATTTTTGTGATAATCAAAAGATGATATTCTTTGTGTATATATTTGTCCATAAACATTTAATGTATCTTTTTCATACATCTTTGTCTATTATACTTTTTACATTATACTTTACATGGGTTTTTTTTACTGAATTCATAGAAATAGAAATGACATACCAGATAACTGAGATTATGCTATGTAAGTTCAGGCTATGAATTTTCTTTGGAGGGTGATTTATGATTCTATAATTCTATAAAATACCAAGATACTATGATAACAAAGTATATTTTATTAAAGACTTAAGCCTTTGATTTATTGAACACATAAATGTAAAAAGTATAGACATGGTCAGAATGTATATGTATTTATACACATATACATATATACATAAATGTATGTACACATATTTGTGTTTATGTGTGGACATGCGTGTATAAAACTTTGTATATCCATTACATTAAATGCAATAAAATAATTTGGTTTAATGAACTCAGACCAACTGGTAAAAAATATTTTTATATTCATGTTTATGAATATGTTGAGGTCAGGAGTTTGAGACCAGCCTGAGCAAGAGTGAGACCTCGTCTATCCTAAAAATAGAAAAAAATTAGCCTGGCATGGTGGTGTGCCCCTGTAGTCCCAGCTAGTTGGGAGGCTGAGGCAGGAGGATCACCTGAGCCCAGAAGTTTGAGGTTGCAGTGAGCTACTAATTTATTATGAATATCAATGTGAACATGAGGTTGCAGTGAGCTATGAATATTCATTATGAATATTTTTATATTCATGTTTATTTTAATAAATATATTAAAATAATAGGAAATAAAATAAAGTATTCTTGAATAGTTTTAAAGATATATGTTACATTTGTTTTAGAAAATCTGGCATTTTGTATGGTTTCCACTGGGAAAAAAGTGCTGAATCGCATCAGTAAAATGATCTAAAGATATACCTTATTGGAAAAAAATCAATAATCTACTTAAAATCATTCACAAAATATGTCTTGTGAATATAATCTTTCTTCCCTATATTTATCTATAGCTGCACTGCCCTCCTCCAGAGATTAATTCTCATGTTGTTTTAAAACTAATATTTTGCTTATCTCATAGGAATGTCAAAATCAAACTATAAGAATAAACTCTTCTGATCATAATCTCTGTTCCCACTCTATGTGGATGGTTTCACCATCTACCTGCTCACTGAAGGTAGAAGATTCAGATGCTTACAATCATATGAGATTCCTTTCTGTCTGAAAAATATAGTAAAACCTCCTTAAAATCAACTAACTCCAACCAATAATCCCATTCCCACACACAAATATGCACACTTTTAATTTCTACCCTACTCAAAATTATTTCAGTATAGCATATACTACCTTATTCCTTTACTTTAGTGGGCAAAGAATTTATCTATTAATTTATTATTATTAATTAATAATAATAAATAAATAACAAATTAATAAATTTGTTATTTATTATTTTATTAATAACAAATAATTTATTAATAATAATTAATGATATTAGTAATAAATTGTTATTAATTATCTATTAATCTATTTATTTAAGGCCTACAATGTTCAGACGTTGTTCAAGCAATGGAAACATATAAATGAACAAAAGAAAAGAAAATATTGCCTGAATAAAGTATATTAAGTTTAGCCTAGAGTTAAACAAAAAAAGGTATAGGCTGGAAATAGGAATTTGGGGTGTTCATGTTATGTAAATACAGGAGATGAAATGAGATCACCAAAGGAGTGAGTATAGTTACAGAAAAAAACATGCAAAGGTTAAGGAAGAGAAGAAGAATTACCAGCAAGAAACTGGTAGGCTCGATGGATGAGAGGTCACAGCAAGGTCAATAGACTTTGGATTTGGAATTCTCGAGGAAGTAAGCTAGAAAGCGGGGGGAGCAATCAAGGAATGAGATACATAAAAACTAGATGATGGAAATTTGACATGGTCTAGGCTATGACCATAGAAGTGAGTGACTGAGATGAGTGGTAGTCAAGCTCCTTGCAGGGAAGTATTAAAAAGAACAGAGAAGACAATAGGTTGGAAAGATCACCTTCGTATTTATTCAAATCACCAAGAAATAAGATGTAAGTCAATTTGGTGAGAATGACAATGAGATAGTAACTAAAAATTATTGAGAGATGAAGGGAGTGTCCAGATATTTCTAAATGACAGCACAATGAGGAATAGTAGTCATGTATTGTAAGACAGGAGATTCACAATTTTTAGTTTTATAGAAACTGGAGGGAGAAATGTCTTGAATTATCTATGAGGGAACTGAAGAAAACATACTTTACCTTTAATCCCAGGGGACTTAGAGGTGTGAGAAAAAATAAATACCACATGAGAGAACTTTAAAGAAAAATTTGTCATCAGGAGAGATCGAGGTTTCTGTTAGAGCAAAATGTGGAAGGAAAGCTCAAAAAGACAATGACAATATAGACAATACAGAACATTTTGCTATAGACAAATGGATCATGAATTGTAGAGAGTTTGAGAAGGGTCAGAGATGGAGACTAAAAAGGTCATCTGGTGGGGCTAGACATTATTCAGGAGATACACCAGGAGGTATAAGGAAGTTTGAGGCTTCCTATAGTAACTGCAATAACCTCATGAGTTTAATCCCAATAGAATCAAGTTATATAGTATTAACAAAAATGTGATTGTTTGGGGCATGGAGCAGGTAATAGGGATGAGATGGTCAATGAACAGGGATAAACCTGGTCACGGGTTGTATAGATGTACTTAGAGTATATAAATGTCATTAAAGACATCATAGGAAGTTTATCTTTCCCTAAGAACAGTTCCCTCATATCCTCTGCTGATGAAGGCTTGAAAGCTTGAGGAATACTCCCCATCTTTTAAGACCCAGTTGAAATGTCAATCTCTCTATTCTCTGACAACCACTAGAGAGTAGATTTATTTTTTCTTCTTGTTTCCCTCTGTTCACCCAACTATCACCATGTGTGCCTGCAAGTCTTTTCTACTACCCTGTGAGACTCTTCAGTGTAGGGATAATTTACCTTAATATCAATAATGTCTAGTATAGAGTCTGGCACATATTCAGGAAGAAGAGTTTGTGGTTGGAGGGTGAAAGTATAATATCCTTAATAAGGGCTTCTAAAACTTTAATTTGCACACAGATCACAGAGGGATAAATCTTTTTAAAATACAGATTCTTGTGTCTGGTTTGAGAATGAAATCTCATGTTTTTAACACGAGCTCAGATAGTGCTAATGCTGCTGTTTTTCGGCCATACTTTGAGTTGGTAGGTACTAGAATATACCAAATAGTAGACAATTATACATTGAAAATGCAAGTATAGTACCTTGTTCCTTGGGTCATTAAAAAAAGGATCCACACTTTTGCTGATTTGTTATCAATAGATTTTTTTTCTTACCTTTTAAATTTTGCTTTGCTACAATCTTTGATAAAGCTTTAAATTTAATGTTGAATTCTGGGTAATAGTATATTATTGCCCGTAGGAGATTTAATCAGATAAAATAACTATGAAGTTTTATGAAGAACAGTAGAATAGTTAGATAGCTAGTAATTGATTAGAATAATGCCCTTTGATGACCTTGCCTTTTGTCCATAGTAGTCAAGGACATTCGGTGTCAAAAGAACTGATGTGACATGAAAACAGAATAAACTGCTTTGGAATGCATTTAACAAAAGAAGCATAAGACTCATACACTGAAAATTACAAAGCACTATGGAGAAAATTCAAGATCTAAATAAATGAAGAGAAGCTTTATGTTCCTTGATTATAACACTCCACATTGTCACAATGGCCATTACCACCAAATTGATCTATAAATTCAATGCAATTTCTATCAAAATCTCAGTAGGCTTATTTGTAAACATTAAAAAGTTTATCCTAAAATTTGTATAGAAAAACAAAGAAACTAGAATATCTAAAATAATTTTGAAAAATAACATATTTGAAGGATTGTACTACTAGATTTCAACTTATTTTAAAGCCACAGTAATGAAGACAATGTGGAATTGGAACACTGATAAACATACAGATTAATGGACCAGAATTGGGAATCCAGAAATAAACTCAAACTTTAAGGTTATTTATTTTCAACAAAGAAGCCAAAACAATTTAAGAGGAAACATGTATTCTTTTACAAATTGTGCTGAGACAATTAGATATTCACACACATATACCAAAAAAAAAAAAAAATAGGAGGAAAAGGAAGAGCAGAAGGAGGAAGGGGAGGAGGAGAAGGAGGAGTAGATAATGATTTACTTCACGCTATACACAAAACTTCACTTGAAATGGATCATAAACCCAGCAATTCTACTTCTTGGAACCTATTCAAGAGAAAAATTTTAAATGCCTACATAAAGACATATATTCAAATTTCATAGCAGAATTAATTACTCATAAAAGCCTAAACTGGAAATAATTCAAATGTCTGTAAGTGGTGATTAGAGGAAAATAATGGAGTATAGTCATAAAATGAAATAATATTCAATAACTAAAAGCAAAGAAATACTGATAAATGCTACATATGAATGAACCTCAAAAACATTATGCTAAGTGAAAGAAATGAGACACAATAGTGTATGATTCTTTTTATATGCAATGTTCAGGAAAAGCAAATTTATAGGAACAGCAAGCAAATGAGTAGTTCTCTAAGGATGAGAACAGGAGTGGGATTAACTGTAAACAGGTAGAAGCCACTTTAAGGATGACTAAGATGTAGAGTTACTAATCATTTGGGCTTGCCTCAGACTAAAGTGTTTCCTGGGATGTGGGACTTTTGGTACTAAAACCAGGAAAATCTGAAAAACCAGGTGAAGTTCATCATGTTGTAAAATGTTCTAAAACTGAATTGTGCTGATGGTACACAATTCTAGAAATTTACTAAAATCATTTAATTGTCACCCACAGTGATTGAATTTATGATATGTAATTTATATTTCCACAAAGCTGTTAAAAGTAAATGTGGCCCGCAGGCCACAAGCGGGTGTTTTTGCCCGTTTGGTTTTTTACTTCAAAATAAGATATGTGCAGTGTGCATAGGAATTTGTTCATAGTTTTTTTTAAACCATAGTCCAGTCCTCTAACAGTCTGAGGGACAGTGAACTGGCCCCCTGTTTAAAAAGATTGAGGACCCCTGCTATAAATGTTAAAAAGAAGAAAAACATTGCCTCAATTTACTGATATAATAAATTATAAACAAACTTTAGTTTTATATTGTATTAATTTTTGAAAGTTATAAAATTGTATATTAAAATTTCAATAAAAAGCAAATTTATTATACAAATTATATAAAAATAAAACTAAAAGTCAATGTCAATCTAGTGCTAAGTTAAAGATGGTACTGTTTTATAGAGCGAGTTGAGAGTTCGGTAAATTTGAACATCTCCCCAGAAATAACTCATTCCTCTGTGAGGGGAAAAATGTCCTTTGTGTTAAAATTTTTAACTTCTTTTTTATGTAAATACAACATGTAAAGTGAATTGGTCTTTAGTGAATTGTTTTCTTGAATTATGAATAGTTACTTGAAGAAAATAAAAATAGCTTCTACTTTCATATAAAAATACACTATTGTATTTACTCATGCACACTTCATTTCACAGTACCTTATACATCTCTAATAGATTATAGTGGTTTTGTTTAAAGAATTATAGCCAGGGGCGTTCCATGATTTTAGGGTACCAGAAGGAAAGCATTATTGCAAACGTGCTACTCCAACAAAACTTCCCTCTAATGGCCCAGTGCAGAGCTTAGTTCAAGCCCTGTTTTAAGGAATCCCTTTTATTCCCTACCACTCTCTATTTCCACAGTTATATAAAATCCTCACCCAATAAGAAGTGAAGGGGGAATTAGAAGAGAAAAAGGAGACCAAGTGTCAGTTCATCCCAAATATCTTTGGAATGAGTTTGAGGGAACTATAGAAGCATCCAGATAGGTTAATGAGAAATTCCAGTAAATTTTGAAAACATTTCTGAAGGGCTGAAAAATTTGCAAATATACTTGTCAAAGCATCCAGTCTAGCACTAGAGCATCTCTGAGCTTATGAGTTTAGAGATAGCTGAGAGACTCATTTTTCCACCTATTTTTCTCTCTTCTCACTGCTACTTTGTCTGGTTTTCATTGCTACATTTCTCTTCTCTTCTTCCCTGAAATTGTATAGACTATACTACCAACTTTCATGGAAAATTTTTACTAAACATGATATCCTGACAAAAGACTTATAAGTTGTCATGAGCTATCAGAAAAAAATGTCTGAGGATATAGATGAATACATGTCCCTCGTATTTCAGAACAGCAAGTGCATGAGAAATGATGGGGCAGGGCCAGGATTGCGTTTTCTCCAGAGCTCTAAAAAGTTCATTGGCAAAAGCCCTATAGAGCTTGTAGTGAAGGATCAGACTGAAAATTATTTTGCATTTCATGTCTAACACATAGTTATATATATCTGTGTTGTTTTTAAAACATTTTTTAATAAGTTGTATATTGATTCATATTATTTGTACTATAATCATGCTCCTTTTAATTAAACTACATCTACTGAAATAAATCAGTGAGGAAAAATTTAATATTATGAAGCATACCCTGAAAATATCTAATAATTCATAAAGTTCTTCACTATAAAATGGAATTCAGGAAAAATATCTGTGCATGGTCAAAAAAAGAGTAAACACCATAGTGTATCAAATATGTAACATCATGTACTCTAGATACTTTCATGGTATTACTTGTGTCATATGGGATTATGAAGAGTCACATAAATAACTAATAGATGAAATTATGCTATAAATAACACACTTATAAAATGTCCAAGAAAGCAAAGGAAACCTGAAGTGCAGTGTAAAATTCAATTATTTTCTGTTCTAGAGAGTAGCCTGTCATCAATGATTTTACAAAAGAGACAAGATTCTACCTCAACAGAACTAACACAATTTGACTGACATAAACATCCATAATACAAAACAAATTTCTCTAGACAGATTTATGCAGGAGCTAGGATGTCTATTTCATGCATCCTCACCTTTAATCTTCTGGAAACTAGGTGCTAGAACATATTGTGCTATTATATTTCCAACTCAACAAACTATAGATAACCTAAGGTACACTGTTTTTTAGGATCAGTTAAAAAGAAAACAAAAGGAAACAAAAAAGTCATAATGCATTTCAACAATAATAATTATAGAACTGCAAATGCAGCTGGTAAATGCCAGAATTAATCATGGACAACGTGTTTTTTTAAAAACAAAAAGTTTTTCTGTGCAGCTGTTTACTGCAGGAGAACTTCAGGAATTGCTGTATAGTTGGTGCTTTTTACTGAGGTGTGAATCCCTATAAAACCTTTCTTGAACAGGAAATAGAAGATTCTGGCAATTGAAATGCATTGATCTATTTCACATACCCTGACACATCTCATCATTGTCCTCACTATATTAAACAGTTTCCCCTCCAAACTTTGTTCCAATTCTATTCAGCAAACTTCATTCCATTCTTCCACTCTTCATCTAATCTTTTTCTTCACCCAATCATATGCACAGGAAAATGACCCTGTGTTGGTTAATTTTATGTGTGAACTTGAGTGGACTAAACGATGCCAAGATAACTAACCGGGAAAACTTTATTTCTGGGTGTGTCAGTGAGTATGTTTTGGGATGAGATTAGTATTTGAATTGGTGGACTGAGTAAAGAAGATTCACCCAGTTGTGGACCAAATGGAACAAAAAGGCTAAGGAAGATAGAATTTGCTCTTTCTTCTTTGAACTGCGACAGCCTTCTCCTGTCCTTGAACATCAGAGCTCCTTGTTCTCAGGCCTTTGGTCTCTGGTACTTACATCAGAGACACCTAGTTCTCTGATCTTTGGATTTGAATTTGGAGTTATCCCATCTACTCCCCTGATTCGCAGGTTTGGCGGCTCAAACTGAATTACACTACCAGCTTTCCTGGTGATCTATTACGAGAATTGGCTCAGGTGGTTATGAAGGCTGAGAAGTGCCACAATCTACTATCTGCAGGCTGGAGAACCAGGAAGATGTAAATATGTTTATCTATCCATCTATGTATGTCCTTGCATATGTGTGTATATGTATGTGTGTATATATATGTATAAGTATATGTGTGTGTGTTTCCCCAAAGAACCTTGACTAATACAAACTCCCTAGTTCATCTTTTCTGAGATAAGTTATGCCCATGTTGTACTCAATTATATCTCCTCTTGAAAATCATTATTGTTTAGAGGGGTATTCATAAGAAGGAAATGCCTTCAGAAAAGGTACTAGAGAAAGGAAAGGTTTAGACTTTGTCTCACAGATTGATCTTCAGCAATGTTATCACTTTGGGAGCTTTGAAGAAATGCAGAATCCTAAGCTTTATTCCAGACCTACTGAATTGAAATCTTCACTTGAACAAGTTCTTAGATGATTCTAATGTACATTAAACATCGAGTAGTGCTGGCCCACAATACATGTATGTGAAATCAGACCAATCTGCTAGAAAGCTATTGAGGCAAAAGGTGTACATAGTAATACATATCAGCCCAATCTGCTAGAAAGGTGTTGAAGTAAAATGTGTACATAATAATATATAAATATTCTTTATGGGAATGCAGAGAGATATTAACCTGAAAGATAATCAGGGATGTAGGATTAAGAGATTTTCATATATGTATGAAACTGAAAACAGAAGAATTAATATTATGGTAAGCATATTTTAACTGATTGATATAATATTGTCAAATAAACTAGTATATAAGGTATTTCTTATCTAATCAAATGATGAGTGATTAGCCATAGAGCATTATGTATGTATGTATAGCTAGATAGAGAGGTAGTTAGATAACTTTTTTAATCACTTAAGAATAGGTTGCAAATATCATATTACTTTACCCATAAATATTTGTGTGTCTTAAGAATGATGGAATCCTCTTAGATAAACATACTACAATTATCAATGTCAGAAAATTCAATACTGATACAATATTGAGTTATCATCCACTCCATATTTCATAATTTTTCCATACTGTTGCAAAAATGTCTATTATAACTATTTTCCCCAGTTCTAAATTTCCACCCAGGCTTATGAATTAAATGTAGCTGTCATGTTTAATTTGTTTTATCTAGAACAGTTTCTTAACTTCTTTTGTAATTAATGTTAAAATTTTTGAAACATACAGGCTAATTATTTCTTGAGTGTCTCTTAATTTTGACCTGAGCAACATTTCCTCTTATTTAGATTCAGCTTATGGGTTTTGGCAGGATTGCCAGAGAAGTGATAACACCTTTGTCAGTACAGCGTGTCAGGAGACATGTATTAATAGGTTTGCTGGTTCATCACAATAATAAGTGGTGTCCCTATGTCACACCACTCTAAAGTTACTATTTTTCCTTTTGTAAAGAATACATAATTGTGAAAGATATTTTACAATTGTATATACATCCTGTTCATCATTAAATATTCATCCACTAGTTACAACATCAAGATGATTCTTGCTTGAATTAATTGCTATAACTGTTGACAAGTTGAGCATTTTATATATTTGACAAAACGTAGTTTTGTTCCAAGAAAGGCTTATTATTACATTTCATTTCCATATTTCTTATTTTCCCAGGTAATACCAGTGGTAAAGATCCTGCAACCAAAAACATCTCTATTATTATTATGCCAACACATAAGATCAACTTTTGGCATGTGATGGCTGACTTTTATATTTCTAACCTTTAGCATTTAATTGTTCTGGAATTTTGGGTAGGTAACTTCCTCTCCAAGCTTCAGCTTCTTCATTTCAAATTGGAAATTACATTGACTCTACAGGGTTTGTGTGATTAAAGTAGTGTATATAAAGTATTTAGCATTGGCATAATACCTGCCAGGTAGAAAGCATGATGAATGGCTATTGATGTATATCCTGGAGAATTCATCAGTGGCTGTTAACACAGGGAGATGGTTGAGAGCCAAATTCTATAGTGTAGTTAGAACCCTATACAGGTGTGTGTCTATATGAGGAAAGTGTGAACTTTGGTCATTCTAATAGCAAAAAGAAAACACATTTTACAGAAATCAAGTAAACAAAAAAGTTCCAAACATTACCTACTCACTCAAGCACATAATAGCTTTGTGATATTGGTGAAGTTATATAATCTCTCTGGGTGTCAGTTGTCTAATCTGATATACATAAAGTGATTAACATGCCTTTGCCATGTTTTTCCTGCATGATAAATGCTATTGTTACTAATATCTGTAATGGGTCTAAAGATTCTGTTCCTAAAACAACATTTTTAGTTGGGCACGGTGGCTCACGCCTGTAATACCAGTGCTTTGGAAGGTTGAAGTCAGAGGATTGTTTGAGCCCAAGAGTTCAAGACCAGTCTGGGCAACATAGTGAGAACCCCGCTTCCACAACAAATAAAAGTTTAAAAATTAGCTGAGGGTAGTGATGCATGCCTGTAGTCCCAACTACTTGGGAGGCTGAGATGAGGTGGGAGGATCGCTTGAACCCAGAAAGTTGAGGTTACAGTGAGTTATAATCACAACACTGCACTATAGCCTGGGTGACAGAGTGAGACCCTGTCTCCAAATAAATAAATAAATAAAAACATCTTTAACAACAAAATTTAAGGATAGGTGTCACTGTAATTATCCATATTGTTCTTGGTTTTATAGTTGGCTCTTCCAAAATTAATTTTATTTCAATTTGTAACTAAATATATATGCATTTGCTCAAAAAATCAAGTCAAAATATTTTGTAAAAGTACTTTCAGCTAGCCAAGTTGTAATTTATAAAAAAAAAAATCAGCTCTATTGAGGTATAATTTATTCATAATTCTCCACATTTAAATGTAAAATTCAATGAGTTATGACCAGTATATACACAATTGTCAATCACCAGTACAATATACAGAATGTTTCCATCATTTCAGTGTCCCACAAGATATTGATTTTTGTGTGGTTTTTTGGCTCCTCCATTTATGATTTTAAAGGTGCTTTTAAGTATTTAAAGCATATTATAAGGTAAAATAAAGTTTGTGCCAAGAATTACTTCCTTTATTTCTCTCCAACTCTATTCCTTTAAGCTTCAATGTGGTGGATATTGAAACAACAGTGTTTAAATTATTTAAATGAATCTATTGGAATGGATTTAAAAAGATTCTGCCATAAAGGAGGAAGCCATCTATAATATCTCCATAATATGCTCCTGAATGCCAATTTCCAAGTATCATTTTTAAAAAATTGTTATAAAAAATTAAAATTCTGGAGTATAGTTTATCATTCAGCTAATTCTCTCAGATGTTAACACTGAAGATACAATAATATTATTGACCGTCAATCAATAATATGTACATTATAAAAGTTGGTGTAGCCACATGCTTAGGGAAACCTTCCTTTAATTAATTTTTAGGCTTTGTTTTAATTACATTTAATTCAAATGTGACTCCCTCAAAATAAAAAAAATTATTTACATGTGCACTTTTGACATAATTCACAGTTATTTGTTTTCCTCTCAAATGGAAAGATCATATTTTTAACATTAAAAAATATATTTTTGCTTTCAAATACTTTTTTGTGCTTCATTCTCAACTGTGATTTTATTTCACCTTGAGATTGGCTCATGTTTTTTAAGGAAAATATATATAATTCCATAGTTGTAGGCATAAGAGAAAAAGTATTTTTAGCACATGCTTTCGATGCCAACATTTTTTACTTTTTAGTAATGTGTTTAATTCACTTTCTGCAGATTTTATGAAAAACAACATTCTCTTTAGCCTAAAAAGCTAGTAACATTTTTACATATCCAAGAATCACTTCTGATATTTCCTCTTAACCCAAAATACATATTGTTATTAATAATGGTATTAAGAAATGATAACCTCTTTCATTGATACAAAGCCTGCTATAAATCAGTAAAAGACTTTTTCATATTCACAGCAATTCTGAGACATAAGCAACTTTTCAAACACCTCTGTCATTCTTTCATATAACATGAAAACAAGGTTATTACTAATATGGAAATGAAAGCAGATGAAACAAATGCAAAGCTTAAAATTTATGAAAATATTTCAAACTATTTCCTGAGGAAAGGTCTAAACCCAATTAAGAAAATTACACATTGCCATCTTAAAACTAAGTTGTCAATATGAAAATCAATTTGCAAAAAACAATTTAAGTTGGTCGGGTCATTTAAAAGCAAATGTTTGTATTTATGCAGGAAATTTAATATTTTGTCTCAAATTCTAATCATATACTAAAAATGATGATTTTCTACTAGGCAAATATGCAATTTCAAACTATTAGATGAACCCAACATACAATAATTTACTATTATTATTAATATTATATCTTTGGGCTCTCTATGAGTATACTGCAACTCAGTTTGGCCTGGTTATAAGTAAGAACATGAAAATATCCAAGTTATGTTATAATAATTTATTATTGAAGTATTGGAATAAAAATGTCATGTTTTCCTTAGTAAACTTATTTTAGGATAGGTATTCACGAATTCCATTTTGATCAGATATCTATGTATATATGTGTAGCAAAAGATTTTTGGCTAAAACTTAGGTTTTGTGAATTACTTCAAATTCATTTCCATTCCATTTGCTTCAAATTTTCTTATACTCTATCAGTGTCTTTTTTAAATTAATGTTTTGGATCCCTTTCTTCACATTATGAGTAAAAAAAAAAATGGATTATTCACTATAGCTTGAAGTAGAACTCCCCTAGCCACCTGTTTCTGGTAGTTGCCACTCAACTATGGATTCCACACAGCAAGTTACCCAACTCTACTAAGCCTACTCCTCCAGGAAGCCTCACTCCCAAAGATCACAGAGTACCGTATTCCAGACTCATGCTAATATTAGACTTAAGCATGACTGGTAGATCAAAGGCTTACATTCAAACTATATATTAGTATATCTCTAAAAATCTAGTAAATTAGTAGGTTGAAAAGCCTATTGGAAATTCAATAATTGACACTTAATACTTTTTATAGCATTTAATATGTTTACTTGTCAAGGTCTTGATAGAATAAATGTGAAAATAAACTATTACTGAAAAAGTGCTGTCTGATAAACAAAGAATAACACGATATATTACAGTTTTTTAAAAAAAATTGTAAATAACAGAGAGGAGAAAATTGGTACCTCAGAAAAGAGGAAATGGATTGAAGAAAGTTTACAACAGGAAAGGATGAGAATGCTATAATTTGGCTAATATAATAGACATCAACATAAACTCATGAGCTTTAAAAAATTAATTCTCTGTCTATAAAGAGGCCTTGAACCTCCTGGAATCTCTCTTCCTGCCGCCAGCACTCGTATACAGTTCCTACAGTTTTAATCAATAAAGTTGACAGTTGTAGATGGTATGCAACAATATTAAAGTATGCTTTTAAAAATATTATGGACATTAATTTTTTAAATGAAATAAAAATATTGAAATACATAGAATCATTTACAAGATACAGTAAAATTATAGATAATTTAACCATTGAATATGAAGAAATGAATTTTAAAAAGCAACTATCAACCATCATAAAATTCAAGCAATGACACAATAAAACAAATGACTCATCTGTTAGGAAATTAAATTATTGATTATATAAATTACTCAAACACTGTGAACTTCCCAAAGACTCTGTAATTATAGTTTTATAAAATTGAGATATAATAATGTTTGATTACTTCAACAACCAAAAAATATGTGTCAAATGATAGGATAGGCATCTATTTAAACACTATGCCTTTGTTTTACATTCTCCCAGGTAATAAAATTCCAGGCGTGAAGAAAATCAAACCACCGAGCAAGCACTAATACTTCATAAATAAGATAAACATAGTCAATCACATTGTTGGTATTACCTTTAAAAAATTAAAGGCAGAGAAAATATGTATAAAAACTAGAGCTACATCATCATATATATTCAAATAATGAATCAATTAAAGTTGGTTCTATTTTGAGGACCCTAAAATGAACGTATCAATTCTAATTAATTTTATTATATCATTGGTTTAAAAAGTATTTTATCACAAAAAAAAGTTGTGCTACAATTAAATAATAGGACTGAATCCAACAGGCAAGAAAATGAAGGCCTCTCTTAGTTTGTTAATTATATTTCAATTTAATATATTATGGAGAGGTCTTAAAAACAAGGAGAAAAACCCTGAAAGCTCAATACGTGTTCTGGAAATCTCTCTTTCTCAAATGTGGGGATGCCATACAAACTCAGTTTTCATGCTGGTCCTTGGCTTGATCTCTCTCCATCTATTCTCAATCAAAAGGAAAATACTAGAAGGTCTATTTTATTTTTTGAAACTTTTAGAATTAAACTTTGGCCAAATTCTCCTAACCTTTGACATACATTAGTTTGGGGAAAAAATATTTGTAAATTATTTTATTTTATTTTACTGAATCGAGTCATACCAAAATTCATGAACATATTTTCCAAATGATAATGTTCACAAATTGCAATAATATGGAAATTAAATGTTTGAACATTTTATTCTGAAAGTCTCTCTGTTCACATGTCAACCTTAAATAACTATTACTTTACACATAAAACAAAATGTCCATTGAGTCCACCTCAAATGAAGGATTGTAGATATCGTCAGAGTAATAGATTTGTGCGCTAGGAGAAATTATAGAAAGGGCCAAAAGGAATACCTTTTATTTAATCAAAATGCACAATTGCAGCAAAACTCTCTACTTTTGCACCCATTTCTATCATCATTAAAAAAGGCAGCTCAGATACAAGCAGATCTACCATTTGATCCAGCAATCCCATTACTGGGCATCTACC
>VBSM01002608.1:41699724-41723768 GCA_008086735.1 Cheirogaleus medius
CAATATACGTAACCTTAATATTTGTACCCCCATAATATGCTGAAATAAAATAAAAGGCAGCTCAAAGGTTTTTCTATGCTAGAAAAAATAGAACAATTTATTTAAATGAGAAATTGAATTGCATGTGATAGTATCTGGATATTTTGTAAGACTATTATGAGTAAACAATAAATGAGATGATTGGAATAGCACTTTGATTTACCTTTAGCTTTTATGTTGTTGCTTTTGTTATGGTCACTTTACTGCTAACCTTAAAATAACTACAATTAATCTCAGTCTGCAGAATTAAGTCATTTCCCTGACTTTAGCAATGGATTATAACAGGAACCTAGTTTACTCTGTGAGATAATATCACTTATCTGAAGTTTTGCCCAATCTGCATAAGTTTAACTTTACCATCCTTAACCATATGTAAAAGGGTAAGAGCATTCAGAATGTTTTAATATAAGAAATAAAGATAATATTTTTCATCCTGACACACCCCAACCTTTGCATGTTTTTACTTTAATACAATAAGAACATTTGCAGATAAACCAGGCCTGTATCTTTTAAAAAAAATGTACTTGTGTGGGGGTGAGTCTGGCTTTCAATGCAGGGTAATATAAAGATCTACAATAGAAGGAAAATAAAAGAAAGGAGCAATGAGGTGAGGAGAGAGTAAATACAAAAGTAGCTAAAGGAGAGTTCAGAATGTTTTCTAGAGCAGTGGAGAGCTTAACTCTTCTTTTGGCATTGCTACACAGAGAGGAACTGACAGAGCTACAGGCAGCCTTGCAACAGATTCCCTTAGCTCAAGCATAACCTGGAATCCAAAACCTAGAATAAAGGCTGTTTTTCTAACAACCTGGAGCTTTGTGGATCTGAGTCCTTCCCACAGAATACCCAGCCTTCACTTGAACTGGCGCACATCCTCAGAATTCATTGCCCAAGCTGCTGACCCTTCTCTCAGCCTTTAGTGAGATTTCTAGTTTCTCAGAATTCAGCACTTCACCTGGTGAGCACCAACAGGCATGATGTCCTATCCATATTTCAAGACTTTCTTCAGTTCCTTTCTAACTTAGACTAAATACATACACACACACACACACACACACACACACAAACACACACATACACACACACAATATCCTAAAAACCTAATAGACTTTCAAGCTCAAAGAAATGGGGAAGGCCTAGGACGTTGATGAGAGCTTTGGTTGTGGGTATTTCGCTGAATCCACACTGGGGAACAGGCTGAAGGGACAGGGTGGCTAATACAGTAAGTTTCTCATCTTGATGATTCATTTCTTTTTTCAACACCTTCATTTATCTTCCTTATAAAAGTTATTTGTTTGTTAATGTAATTTAGAACCTTACTTCTGAACATGATAGGTTTATTATATGGTTTATATGTCTAGTCAAATAGTTAACAATTATCCTATCCTACCATCTCACTAGAAAATTTAATAATTACACTTGGTGATAAAATTAAACACCTTTATACTCAAGGAAAAAAGAGGAAGAATATGTTTTCATTCATTTAGAAAACAATAGGGAAGTAGAAATCAGGGTAGAATTTCATCCAGTTAAATTTGAATTTTAAATCATCAATGAATAATTATTATTATAAGCATGTCTCAAATATTGCATGGGATATGCTAAAATTATTAATTGTTTACATGAAATTTAAATTTTTCTGAGTGTCCTATATTTTGTGTGGCAGCCCTAAATTAATGTGAATATTTGGGTGAAATTGACATGACTGCATTGTATATGAATATTTATACTTATACTTAAGGATACAAGAAATTTAAATTATACACTCAAAAACGCTGTTCTCCCAAGTAGAAATAGGAGCTCTATGTATGCTGTATGCATATATTGACATTTGAAAACTTGATATTTTGACTCCTGGTTGTATTAAAAGTGCATTGAGAAAATATCACTAAAGGATTGTGATCATTAACAAGATCTGTATTAAAGCCAAGATTTGACAAGCCTTAAAACATATGGGTAGTATATTTGTTGATTTTTGTGAAGCTTGTTTTATAATGTATTTGGGTTATTAATGAAAAAGAAGAGATGGAAGATCTCCTATCAGCAGATTGAAAAATGTGTAGCAAATTTATGGACCATAATTCTCATGTTACAGATTGTTATTGTTATAACTTTCTTAGTACAAAAGCTAATAAGAATACCTCCAGAACAAAAATGTAACATTCTACATATTGAATATAATATAACTTTTACTCAAGAAAAACAATTATCTATACAAAATATTTATCACAACCACTACCTCCACCGTCAGTTTCACCGGACCCTTCTTGAGGTCATATGTGCTCCTGAAGTTCAGGGTCATTCATCTTCAAAGCTCACTCTGTGCTGCTTCCCACAGTACTTTGCCCATTGCACAATGTCAGTAAATAATCAGCATACTAAATTCACATTATTTAGACTAAACTCTGACCAAAGCATATCAGGTTATATCATTCACGAGGGGCAAGACAAGTTGTCACAATTTTGATGACAGTTAAACAGAAGAACAAAAACTGTAGGTCACTGTGGTTAGGGTATGCATGCTCTTGATACCAGTAAATTACAGAGAGAAAAACCGTCTATGTGCTTAGCATATGTGTCTCTAATGCATTTTTACCAAAAAGAAATAGAAAATGCCAAATAAAGGCATTATAATCTCCAAGTAATCTATATTTTCATGTTATGACAAATAGTCAAGATTTAAAATTAGTGTTAGGCCATTGAACACACTAATTACAAATGAGTTCTTTCTACATTAAAAAGTTATCTTAATGTCTTAACAAGGTAGCATGAAGAAACAAACAAAAAAAGTTAGCTTAATGTATGTCTCTCCAAAGTATTGCTTAACATTATATAAAGATAAACCTTTGCCATCTTCTCCATAGGGGGGGAGAAACTATTTTTTAAAACAAGGTATTTACTTTAAAATATAATATTTCATACTTTTACAAGGAAGTTTATCTTCTTTGTATCTTTATTTCCATTGATTATTATAGCAAAATGTATTGCTAGAATATCAGATGATTGGAAAAATATCTATTCTTCATACCCCTTGTTTATGGCAATAACAATGAATTATGTTTCACAATAGTTCCTATTATTTTCCTGTTCAAAATTAACTTTGAAGAGAAAGTCTCTTCAAAGAATATTTATGAGGACAAAGTATTCATGTAAAGTGTTATGTTAGGCATTCTGATATGTCTCACATGTGAATTCATTTTTTTTTTTATAAAATGAAAGTACTGTTCAAGCCTCTATTGTGCTAAATCCAGTAAGAACATTTCTTCCCGCCAAGACAAACAAGCCTTTTAATGTAAAGTTCAGAATCTTTATATGAGAACATTTGGGAGCAAAACTAAATACCAAATCTTCATATCACATTTTCTTCTGGTATTAGCAGAGGTATCAAAGGCAGTGATCACAGCATGAACACCGGCTGTAGTTGATCACTTGGTTATGTGAACGCAAGCAGGGTTGGGACCTTGGTTAAACCATCAGGCATAGCAGAAACCACAAGAATAACAAATCTCATTAAATGAAAATTAATATTTAAATGTTGCCAATAATTAAAGTGGCTTTATTTTACACATTAGAAATGCATGTGTAAATCTGTTCAATTGGAAAGCAGAAAACTTCGATGAGCATAACTAAATGCAGGATTTCTCTAGCAAAAGATGACCAGTGGAAGAGCCTCATATCCTTCAAATGGGTTGAGGCAGGAAAAGGTATTAATTTTCTATTGCTGTCACAACAAATTACAATAAATTTAGTGGCTCAAGCAATGCAAATGTATTACTTTACAGTTTTGTGTGTCAGAAATCTGACATGGGTCTCAGGGAGCTGACATCAAGATTGTTGGAAGGGTTGTGGTCATTCCTGGAGTTCTAGGGGAGGCTTCATCCTGCTATTTAGATCATTGGCAGAATCTAGTCCCTGCAGTAGTAGGGCTGAGATCCCTGTTTCTTTGCTAGTTGTCAGCTGATGGCCTCCCTACTCTCAAAAAGCCACCGACGTTTCTGGGTTTATGTTTTCCTTTCACAAGTTCAAAGCCAGCAACAGCGGATCAAGTCTCTGTAATGGTTTGAATTTCTCCTCCTTCTTCCATCTCATCTCTCTGACCCGGTAAGAAAGGCTATCTGTTTTAAAGACTCAAGAGACTATACTAGACCCCTGGATAATTCAGAATAATCTCCTTATCTCAAAGTCAGTACTCTAAATAACGTGAGCAAAGTCCCTTTCACCCCATAAAATATCATATTAGCAAAATCTGAGGACTAGAACATGGACCTCTGGGGGCAGGTGCATTATTCTACCTATCACAACCATCATATTAATAAGTACTTTAAGAGGAGACTTCATAATTTATACATAGTTGTATAAAATAAATAGCATAGTCATTTTCACAGAGTATCAATTATGTTTCTCCTATGAGAGTAGATTTTTAGGATTGCATAAAATGTCAATAAATTTAGCAAAGCAAACATACCTTCTGATGCCAATGATAGGGAAAAAGATAAATATATTACTACTCAGATTATTTTTGAGATTTCTGAGAAGAGCAAATTGAAACAGATAAAATATTCTAACAACAACTGTACAAAAGGTCTCTAATGTTCACCTTTATGAATATTTATATTAATAGTACTGTGTATTCAGTAAAATCTCTCATACATCAGCGTGCTACTCATCTAAAACTCATATTTCTTTTGAGTTAAACCATTTTCTTTAGCATTGTCATCACAGGCTCATTGGGTTCTTTCCTTATAACACGTGAATTGACACATAATCAATGTTACACGTAGGTTTCAGGGACAGCATCTTTTTTCTCAAGTAGGCTGTAAAGTTCGAGGCTGTGGACCATGTCACATATATGTATTCTGTAACCATTTTTTTAACAGTCCCTCACTCACAGCCCTCCATGAGGATTGCCACATATCATGCAATAAACATACTGATTTTGCTTACTCCAGCAATGAGGTGCATGCATCCATTCAATTTGTGTTTATAATAGCCTGCCAATTGACAATTATAAAGAAATTTATTTTGGAAGTCATTTAGAAGTTTCTCTGTTAGGAACAAAACAACATATTATTGGTATGAATGGACCACCCACACCCTTACCTGAGTTTGAAACTTGAGAACACTAGGCTCAATTACCTGTTTACACATGTCTAAGTGAACATAATTACCATGTCTGAAGCACCTATTTTGAAAACACCTACACATCTAGGAGAGAGTAGGTGTGAAATTCAAATTATATGTTGGTATCCTTAGCTATATATTTCACGTCAAACTATTAAAAGCAAGGTATGAGCGTGAACAGATTTGCTTGTACAAATATCCTGCTACTGGAGAAATTTGGCTGACAAGTTTGACACCCCTTGGAAAGATAGCTTAAATGCATCCTATTTCCCTCACATTTACTGTCTTCTTCTCTGCTTGCTTGGAATAAAATTGCTAAGTATCTTATTTGTAAAATTAAATTATAAAATTCCTTCTTAGTTAAAGAGATATAAGACTAGAAAACCATAAAGATTATTCACAGCTGCCAACCTGATAAATGAGACCAAAGAGAAAATAGATCCTAAGCATAGAAATCAATTGATGCTTCCTACTAAGACATTTGCTGTAATTATAAAGTCTCGTTGAAAGATTGACTCTTCCATTTCTCTTCTATAACCGATCTAGTGTTTGCCCCAAAGAAGACAAAACTACTAATTGAACTGTGTATTTTGTTTGGAAAATTAGATGTTATCACAGATTTATATGGGCACTTATTTTACACATGCAAATAGGTTAATGAAAGACTACTTGTGACAATGACACTTTTATATTCACTTAACAGTTTTTATAATTTAAGTATTTTATAATAAAATAAATAAAACTACTAAATACTTTAAATAAATTGAAATAAATATTTTATAATGAATAATCATTTAATAATAAACATATAACTTTTATATATTATAAAATATGTTTATTATAAATAGTCCTATTACTCCTATTACTGCCTATTACTGTTTTATAAATCAAGGAAGATGATACATTCAGTAATTAATGTAAAGTGTCCCATAATTAACACATCACATTTCTATAATAGAAAATTATTAAGAATCTTGGTAACATCAAAAATATCACATTTGTTAATATCACCAGAAACTGTCAAACACAGTAGCCCGTTCAAATTTTCAAACATTTGAATTTTCCCTTAATAGATATACTTTTCTCTTTGGCTACAAAACTGTCAGCTATTTTCCTTTTCAGTGCCAGAATCACTTTATTTGCAAGAAGATTAAATACTCATGTCTGAATGATTCTAGTTTGCTCGTCAGTCATTTTTCCAGATAAAATAGTGTTCCATGAACAACGTGGACTCAATCTCACAAGTGGCTTTCCTTGAGGCAGTCATACTTTGGTTCACAGCAGAACTGCTTTATTAAAAATATGTACATTTATTAGATATTAGTTGAAATATTTATATTATTAAAATAGTAAAAAATGTAAGCACTCAAAGGTAAATATTTTTAAAAATTAATAATTTTTACTGCTTCAACAAGACATTCTTAAGTGAAACTGGCTTTTTTCAACTGTGAGTATGTGGTGGCAAAGATTATATAAATACCAGTACAGCTGTGTACCAGTGTCTTCATTCATGCTAAGAAGCCAGACATTTTACCCACCAATATTTTTGCAACATGAGTATAAATATCAATATAATAAAAAAAAGAAAAATAACATTATAATATTATTATGATAATAGTTCTGAACTAGTAAAACCCTTGAAAGAGTCTTCAGTCCCTCAGGGGTTCATGGACCATATATTGAAAAATAATGGTGTTGTTAAAGCTACTTGTTTATGCTGACTTTGTGTGTGTGTGTGTGTTTGTGTACAGGTACATAGATATGCATATGGATTTATGTATATTAAATTTTGTGACCCATGAAAAATAAAGATATCTTTTTTCTAAAGTTCAAGAAACATTTACTAAAATCAACTTACAGTGATATACAAAGAAAATCTCAATAAACACCTAAGAGCAAAATTAATACAAGAGCACATATACTGACTGGAATGTAATTGATAAGATTTTTTTTCAAACAAAAAAAAATCAACCCCAAATAATCCAAACATTGGAAAATTTGTAAAACATTCTAAATAACATATGAATAAAAGAACTCCATCTAATCAGAGACTATTTAGAAAGTAATTACTATATATTTTATGTACTATATATGACTATTTATAATTTCTTAGTATATGGTATTTAGTCCATGATGTCTTATGGTATCTTTAATATATGTTATCTTAATATATGATATTTCACAAAGCCACATGCAGAGTAAAACTTATTGCTTCACTGTTTTAATGAATGAATATGAATTAATACACTGAACATTCAACTTACATCCTAAATAAGAGAAAAAATCAAAGAAAGTATCATTTTTAAAAGTAATTAAACTGGTAATATTTATTTTAAGATAAAAATGCCAATTATTAGCAAATTTAACACCTAATTTATCTTGCTATTATTATTCAAATATTATGTTCTTGATAGATTGCAATGGTGATATTTCCTATCCAATTATCCCATAAACAAACCTTGTTAATTTTGGAAAAAATGTGTATTTCTTTGATTAAGAGAAAAATTATTAACATTATCAAAAAATCAGGAAATATAAAAAATATTTCTCAACACCATTCTCCTTCAAGTTTTTTCTCTTACGGTCTAGCTAATGTAATAAAAAGAAAGATAGCTATGAAAAGTAAAAATATGGATGTGTTAGTAGCATTATTTACATATGCTAATTTACCAGAAAATGATAGAAAACTGCATTTTATAAGGTTAAACCTTTTACACATAATAACAATTACTAACCAGAAAACAGAAAGATACATGTAAATTATATAATATTTATAATATTGTTTTAAAAAAATAAAAACCTATAACTGTGTGTGCACTTGTGTGCATTTGTGTATATGTGTTTGTCTTTGTTTATTGCAGTACAAAAAAGTTGTGGAAGAATACACATCAGCATGCTAAAACAGTACAGGGACAATGCAGGTTGGGGACAACTGCAACTATTTTTCTTTATATCTTTGTTATAATGAAACATGTATTACTGATTTTAATTTTTAAAAACTACAGAATATTTAAAGGAAAACGATAAATTATATTAATTTTAAAACTAAAACAGCATTAATGATTTTATACTTAAGTAACTTATAGGCATTAACTAAAACAAAATACAAACATTTCTGCAAAAACAATATTTTTTGTAGCTAAGTTAATATGAAAAGCAATGAATGGTTATATAAATTGCTTTCGTACAGTTTGGGTCAAAGTTATAAGTGTGCCCATCACCCAAATAGTGTGCATTGTACCTGTTAGATAACCAAAACCTTTGTGCCCTCATATTACACAAAGAAAAAGAAAAAGGAAAAGCAAAGCAAAGCAAAGAAAAGAAAAGAAAATGTACTATCTTGAAAAAAAAAAAGGAATGAATGTTCAATATAACTATTGGATTAAGCTTAGATGGGGTTAACACTGACTTCTAAATTTAGTGGAGAAATTGGTTCAACAACAAAAAAGCTTCCCAAAGAGTCTCTTTTTCTTACAAAAATTTTCTGCTTGTATATTCTTAATGTTCTTGCCATATTTTAACTGTGAAACAATGTGCAAAGTTACTTAACCTCTCCTGTTTGCTTCTTCAACTGTATAATAGGAAGAAAAACAGTATCTTTCTCACTGCATTCTCTGGGAATTAGTTCTTAGATATAAAGTGTTTAAAATACTTTGCCTAACACAAAGTATGTGCTTAAGAGTATTAGATAATATTGTTATTGTTAGATGCACTAGTATGTTATATGATGCTGTTGAAAGTTCTCAGACTTTTGGTTTTATTATTTCCCGGTAATATTTTACTAGTCAGGAGTTTATATTTTCATTTATTTATCTATCCTGTTTCTTAAAAACTCTAGGCCAATGCTTCACAGGCTTGATTATTCATTTAATTAATATGGATTTTAGCATTAGTTGATGCAAGTGTATTCTATTTCTTTTTCAGAGCCTCAAGCTAATCAAATCTAGTGTCTCTTTTACTCTTAGTTTAAAAATATTGGGTCATTTTCATATTATTCTTGAGGTTTAGCTTTCAATAATGTTTGCATCCTGTATGGCCTGAGAAAATCAAGACTTTTTTTTAAATTTTAAGTAAACAACACATTTCATTACAATTATTTCAAAATTGGATAAGCATAGCAATAACCATCGCATTGTACATATTTTTAATAGACTTTATTTTTTAAAAACACTTTAAAAATTTTAAGTTTTAACTTAAAACTTAAGTTTTAAGTTCACAAAAAAATTAGGAAGGTGGTACAGAGATTTCCCATATATTTCCCTGCTCCCATACATTCTCAGCTTCCCCCATTATCAACATCCTGCACCATAGTGGTACATCTGTTGCAATTAATGAACCTATAATAACACATCATTATTATTCAAGGTCCATAGTCTACGTTAGAGTTCATACTTGGAGTTACATATTACTTTATCTACACAATCAGACTCCATCATGGCACTTTAAAGTCTATAGAACAAAAGTGTTATGATTCCCAGACATCATCATCCCCATCATTATTGTCATTATTAGTATTATTATTATGAATTATGTTTCTTGAGCAGAACTTTAAGTAACATTCTTCATCAGAAGCCATACACACACACACACACACACGCACAACACACAGACACACACAAGGATGAAAGAAGGAAGCATTAGCATTCTTAAATGAGCATATGAGGAAATTATAGGAAATCTTAGAATGCTATGGACTCCGCAATCCTGCTATGCCTGGTTTCCTGCTGTGCCGCACTAGTGCCTGCTTTTCACAGTAAAATGGCATGCACAGCAGGAGAACTAGACAAAAAGGCTCTTAATAATCAGTAATGACCCAACATTTAAAGATATTAGGCTCTGCAAACCTTGAAAATAATCATTGTTTTCGCAGGGGTTTCTGTTTATCTGCAGCTTTTAAACCATTTGTTAGAAGACAACTGAGCAATTAATGGACTAGTTTCCATCCAATCAGAAAGCATAGAGCAATTTAAACATGCCTTCAGTCCCTAAACACTATTAGTAGCACCCACCATATATTACATGGAAATACAGGCATTCATATACTATTACCAGTTCAGCAGTTTATACTATACCTATAAATAAAAAACCTTCTCTACATTACTCTTCACATGTCTGGAAGAATCTATGCAAAGAGATAGAAAAAAAAGCGCTACTTTGTCTATATCTGTTAAATATGTCAGAAAACAACAACAAAAAACTTAATTTGTTGCATTTTATGTACAGATAACAAAATAGCATATAACATTGCAGAAATTATGGAATGTAAACTAGTGCTATTGTGAAACCTATTATTAACAGTATTTACTTTTCAAAATATATTGCTTGACCAGGCGCAGTGGCTCATGTCTGTAATCCCACCATTTTGGAAGGTGAGGTGGAGAGGATTGCTTGAGGCCTGGAGTTCAAGACCAACCTGGTCAAAGTAGCGACCTATCTCCATAAAGAATAAGAAAATTAACCAAGCACATGATTATAGTTCCAGCAACTTGAGAGGCTAGAGCAGGAGGATCGCTTGAGGCCAGGAGTTTACAGTGAGCTATGATTGTGCCACTGCACTCCATCCTGGGTGACAGAGTGAGACCCTGTCTCTGAAAAAAAAAATGTAAATATATATATACACACATTGCTCAAAGAAATAAATATCAGTATTAAAGTAATTTCATAAACATTAATTTTTTAAAGCAAAAAATATTACTTTTCCATGTTAAATTTTGGGATGGTAATATGGAAAACTGAACTAAAGCTTTAAAAACTTTAGATGTCCTTTAGGGAATAAATTAAAAACAGTATCAAACTACTGAAAATGCATGTAAAAACTCATTTCCTTGAAGTAGTAACAAAATAACAACTAGTTTTGTTAAATCTAGAGGTTGGAAAGAAACTTCAATTTTATTGAATTAAACTGAAAATCTCCTATTTCTCCCTATAACATCTTATTAAAATGGTAGTCCAATTTCTTTAAATAAGTCCCATGACAGAAATATCACTACTAATTATGCAATCAAAAACTAATAAAATCACTCACTAATCATCAGGGAAATGAAAGTTAAAACCACAGTGAGATATCACCTCACACCTTTTAGGGTGCTTGTCTTCAAACAGACAAGATATATAATAACAAATGTTGGTCAGGATGTGGAGAAAAAGGAATTCTTATACATTGTTGATGTGAATGTAAATTGGCACCGCCATTATGAAAAATAGCATGGAGGCTTCTCAAAAAATTCAAAATAGAACCTAACATATGATCCAATAATCCCACTTCCAGGTATATATCCAAAGGAAATGAAATCAGTATGTTGAAGAGATATCTGCACTCCCATGTTTATTGCAGCAATTATTTTCAACAGCCAAGATATAGAAACGACCTAAATATCCATCTAATATAGTTTGGACATTTGTCCCTTTCAAATTTCATGTTGAAATTTGATCCCCAGTGTTGGAGGTGGGGTCTAGTGGGAGGTTTTGGGTCATGGTGGCAGATGCCTCATGAAGGGCTTGGTGTTGTCAATGCAATAATGAGTGAGTTCTCATTCTACTAGTTCTCACTGGAGTGGACAGTTAAAGAGTCTGGCACTTTCCCACCTACCTTGTTTTTTCTCTTGCCATATGATTGGCACACACCAGCCTTCCTTTGTATTTTGCCATGAGTGGAAGCAGCCTGAAGCCCTCACTGGAAGCAGTTGCTGGCACCATGCTTCTTGTACAGCCTGCAGAACCATGAACCACATAAACCTCTTTGGGAATTTGATTATTAAATACCTGAGGATAGTCTTGTCTAGGTTAAATCTACTTGGTATTCTATGATCTTCTTGTACCTTAATATGGATATCTTTCTCTAGATTTGGAGAGTTCTTTGTTATTATTTCTTTAAATAAACTTTCTACCCCAATCTCTCTCTCTCCATTCTCTTTACAGCCAATAACTCTTAGATTTGAATTTCTGAGCCTATTTTATAGATCTTGTAGGTGACAATTTCACATATTTTCATCACCCCAGGATTGGTCACTCGATTAGTTCTTTTGGTGAGGTCATGTTTTCCTAAATGTTTTTTTTTTTTTTTTTTTAGAGACGGGGTCTCGCTCTTGGTCAGGCTGGTTTCGAACTCCTGACCTTGAGCTATCCACCCGCCTCGGCCTCCCAGAGTGCTAGGATTACAGGCATGAGCCACCGCGCCCGGCCCTTCCTAAATGTTTTTGATACTTGTAGATATTCATTAATGTCTGGTCATTTAAGTGTTAGGTATTTATTCTAATCTTTGCAATCTGGGCTTGTTTGAACCCATTCTTCTTCTTTTTTAAATTTCAGAATATTATGGGGATACAAACATTTTGGTTACATGTAATGCCTTTGCTTGGGCTAGAAGCATGCCCTTCCTCCATACAGTGTGTTCCATCTCCATTAGTTGTGAGTTTACCCTCCATCCCCTCCACCTGACCAGCACCCAGTGAATATTACTACTATGTATACGAAACACTGAGAAAAGAAATTGTAGAAGATGTAAACAGATGGAACAAATCTACTATGTTCATGGATTGGCAGAAACAATATTGTTAAAATTTCCATACTATCTAATGTGATCTACAGAATTAATGCAATCCCTATCAAAGTACCATCATCATTCTTTACAGATATAGAAAAAATAATTCTATGCATTGTATGGAACCAGAGAAGACCTCGTATAGCCAAAGCAAAAAGAACAAATTGGGAGGCATCAGTCTATCAGACTTCAAGCTTACTACAAGGATATAGTAACCAAAACAGCATGGCACTGGCACAAAAACAGAGACATAGACCTTGGAACAGGACTGAGAACCCAGATATAGAACCCATTCTTCTTGAGAAGGCTTTCCAGATTTAAAGGGAATTGAATCTAAGTTTTTGGTCATTGAAGCTATATCAGCACTGGGGGTGCCCTAAGCCCACTAATGCTATGACTCTTATAGACTCCTGGTGGTACCACCTTGGTGGACTTGGGTAAAATACAGGAGAATTACCTGGATTAACAGGCAAAGTCTCTCACTCTCTTCCCTCACTCTCTGTGTTGGGATACTGGAATTGGAGGAAAAATGATGTGGGCACTCCCTCATGGCCACTACAGCTGAGACTACTCCAGGTCACACCTGAAGCCTGCCAGTCTCACCTAAAGCCCTAGATGACTACTGGCTGGCTACCTTTGACGTTTATTCAAAGCCCAAAGGCCCTTAAGTCAGAAGGTGGTGAATCTTGACAGACTAGGTCTTTCCCTACAGGGCGGTGGGTTTCCATCTGGCCCAAAGTGGGTCTAGAAATGTTGTCCAGGAACTAAGTCCTGCAAATAGGGGCTTCAGGAATCTGCTTGGTATTTTATTTTAGTGTGGCTTAGCTGGTACCCAAGTTGCAAAACAAAGTCCTCTGAACTCTTCCCTTTTCTCTCCCCAAGTGGAAGAAGACTCCCTGAGCCATGCTGCCTAGAATTGGGGGAAGGAGGACATAGGTACTGGTTTGGCCTGTGTCTCTGATCTCTCATTGGGTCACATGCACCCCAAATCCATTGGCTTGGAGCCAGTACAGCTGTAGGAATTACTCATGGACTGCAGCCTTTGTGGCCTGTCTGCCTTATGAATTTATTGCAGGCCCCAGGATACTATTTCTCAGCAGGTGGTGGCCTAACCAGACCTCTGGTTTAGGAGTAGAGGATTTCCTTCTAGCCAGGCTGGTCTAAATGGTCCCTCCATGGGCGCTGGTAGAATTTTGCCCTGTGCTCTGTTCCCCTGTGACAAGGCAACCCTGATTTCTAATGCAAAGTTCCGCAATCACTTTACTGTCTCCAAACCCCCTCCACAGCAGTGCTGGAGGATGGGGGAGGAATGCCAAAAGCAATGCAAAGACTGTCTTTCCTGTCCTCTTCAGTGCCTTGTTCTTTGACATAATGTTAAAACCAGGTACTGTGATTGCTCACCCGATTTTTGGTTCTTTTGAAGGTTCTTCCTTGCTTAGATAGTTCTTGAATTTTGTGTTCATGCAGAAGTATGATTACTGGAGGTTTCGAGTTGGCCATCTTGCTCAACTCCTCTCCTTTGACTCATTTTTTTACTCAACAAGATATGTATGCCATACTTAAGGCTCCCACGTTTTCTTACATCACATGAGAATTTTGTCTCAAGGCAATTCTAGAAGAGATCCTAAATAATGTTTCAAATAACATTTTACCTGTTTGTTTATGTGTTTTATTTATTGCATTAGCTCCTAGCCAGGACTTAGCTATTATGTAATATTAGCCAAGTTGCAGAAAAGTTTGTATTTTTTTCTTTAAAAATGCACATAATTACTTTTTAAATGTAGCTGCAAGAAATTTGGTTTCATGCATTGGGATGCTCTCTGTTATCAAGAATCACACTAATTTATAGTTTTACAGAAAAAGAAAGAATTTTTAAATTAGTATCCAAATGCACCTATTCTTTTAAAATGTGGTGTTATTGTTCACTGCTCATTTCACTGTGGTGACCTCTGCCTCCAATCCCCAAGTAGGACAACTCTTGACCTTTGCAAGTTGATCTAAAATGTCTTCTCAGTCCCCTTTATTTTCTCTTCCCCCTATTCCATTTTAAAAAATGAGGTGGCAGGTTTATAACAATCTCATCTGAAATCATGTATGCAATATAGTTTTATGAAAATTTAAGTACTTAATTATCTTTAAATGAGCACTCAGGAAAGGACATGTAGGAACTCTAAGATTACTTTCTAGCTCCATTGCCTGGGAAATATATGATAAACTCTATATAAGATGACTTGGATAGCAATTTTACTCTGAAATATGGGATAGATTATTTGCAGTTCTTTAGTCTTAACATTTCAAGATCTGTCTTCACAAAGCGTTGGGGAAAATATTGGATATATTCCTACCAAGCAGTATGCTTTGAACTTCAAATGAGTAGAGAATACAGGGGATTTCCAACATAAATATTTAATTTTAATATTTCTATTTTTAATTTATTTTTTGAAAAATAGATTTTCCTTTTTATCTCAGCTTTTAGCATTTACATACTTTTATTGAGTTTATTCATTAATTTAATTATTATTACCAGAAACACACACATACATGTGCACATACACACACAGAGTCTTTGGATGAATATTTTAAAATCCCACAGCACTATCTCTATCAGCTAAGTATGGTGGTCACCTAAACCTTGGATGGAAGCCACTTTTGCTTTTCTTATTTATCCTTAAATTCTTGAACAAAGTTAATAGGAAATAAGTCTAACCTCCCTGGTGAAGATGATTTGAAGACTGTACATAATGTGGCTGTTTAAGAACCAAGGCAAATATCACAGACTTATTTTTTTTTCTTTTTTCTTTTTTTTTTTATTTCAGCATATTATGGGGGTACAAATATTACGGTTATGTATATTGCCCATGCCCCCCGCCCCCCTCGAGGCAGAGCCTCAAGCCTGACCATCTCCCAAATGTTGCACATCTCACTCATTATGTTTGTATATACCCAGACTTATTTTTTACACCAAGTTGTGCAAAGTATAATCCTAATCATTTAATATCAAGTTATGTAAAATATCAATCCTAATATGTTTCTGTCGGAGACCACATTGTTTCTCCCCTGGAGAGTCTCTCTCCACCCAGAGGGACAGGAATTACTTCAGGATTATATTTCTATAATGATTACATCACTCTCCGATAATAGCTTCCCTCCTTCGATGCTCTCCAACGATATGCCTCCCCTGGGAGCATTAAAGTAGCAAGTCTCCGAGACTGAAAGCTCATTTATCAAGTCAAATTTTTCAGACAGCCATCTGTTAAGTATAAAGATTTGTGATTTGATAATCACCATTCTCACTGTTTTTCACATCACTTCTTTAAAGTAAATAATCTCTATGCCATTATTCCAAGAAAATGATTGAAATTGTCCCAATTCAATACTTTCTTATATGGATGATGATTAATTTGTAGCAATAAATAGCAAGTACAGCAGTAAATAAATTATAGGATTATATAGTAGTAGTAAAAGGCTCATTCTCTATTCTCATATTTAAAAATTAACATAATAAAAAATTGTATTACTCCTAAACTGTATATTACCAATTTATTTTTCTACTTTGAAGTTGGTAAGTACTTAACTATCATTACTTTTTAGAGTCATTACAAGCCTTAAATAATCTGTGGCACTTGTCCATGAAGATATGTCCACAAGCAGCATCTAGTGGCTAAAATTTATTTTATATTGACAGGTGTTGGCATGAGAGACCATTGCTAGGCTCCTCCTGTCTTGAACAACATTACACATCATTAATCTTGAAATAGGAATTGCACCTGCTTCCTGCGATTTCACCGTGCATGTTTCACCAAATGCTTGGCATGACCGTTGTTGAAACTTTAAGTATTATTCTACCATTCAGAAACCCTGACCAGGCAGGCAATGTTGAGCTCAGGCAGCAAAACACTGAGATAGGAGAAAGAAAAAAATTAAATTGAATCACAGGGTAGTTATTGTTTAGGACACATGTTTTAATCTAACAAAGCTGACTTATTTCTCTTAGCATCCTGATAAGAGTCTGTATAAGACAACTCAAGACCACAAAGAAGTAAACTATGATAAAAACACATAAGATCGACTCACAAAAAATAAGGATGATGCCTCCTGGTTATGTCTTGAATTAATTTATTTGAATCAAGAGTTTTAGGGATTTATTGTAAGGGTGTCTCTGCTCTAATTATGGCCTGGATATAGGATAAAAATAACAATGAGACTTTGGATATATATACTCAGAAGTTTGCAGAATAAGCAATCATTTGGAGTTCCTCAAAAACTTACTTCATGAAACAACCAAATCCAAAAACATAAAAGGGAAGAAAGAAAGACATCAGAATTGCCTTATTTTGGGACACAGAACAATATAAACAGCCATGGCTTTGAGGTAAGGGAAGGCAGTTAGTGTAGCATCAATCACAACCTCTTAGAAAAAGAAAGCTTGTATATTAAATAGACTGGAATATTGTGGTCTGTTCTTGCTAAGAAAATGTCTGAGAAATAGATAGAAGGATCCAGAGATTGATAACCTTGCACTTTAGTACATCCACCAAATATCATCATATCTTAAACCAACTGCATTGTGATTTAACATCCTACATGAGAACTTCATTTCCAGTGTATAATTTCATCTTCCATTAAGCAATAAGAAATATGGCCATCTCTGAATCACCAATGGATACCATGATCTCATCAGTTTTTCAAAGTAATTAAAAAACTAGAACATACGCAGGAAACTGCATCATCTTTAGTAATATAATGGCTAAAGATTTATGATATTTATGTATAATTTTCAAAGGATCATTTTCTGTCATGGCATCAACAAAGAAAAAGAAGCATACTATTTAAGATAATTACTAAACATGTTTAAGGCACCAGAAAACATAAATTGAAAACAAAATAATAGGACAGGATAATTCTATCTACCTGGGATGTGATATAAAGTTAAATTTGTGGTTGCCATTTTTCTGTGGCTGAAATCAACACATACTCTTTCCACTTGTATAAACGTCCTGCAACTTGGCAGCCAGGTGATATTGGTATACTCATATAGAAAGGTCATATATACTCCTGGTCAATTCTGATAGTTTTTAAATTTGATTTTCATCTTTTTCTCTATTTGTGTATGTGTGTGTGTTTAAATACACAGAATTAAAAGTTTATCCAGAGCTGAAATATAATGACATATAGGATCTATCACTAATTCCAGTGGAGTATATGCTAGCTAAAAATCTTGGTTAGCTTCCTTAATCTTAGTCACTTCATTTATAAAATGAGTTAGAAAGATAAACTGATATTTTTGCACTGGGAAAGCTGTTTTTGCTTGTTTTATTCTGGGTTTGTTTTTGCTGTTTGTATTTTTTTGTTTTATTCTTATTTTTATTGACCAGAATTTCTTTTTTTGATAACATACATTTTTTTCCCTCTTTGGAAGGAAAATAACTCCTCTCCATTCTCATTTCATTTGGTTGGGGCAGAAGCAGAGATGATATATTCTACCCCTCTGTTCCTCAATCCTCCTACCACATTGAGTTTATAACATTGAGTTTATAACATAAGCTTTCCTAATCACTGTCTTCCAGTCTCTTAGCTAAAACTATTATGTCAATGATAGGAGACTGAATTGGTCCAATTAGAGTGAAACTTAGGGCTTTTGCTTAAATTATTGAGAAAGAAACACTAGTTTTATGTTGGCATAGTCAACTATTTATAGTTGAATACATGAATGAGACTCTGGGTGATATTATCAAACAGGCATATCGAGATTCTACATGAGCATAAAAATACAGTAAAGGATAGAGCAGAGTAGTGGAGAGAAATAGCTGCACCATTTCAAATAATGCTGTCGTTTCAAATCTTGGATCCAGTCATGTCTGAAGCTAATGAGTTTCACTCTCTTGAACTCTCTAGTTTCATGAGCTAAAATATTTCCCTCTAAATCAAATATGTAGTTTGAGTTAATATTGTATCATCTGTAACAGTGAAAGCCCCAATGGATCCACTCTCAAAAGTAGAAAGACTTACATAAAGAATATATTCTCCATAAAACCTGGATCGCTTAATTCCATTAATTCCATTTTATACTTTGCTTGGTTCTTTGACACACAAAAAAGAAGTAATATTATAAGCCAGTCCATCATTCATTTATTTAACTAAAATTTTATGTAGATAAAATAAAATTGTTTCTATATTTTACGTTTATTCATTTTAGAGTGATTTTATTTGTAAGTCATTAAAGACTTGACTATACAATAAGTTAGCATATTGAAACGCCAACAGTTGCCAACACCACACAAAATACACTTAATATCCTTTTTTTCTAGAATTCTTCCAAAGCTGGATATCAGAATAAGAAGTCCTACTATTATCACATACAATCTCTACCCTTAGATAAGCAGTTATGGTTAATGTGAATTGGTTTCTGTTGCTTGAAGTGCTAACACACATTCTAGTACAAAAGTACTAAGAATACCAAATATCTTCATGTTTACTGTAACAGTAAGTTCTAAATCCAAGATTCTATAAAGATATTACAAACCTGCTAATAAAAAAGCTGCCACTCTTTAAGAACAAAGCACTCTTTTTCAACATAGTGCTTGGATTCGTAGCTAATGCAATAAGACCATAAGTGGAAATAAAAGGTATATACATTGGTAAGGAAGAAATAATACTATCTTTCTTTGCAAATGACAAGATTGTCTATGTAGAAAATCCCTAATAATCTACAAAAATACTCCTGGAATAAATAAGCGATTATAGCAAAGTTGCAGAATGCAAGATTAATATACAAAGTCAATAGATTTCCTATATGCCAGTAATGAACATGCAGAATTTGAAAGTAAAAATCATTTACGTTAGCACTCCCCAAAACGAAATACTTTGGTATAAATTTAATAGAATATGTACAATATTCATATGAGGAAAACTACAAAACTCTGATGAAAGAAATCACAGAGGAACTAAATAAATGGAGAGAGAGATTTCATATTAGTGGATAAGAAGACTCAATATTGTCAAGATGCCAGTTCTTTCCAACTTGATCTATATAATCAATGCAATCCCAATTAAAATTTCAGCAAGTTATGCTTAAACTAAAGTATATATGGAGAGTGAAAAGACCTGAAATAGCTAGCACAATATTCAAGGAGTGAAGCAAAGTCAGAGGACTGATGCTACCTGACATCAAGACTTACTATAAAGCAATAGTAATGAATACACTGTGGCATTGGTGAAAGAATAGATAATCATATCAATGGAACAAAATAGAGAGCCCAGAATTAGACCCACATAAACACAGTCAACTGATTTTGACAAAGAAGCAAATGCAATACTACAGAGCAAAAATAGTGTTTTCAATAAATGGTACTTGAACAATTAGATATCCACAGGTTAAAAAAAAATGGATCTATACATGGACCTTATACCCGTCACAAAAATTAACTTAAAATCAATCAAAGATCTAAATGTAAAACACGAAACTATAAAACTCCTAGAAGATAAACAGAAGAAAATTTAGATGACCTGAGATTTGGCCATCACGTTTTAGATAAAACACCAACAGCAGAATCTACAAAGAAATATTTAATAAGTTGGATTTACTCAAAATTAAAAACTTCTGCTTTTCAAAAGACACCGTCAAGAGACTGAGAAGGCAAGCAACAGATTGGGAGAAAATATTTGCAAAAATATCTGACTGTTATTCAAAGTATAACCAGAACTCTCTAAACTGAACAATAAGAAAACAAACAATCCAATTTAAAAATGGGCCAAAAATCTGAAGAGATCCTCACTAAAGAAGATACACAAATAACAATTATCCTATGAAAAGATGCTCCACATCACATGCCCTTAAGGAAGTGCAAATTAAAACAACAAAGAGATACCACTGCACGCCTCTTAGGATGGCATACCTGAAACACTGTCAACCTCAAATGCTGGCAAGGATGTGGAGCAATAGGAACTTTCATTCTTTGCCAGTGGGAATGCCAAATGGTGCAGCCACATTGGCAGATAATTCAGCAGTTTCTTACAAAACTAAACATACTTTTGTCATATTATATAATAATCATACTCTTCAGTATTTACCCAAAGGAATTGAAAACTTATGTCCACACAAAAACCTGCACATGAATGTTTACAGTAGCTTTATTCATAATTGTCCAAAGTTGGAAAGAACGAAGATGTCCGTTAGAAGGCAAATTGGTAAATAAACTGTGGTACACCTAGACAATGGAACATTATTCAACACAAAGAAGAAATGAGCTATCAAGTCATGAAAAGACATGTAGGAACCCTAAATGCATAATACTAAATAAAAGAAGCGAATCTGAAAGGGCTCTATAATGTATGATTCCAACTATATGACACTTTGGAAAAGAAAAAACTATGAATAAAGTAAAAAGATCAACCAGAGATTGGCGAGGAGGGAAGAATGGCTAGGTGGTACACAGAAGACTTTTTTAGGGTAGTGAAACTAGTCTCTATGGTATACAATGTTGGATACAGGTCATACATTTATCCAAATCCATAGAAGCATCACAAAGATTGAATCCTAGTGTAAATGAGGGACTTTTAGTGATAATGATATGTCAACATATTTATTGATTGTAACAAATGTACCACTCTGGGGCAAGATATTGACAGTGAGGGAAGCCGTGCATGTGTGGAGGCAGGAGGTCTATGAGAACCCTTTATATTTTCAACATTTTCTGTGAATCTAAAAGTGTTATACAAAATAAGTTTATTTTAAAAAACTGCCACTCAAGAAGCCCAGGACAGATAAAATGAAATTTCAACTGGAAGGAAATTTTAAATTATGTGTGAATGTGATGCTATGGGCTTTACTAACCATACAGAATATATTTTGAGTCACTGCAAAACTCATGTAATCCATTATTTTTTTTTCCAGTAGCTGATGCCATTCATATGACGCTCCCATAGAAAATTTGTTTCCAAATATAATATCAAGACAATTTAATCTCCTTAAAAATAATGGTATGTCTGTCATTTCTGATAAGACCCTTTTGAAATGGCTGCTAAATCGTAGTCCAAGGTAAAAATCACAAGAATGACATCACTCTTTCAGGATTTGAGCAATAGATTCCCATATTTTAAGTCCTTAATTTACTAGTTAATAGGAAAGGGGAAGTGTCAAAAAATTTACACGTTTATTAACATTGAATCTACCATTTCTGCATTAGGTCATATCAAATCTTACTAAGAACGTATGTTTTTATGGTATGAAAATTAACACTATTATTGTTTACTATGATGTTCTGAGTATTAGAACAGAGTTCAATTTTATTTTGTCCACACTTGAAACTGTTAATATGCTGTGGTTCTATCTAGTTTAAAAGTTATTTATTTCCAATGCTCCAAAATTATATATAGCCATATAAAAAATTGCTATCCTATGGTTCTAAGAAATTTTTGTGGATGTAGAAAAAAATGCAATGGCCTCCATTCTTGCATTGTTTTTCATTTGAACATTCTCAGACATTAAACCACTACCATTAAATTGAAGGTCACCATTTTCTTTTATGTCTCCTTATCTGAAAGACCATTACGAACATATCAGGTTAAGACAGAAACATCTAAAGCCATGTAACATTAGTTTTTTGGTCTCTGTATAATATGCAGTGGACAGATATCAATATATCATACTCACTGCCATCACCAATAATATGCCTCAGGTGGGGATGATGAACCAGGTGAATCTGCAAAGTGAAACCCAGGGTGAAGGTTGTAGCCATTAATTTTGCTTTATGATGTTCTATTTTTTGGTTCCAGAGGATTAACCTGTAGCAATAAAGGAAGCTTAGAGTTTGTTCTCAAAGCTGGGAAAACACATGCAAAAAAAAAATACAAAACAAAACAAAAAATAAAAAACCATGGAGAATCAGAATATTAATTTAAATTCTATAAGGAGCGCTATAAACAAACCACTCCATTCACCAGAGACATGGGTTGAAGGGACCTGGCACAAAGGCAGTGCTAAAAAAAATCTTTAAAATAGTTCTTTGCTAAGAATTTGGTAAGAGGGCCTAATAAATCTTTGTTAGAAACTACAAACTGCAAATGAGAATTTTGCCTTAAGAAACCACTTGGAATCATTGACAAAGAGCTTTAAAAATTAAAATTTCCAAGCAAGATGACTCTGTGGCACAAATGGATAGCTTATTGGACTTCTAGAGGCTGGAGGCATTCAAAATTTCCAAGCAGTTGATGGAAGGAAATTGCCGTTATGTATGCCCATTTTCAAAACAATCATAGCTAGGCTATTTACTCTAATTTCTTTCAGTTGTAGGAATTTGACACTTTATGTAACTTTTCAGTAATTTCCTAGTCGCAATGACAATGCTGTAATGACATCAGTGCTATTTTTTCTCCACTCAAATAAAATATTTTGTTATAGTATAAATAAATGTAATGGTTGTTAAAAGGCCTTTACCTGTCTGCTCAGAGAGTTTAGCCCCAAAACTGAATGTGATGTACATTAAGTTCCTACACATTCCAAGCAGAGATATTAGACATACCACTGCAAGTTTTAATAAGAGGTACCCAAAATGGTTCAGAGAGTGCCACTTCATCCATCCTAAATAAGAGAGGTCAGAGGCTCATTAATATAGAAAATGATGCTTTAAAAGAGTTTGTAGAAATAGAAAATGTTGTAGTAAAGTAAGGTGGGTATCCAGAGAATGCCTTGGTGTGATTGGGCGGGGTTTTTATCTGGAAGGAGAGATGAGTATTTTCTTCCAGCCTGAATGTTTGCTAGGCTGCAGAAATGAGATACTTGACCCTGCTATGACACCCAAGTTGAGCACAATGAAAAAAAGCTTAGAAAATCATCATGGTTATCTAGAATTTTGAAGACTATGAAGACTGGACTTTCTCTTGAACTTGGAGGGAAAGTGTGTGGAGCTTTCCATGCCACAGGATGAGAAAAGAAGAAAGCAATGGGTTTAAATCTGCACTTCCAGGTTTAGATGGGGCAATGATGTCTGAATTCCAGTGCACCACATGTTCTGCGGCACGATGAATCATCTTGTAAAGACTCTGCCCTGGATATCATCTGCTTTCCAGATCTAGGCACTCCAGTAGAAAGAAGGGAGAGATGGGATAATGCCAAAGGGCAGTTGTTTAGGAGGATGTGTAAGAGCTTATCCAAAGATATCACTACAGAAGATTAACTACAGAAAAGAATGGTACAGTACAGAAGTCTCTAGAAGAAGGGTCTTAAAAGAATTTACATACAATGTAACCAAAATGTCAAAATAAAAACCAAAATACTTTTATCAGGTGATGGACTGGTGGGAGGCGGGAGGAGGGGAAAGGTGTATATTTACATAATGGGTGAGGTGCG
>VBSM01002608.1:41723868-41740386 GCA_008086735.1 Cheirogaleus medius
AAAAAAAAAACTTACAAAAGAGCTTCATGCAAAAGAGAATGAACATTTGGTCATCTATCATATAGGACCCACTGAGAGCCAGATTAAATCAGCTCCAGGCAAGGAATACTTTACCCATTCTCTCCAATCCACGCTCCCCTTTTTCCCTGACCATGAGGCAGCCAAAAACAGCGGAGCGAGCTAGTAAGGAGGACTAATTACAAGAGCTTAAGGACAGACCATAGCTCTTCTCCCCACCTATCCTAGGAGTTGGGAAGATGGAAATTTGAATTGACGGAGAGATTAAAATTTTGATTTAGATTGGAAAGAACATTTGAATGATAGGACTGTTCTAACAACTGAAAGATGAAAACTGTTCTAATAGCTGAAAAGGATGAGACTGTTCTAACAGCTGAAAAATCACTGAAGGTGCATGAGATATTCTTGAGATATTAGCAAGAGAAATGGGGGATCTGAGAGAATGGATTGTGAAAGCACCACAGGAAAAAAAGTAAAGCAATTTCCATATTGTTTCATGCTAAGGCCAAGTTATTCTATAAACCAGACCCATAAGTAAAGAGAATAAAAGCAGAGGTAGGCTTTTTGAAGAGTGGTATTCCAAGTCTCAGTTGCTCATCCCTTCCTTTCTCACATCGGTCTCGGGTCATTATACCCTGAGCTGTAAGACGTATACATTTAAAACCACCTGTATATGTCAATAGTCCTCTGCCCATCCACAGCCTGGCACCAGTCCCTCATAAGGTTTTACTGGGTCAGCAGGAAAAGAGAAAAAGTAAAGAGGTGGTGCATTTTATTAAAAATGTTTTTCAATTTAAATCACTACAATGTATTCTACTTCTTACTTTTCAATGTTAATTATTTTAGAAAATGATTAAATAAGACAGTAGGAGGAAAGTTTTTGGTTTTTGTAAAGAATAATTCTTGGAAAAAAAGTAAAAGTTGGCATCCCCATGTGTAATACCAAAACATTTTTTATTGTTTCATAAAGTCCACTTATTCAGCCCAAAATCCTCTAGCTAATATTTTTCTATTCTCATTTTACCGATTTAAGAGAGACATAATATTTTTTTAGTATGCTATGACAAAAGTAAAAAAAAAAGCAAGGTGTTGGGCAATGTTATAGATTTCAATGATAACAGAAGCAGATTATTTCATATTTTCAACAGATAGACATGAGGTTTAATCTCGCCATGCAGTAAATTTATGTTCACTCCTTTTACCTCTTCTTCCATAAGATCCCCTTATCTTTACCCAACCCTCAGTTGAACTAGCTTCTAGCACCACGTCACAAAATTCTCTGCAGCACATTTACACTCTACTTTTACATGTAAAGTAATCATTGAATAGGGTGATTACCTAAACACCATGTTTAGAGTAATTCAGTTCTCGTTCCAGGAAAAACATTTTGCTTCAAGGAAAAATTCTGATTGAAAATTCTTGTGTCACTCTCCTATAACATATTGTATTTTACCCTCAATTCCAAGACACAATGACATTTTTGTTCTTTAAATGCACATAGCTATTCAAGCCATATTGCTGAATATTACAGAGAAGGCAGAATTATTCAATGTTGAATGAGTCACTTTCAAGAATAAACACCAAGTAGCTTCTCCTCTCATTTTTGTTTCCACCGGGACTTTAATTCATAACCCAGTAAATTATGCAATATACCTTGTTGATGGAGCTGGAAAAGGAGATGGGAGAATCTAAAAACAACTTTGAATTTAATTGAAATTTGTAAATTCATGCTCTAATCAAATGAAGTTGTTCATTTTGTCCCATGAGTGCATTTTGCAAAGTGCCTTGTTTCTTGGAATTTTCCTAAAGGAGATGCTTCCCTGTTTCTCTCCATTCCACTATGATTTCCACATTGAATGGCGAATTTAAAACTTCTTTTAAAAAGCTATCTATATTGATGGACATTTAGATTGCTTTCATATCTTTGCTATTATTAATATAAATGATGTGGTAATTAACATGGGACTGCAGATATCTCTCTGAGATCCTGATTTAAAATGTTTTGATTATATACTTAGAAGTGGGATTACTACATCATATGATAGTTTTATTTTTTATTTTATCAGGAACTTCCATACTGTTTTCCAAAGTAGTTTCACCAATTTACATTCCCTCCAATGGTGTGCATATGTTCCCTTTTCTCTACATCTTTGTAAACACTTGTTATCTTTTGTGTTTTTTTGATAATAGCCTTCCTACCAGATAGAGACATCTCTTTATGGTTTTGATATGTATTCACCTAAAGACTAGTGATGTTGAGCACCTTTTTATATACCTATTGGTCATTTGTGTGTCTTTTATTTCTAACTGACAAATAAAAATTATATACATTTATGGTTTGTAACATGATGTTTTGAATTATGTATACATTGTGCAATACATAAACTGTGGTAATTAGCATATACATTACCTCACATACTTACCATGTTTCTGTGCTAGGAACATTTAAAATCTCTTAGCAACTTTCAAGTATACAATATAATGTTATTAACTATAATCACCATGTTGTACAAAAGATATTTTGAACTTATTCCTCCTGCCTAGATGAAATTTATATGCTTTGACCAACATCTCTCCCATCTCCCCTGAACCCAACCCCTGGGTAACCACAATTCTACTCTGTTACTATGAGCTCAACTTCTTTAGATTCCACATGAGTGAGATCATGCAGTATTTGTCTTTCTGTGCTTAGCTTATTTCACTTAACAAAATGCCTTCCAGGTTCATCCACGTTGTTGCTAATGACAAGATTTTCTTCTTTTTTAAGGCCAAATAATATTCCACAGTGTATATAGAGCACATGTTCTTTATCTATTCATTTGTTGATAGATGGTTAGGTCGACTTCATATCCTGGTTATTGTGAATAAAGCTACAATGAATGTGGAAGTGCAGATATATCTTCAACATATTGATTTCATTTTCTTTGAATATATATTCAGTAATGGAACTGCTGGATCATACATAAATTTTATTTTTAAATTTTGAGGAACCTCTATACTCTTTTCCATAATGGCTATACCAATTTACAGTCCCAACAGCAATGTACAATAGGATTCTGTTTCCTTGATGTCTTTGCCAATACTATTGTTCTTATTTTTAATAGTAGCCATCCTAACAGGTGCGAGGTGATACCTCATTTTAGTTTTAATTTGTATTTCCCTGATAATTACTAATGTTGAACATTGAATATTTTTTATATATCTATTGGCCATTTGTATGTCTTCTAAGAAGTGTCTATTTAGGTCCTTTGCCCACTTTTTAATCAGGTTATTTGTTTTCTTGTTAGATTATATGAGTTCCTTTTATTTTGGGTATTAATGCCTTCTCAGATGTATGGTTTGAAAATGTTGTCTCCCATTCTGTAGGTTGTCTCTTCACTTGATTGTTTTCTTTGCTGTGCAGAACACTTCTAGTTTGATCTAATTCCATTTGTCTATTTTTGCTTTTGTTGCTTGTGTTTTGGAGATAGTATGCCCCCTAAAAAGTAATATTGCCCAGACCAATGTCATGGAGCTTTCCCTCTGTGTTTTCTTCTAGTAGTTTTACAGTTTCAGATCTTATGTTTAAGTCTTTAATTCATTTTGAGTTGATTTTTGTGTATGGTATGAGATGTCTAATTTCATTCTTCTGCATGTGGATATCCAGTTTTCCCACTATAACTTGTTAAAGAGACTGTCTTTTCCCCATTGTGTGTCCTTGGCATCTTTTTCAAAAATCAATTGACTTTAAATGGCTGAATTTATTTCTGAGCTCTCTTCCATCGGTCTATGGTATCAATTCTTATTAAAGGTTTAGTATATATCAGCTGTGAAGCCATCTAATTCTGGACTTTTCTTTGTTGATGATTTTGAATTATGGATTCTATCTCTTCTGTATAAACAATACATATTTTATGTAAACAAATGTATAAAGAAAATGTGATATATTTGTGTACATATATACACACACACACAATGGGATATTATTCTGCCTTTTTAAAAAAGTAAATTCTGCTATTTGCTGCAGCATGATGAACTTAGAGGACATTATGTTACATGAAATAAGCCAAACTCCCCAAAAATAAAGAGTATATGATATCTCTTATATCAGAAATTTAAAATACTCAGACTCATAGAATCAGAGAGTAGAATGGTGCTTAACAGGGGCTGAAGGGAGGAGGAATCAGGGAGATATTAGCTAAAGGGTTCATAGTTTCACTTAAGCAAGATCTACTGTGCCTCATAATGTATATAGTTAACAATACCACACGTATACCTAAAATCTTGTTAAGAGGGTAGATCTTATATTAAATGTCCTTGTTATAAAAAGAGACAGATGAAACTTTTAGAGGTGACAGTTATGTTTATGGCATTCTTTATGTGATGTTTTCACTGGTATATATTCATCTTTAAACTCATCAAGATGTATGCATAAAATATGTATAGTTTTTTGTGTCCATAATACCTCTATGAAACTTAAAAAATAAAAATACAAATATTTCTAAAACTTATCTCTATCCCAGTGTTCACTGAGCTACTTCTCTTTAATTCCTCAGCATTTATAGTATGTCCCACACATAGATCTATACTTAATCATGTACTATTGCATGCTTGTTTGTAGGAGATCTCCATAAAAGCAAGGTGTGGTGGGGGTTTTTTGTTGGTTTTGGTTTTGGTTTTGGTTTTGGTTTTGGACAAAAGATGAGACTTCTTTTGGTGTCTATATAAGGCGTTTAGCATAGCACTGAAGGAATATGCTCCAGTGTCAGTCTGCCAGGATTTGGATTATGCCTTTACCAAATGCTAGGTCTATGGGTTTGGGATAGATGTGGAATTCAAATCAACCTGAGCATTAGCATTAGACCAAGGGCAAATGAATCCACAACAGTATCAACTGGCTGGGAGAAAAGAAAGAAGAGATATAAGGAGAAAAGAAAAAAGGAAGAGGAGGAGGAAAGTTAAAAAAAAAAAGAGAGAAGGAAGAAAAAGAGGAGGAGGAGAAGGAAGAGGAGAAGAATAAAAAGAATTGGATTTCATTTATTTTCTCAGCAAGAAAACTGATGTCTGCTGATCAGGGCATCTCTTTGTCTCTGTACTTCTGGTATCAGTTTCTCTTTTTTTGTCAATTATTTAAAGGCTTTTCAAATAGCATTTCTTATTCTAACAATATAATGTGACTCTCTCTTTTCTGAAACTTAGGCTCAAGTTCTGAAATAAAATTATATAAAGAGAAAACACTTGCTCTCATCTTTTTCTCTTGTGTGTTTGATTTAAGAAACAGCAGGCTTCAGGCATAGATGATATTGTTTTGTCTTTTCCATCTATCATCTGGCAGATCAGTTCTCCTAAAAGCATATCCTTTTGTTTCCAGGATGAGAGAGGAACCTACTGGCCTTAATACAATGTAGTCATCCTTCATCTTTATCAAACTCCCTTCTAAGTCCCAGGAAACTGCCAAGTATCTGCTGTCAGGAGCAGATGCTCTTAAGGTTACAGTACAAGGTTAAAGTGCAAAGTGGGTGGTCCAATATTCTCATGGAGGAAATGTGTTTATTTTTTCCAGAAAACAGAGCAGTTCCAGTAAATGCAATATGCAATTTAAAAAGTCTTACATGAAAACACCGCAGAATATTTAGTGCTCTGTATTTAAACAGATTCATCAAGAAAACAACATTTTGGTGTATTCACATAGTTTTGAATATTCACTATCAAATGCTTTTTAAATTCAACAGAGATTTCTGCTGCCAACAGGTGATCTTAGTTATTATAAGAAAGAACATACACACATACCCACACAACAGGCAATATCAATAAGATAATGACTCTATTCCAAAGAAATCTATTTATTTACCACCTCAAAATTTAAATCTCTTTAGTAATCTGGAGATATAGCATTACTTTAAAAAACATTAGCATTTAGCTTTCATACAAAACAGAGAAAATCGTAGGTATTGTAAAAGGAAAGAAAAAATTGAAATATTGCAAAAGCCTATTTCCTCACATATGCTCTGACACATATGCTTTCAAACTGCGAAAAGGTACTTGATGCACGCATAATAATGACATGGTTCCCATTATTTTGGGAAAAGGTTACTGTTAAAGCAAAAACATCCTCCAGGATATCTGATGGTTAACTTATTCCCCTGCACAGCAAGCACTAAAGATTCTGGCATAAATATTAAAAACATTAATTAAACAACAAACACTAAAAATGTCATTAAAACAGATGCTGACTTAGCAACTAAAATTTTACTCTAAAATAAACTGTACTTCAAGAAGAATAATTCAGTTCACAAAACAACACAACATTTTTCTGCACATGGAGATTTAACCTAACCTTGCAGAACAAGTGAATCCTTACATTCTGCAAGATTTGCCCAGGGATGGCATATGCTGTTTATCTGAATGGATTTATTCAAATATATTTTAAAATTCCTCTACCTAATGAAGATATAATGCCAAGTTACTATATAAACAAATAGTACTTACACTTAACAAAGCCAGCTGCTATGATTAAATATTTTTGTCAGAAAACATGGAATTATATTTGAACAGAAGTTCAAAATCATAAACACTTTAATAATACAAAATGTACATTATCAATTCTTAGTTTATTGTGTTTTTATTGCTGTTTTTCTCCTTCTCTGCAATTTGATGTGGATTCCTTCATGAATATTCATGAGGATTGTTTCCAAATCTTATTTGCCCACTCAGGTACCTGACAATACCATGGCAGGATCAAGCCAGGTCACTTATTAGTGAGGCTCAAATGTAGCATGACTTATTCTAATATGTAATGATGATAAATAAAAGCATGTATCTGTTATGGGTATATCAAAATCTGAAATGTCTATACTGATTGATTTATCAAATATTTATATGTATTGAATTGCAAGGCTATGTACTGTTCATACAAAAATGAATAATGCATTTCCATTTTTATTTTCCACGTCCTCAAGTAAATGAACAGACTGGTGGCTGTGCCTGGCATGTAAATAGATAACCATATTGTTACTATAATATGTTTCAGAGCAGGCATGGAATGGAAGGTATCCACCTGCTTATGAAGGAGATAATTGAATTGGGCTTTCATGAATATGTAGGAATTTACCAGGCAAAGAACAGAGTTCACAGAAAATAAGAGGTAAAAAAAAAAAGCCCTAAAACAAGTTAAAGAGTTCAAGAGATTGCCAGAAGATAGGTAGATATGCAAGTGATGAGATACAAGAAGTGAGGGGGGAGAAGCAGAGGCAAAGACCAAATCATGGAGGCCCTGAAAAGGAAACTGCCCTTTATCCATAGAGGCCGCCAACTGATCACTCAAGGCATCAGATAAGCATTTTAAGATCATCTAATTCAGACTTCACAATGTTAATATTAATATCAATAAGGAAGGTCAAGAAGAGCAGATTGGTGCTCCTATTAAGATGTTGAAGATCTAAAACTGAGACAATGGCTAATATAGAATAGACAACTCATAGAGGAAACATCAACCCAAACTAATTCTCACCTTCTCAATGAACCAAGTGTCCCCAAAGTTACAAATATATGAACCTGAGGAGAACAAAAGAGGGAAAACAAACAAACAAACAAACAAACAAAAAATTACAATTCCTGAAATTTCAAAGAAAGTATAATCACAATACTGAATGTATAAAATGCTTCCTTGTCCTTTGGAGTTAGTACAAGCCCCTACTACAAACTAAAATAAAGGGAATAATGTGTGTACCACTACTGACCCTAATACTAATTTTCTGGAAATGGTCAGTCACTTCCCTCTAGGTACCTCTGTTATTTATTCCACAATTAAATTCTTATAAAATCCACAGGTCAATATTAAAGAAAAACAAATTAAAAGAAAATACTATTACTATCCAGGTGTCTCTTTTTTTAAAATTTATATAAATGTAAGAGATACAAGTATAATTTTGCTACATTTACAAGTATAATTTTGCTACATATTACATATTGATGAATTCAGAGCTTTTAGTGTATCCATTACCAACACAATGTACATTGTATTCATTAAGTAATTTTCCATCATCTGCTTCCTCCTACCACTCCTTCCAAGTCTCTCTTGTCTATCATTTTACTCTCTGTGTCAATGTGTACACGTTATTTAGCTCCAATTTATAAGACAGAACATGTAGTAGTTGACTTTCTTTTTCTGAGTTGTTTCACTTAAGATAATGGCCTCCAGTTCCATCCATATTGCTGCAGAAGACATGAATTCATTCTTTTTATGGCTGAATAGTATTCCACTGTGTATATATACTACATTTTCTTTATACACTCATCTACTGATGGCCACTTAGGTTAATTTCTTTTTTTTTCACTATTGTGAATAGTGCTGCAATAAACATACTAGTGCAGATATCTTTTTGATATAATGATTTCTTTTTCCTTTGGGTATATATCCAGTGGCATAATTGATGGATCAAATGGCAGTTCTATTTTTAATTCTTTGAAAAATCACCATACTGTTTTCCATAGATGTTACACTAATTTTCATTCCCACCAACAGTGTATAAGCATTCCCTTTTCTCTACATCCTTGCCAATATCTGTTATTTTTTGTCTTTTTAATAGTACCCATTTTGACTGGTGTAAGATGATTTCTCATGGTGGTTTTCATTTGCATTTCTCTGATGATTAGTGATGTTAAGCATTTTTTCATAAACCTATTGGCCATTTTTATTTCTTCTTTTGAAAAATATCTCTTCATATCCTTTATCTACTTTTTAATAGGATTATTTTAGTGTTTTCATTGTTGAGCTATTTGAGTTCCTTGTAAATTCTGAATATTTGTCCTCTATTGGATACGCAACTAATTTTTGACAAGGTTGACAAGAATTTACACTGGAGAAAGGACACTCTTTTCAATAAATGGTCCTTTAAAAATTAGATAGTCACATGCAGAAGAAGGAGACTGGACTCCTATCTCTCATCTCCTAACGGGTGCAGTGAACACTGTCTGGAGGATGAACATGCTTGAAGCTCTGACTCAGGTGAGGCAAAGGCAATATATTTAACCTAAATATTTGTACCCCTGTAATATGCTGAAAAAAATAAAATAAACACAAGATAGGGTAAAGATTTACCTGAAACTATAAAAAGACTAGAGGAAAACCTAAGAAAAATTCTTCTGGACATTAGTTTGACAAAGAGTTCATGACTAAGACCTCAAAAGCACAGACAATAAAAACCAATTAGGAATTAAACTAAAAAGCCTCTGCATAGCAAATAAAGTAGACAACAGAGAGAACAGACAACCTGCATAATGGGAGAAATTATTTATATTTTTAATTGGTAATCAGCTGATTCAAAAACAGCCCTCATAATTATAAAACAGAGTTTCTACATATTCTAAATATTGTGAATTGGATTGCTTAAATTGTAATGTCAGAATTATTAAAGTATTCTTCCTGAGTTATAAGATAACATCACTTTTTTTAACATTCACCTTTCTTAATAAATTTATTAACAAAGAAGGAAAGATTACTTTTTAAAAATAAAGAGCCCCTGAATTTGAAGACTATTTGATTTTCTTTGTCTTTTCTTCCATCATACAGAAATCATTTAAATAAGCTACATCAGTAATGAAAACAGCCAATCAGGTCACAGACATTTAAAATCTACCAATCAAAGCTAAATATCCAGTTTAAGGGAATTTAAACTCTCTCATGCTATCATTGGAATATTAGGAGGACTATTTACTGAGCAATGAAAAATGAATGTCTTGAGAGCTGAGTTAAATATGATTATAAATCTGCATTTCTGAAACTGAAAAAGTCTCTCTTCATGACAGCACCCTGACTCAGAGAGTAGACATCCACAAGATGACTACAAATAGCCCATGTATTATAGGGAAGTTCCTGCCCAGCCCCTGGGTCATTTGAGTGCTGCTCCAGAGGGGCTTGAGCTGGTCACAAGTCCCCCATCTATCCAGAACCTAGACTGCCATCAAGGCACCCACAAGCAAAGCCAAAGGTTCTTGCCCAACATATGCTACGGACACAACCCTAAGTTGGGGGGGAGCTTAAAATTAAAAGATGTAAATTGAATTTAACAAAACTGAATTTTCATATTGTCTTTATAGAATCCATGTATTAGCATGAACTGCAGCAAACATTACAGTTGAGAAGGACCTATTCAAAATTGCTACAGATTAATAAATGTGATTATCTTCTGTGTGGGTCTTTTCATTTATGATTGCTGCTTGAAATCCCTAGATTCTTAAGAATGAAAATAATGACTCATTCCTTAGGAGCAATTAGCAGCCTCATATGAGAAAGCAAATTTGAGAAACAAACTCATTTGTGATGTATTCTTAACCCTGCTTTAATGTGATGCCTCTCAAATATATTGTTTTCAAATTGACAGAATTACACTAAATCTTTTAAAACAGCAGGGATATTTGTCCCATGGAAATGGATGCATACAGAAAACTGTTTACAGATAATGAAGGAGACATAATTTGTTGAAGAACAGTTCAATGACTAAACCACAAAGAGTGTTCAAAACATTTTCATGACTAATTATTAGGCCTTCAACTTCTATCCCATTATGACAAAAATCATGTCATTTGTGTGTGTATGTTTGTAAACTATTATATTTTATTAAATATATTTTCATTTGTGTTTTCTAAAATGGCTATTGTCCCTTAAAAAGCAAAAGCAGATGTGGGAGAAAGCATAAAGCCTGTTAGATACAGCAAGAAGAGAATATAAAGCACAAATTCAGAGCCATGCTGTGCCTATCTTGGTGATGTGTTGAGAAGGAAAGTCATCAATTTAGAATATTCTGGCATTGCATGGCAAAGCACTCAGGTATAACTCTGTATGCCCAGAGAGGAAGCTGGAAGCTGTTTTTAATTACACAAAACACACATGTGGGCACATGTACGCATACACATACAGTTCTGCTAAGCAAGCCATACTTGTGTGGAAATCCATCTGTCCTTCAAGGGGTGAGCCATTTTCTAGTTTTCACAAAGGTTCATCTAGGCCAGCAGAGTCCTTTAACCTGGTTAAGTGACCCTGAGCTACTTCTCTTGCCAAAATTTTAGGGTTAGCATCTATGTAGTGCAAGTGTAATTGGCTGTGAAGCAACAATTTGAAAAGTACTGAAGTTAGTCACTAGATATGGGTTCTAGTTCCCACTTCATCACCACTAACCATTCTGACTCCCAGCTTTCTCATTGGCAACATAGAGATACTGACTTTTTACCTATCACAGAGGGTGGTTGTATGCCTCAAATGAGATAAAATAATGACATGAAAAGCTGTAAAGTACTATGGACTTTAATACATAGACAAAGAGGGAGAAGTAAACTTGGAAGGGTAAAGACAACTTTTCTTTACTTGAATAATATTTATGACTCAGCAGAACAAGATTTGCTCCTCAATAACAAGATTAAAAGCTGGAGCAAAGCAAAAACTTTTTAATTCCACATATCTCCCAAAGCCGAAAACCAGAATATTCTGTGAATACTCTTGAAGAATGTTTAATATTGGAAAAGATTCAGGCTAAGTTAGAAGTTGTTTCCTTCTTATGCTTATAGTATCTTACCAAATACACTTTGAAGTTAATGAGGTCTGGAAAGAAAGAACAACAAATGGAAGACAACGAAGAATTTAAAAGGTGGGAGAGAAACTCCACTCCTCAGTGAACACAGACTCTGCTGCAAGCATGAGTGAAGAGATGCAAATTATTGTTCTCTCAGTTGTTCTCAATTCCAATGTACTTATCTTAGTGTAAGCACCTCATCAGGATGAGTATTGAAAGATTTAAAGATGCATAAGGCAGCTACTTATCTAGTGCTCAAAACAAAGCAGTGATGTAGTCAAAGCGAGGGTCAAAAAATTTTTGTTAAGACTCTGTGCTGCAATATGTGAGAGGACTGAAGAATGGTCCATAGTAATTTTTATTATATTTGAATTGCACTTCTCCATTTTAAAATTTAAATCAAATGTAAAATGTGATTACACTCTGTTATATTAAATAATTCTAAAAACTATTTGAAGGACTTCCTAACTAATCTCATCTAGTTCTAACCTTGGCCCTTTCCAACTGACTCTTTAAGAGCTACCAAAGTGATACTTGTAAAACAAAAATTGGATTGTCTGTCTCTCCTGATTAAAATCTTTCCCAGTGAAGTTTTATTACCTAGAGTAAATGCCAAGTTATTTAGTTTGGCATAAAAGTTTCTCCTTAATTTGACCTCTGTTTATTTTCATCTCATCCGCACCAATCTTTCCAAGCTAACATTTAATGCTTCAGCCAAACTGAACAATTTATAGATTATTCTAGTCAACACACACTCTTCCACGTGTCTGGAATTCCTTTACACCTTTCTTTCTGCATGCACAACTGTGATTCATCTCTCAAATCTCAGCTCAAGTATTACCATCTTTAGGAAGTCTTCCAAAAGCCCTAAACCAAATTTAATTTTTCTCTTATCTGTGCTTCCTTTGTACTTGTGTACACTTGTAATCTTGTATTTTTAGACCTGCACTCTGTTTATTAGATTGTGAACTTCTTAAAAGTGAGCACTCAAATATTTCTTTACTTTTCCAGTGCCTGTTACGATGCTTGCTTCATTAAAGGTGCTCCATAAATCGTTTATAAATGAATCCATAAAGTGCTACTCCATTAGCACCTCACTTTGTATTCTAGTGCCAACTGAATCTCTTTACCATTTTTTCCTCCTTTAAGATCAGAACTCCCATGCTTGTTCTCACTCCTGAGTTAGGATTCTTTATAATTTCTCACTAAAACCTTTTTCTGTCAAGCAGATTTACAGAATATCTAGAACTGATTCTATTATTGTCTTATTTCCTGTATTTCTTAGCTTTGGCTGTAGTAACAAAGCTCACAGTCTAAATAGTTCACAACAACAAAATTTCTTTCTTTCTCATGTTACATGAGGCTGCATATTGGTTACAGGACTGAAGTGGAAAGGACAGAGGTCTGCTGCGTATGCCTTCTAATTGCAGGAGTTAGGCAGACAGGTAGCTCTTATCTGGCACATATTATTCACCTGTGAACGAGGGCAAGAAAAAGAGATGATAAGGCAACTACACAATTACATTCAAAGTTTCTGCTTAAATACACTCACGGTGCATTGGAGAAATAAGTCACCTGTCCTGGCCTGACAACAGAAGAGGAAAATATCCTCTAAATGCAAGGAGGCATGGCAAAGATGAATAATATCCTTATATGGAAGGAAGCAGATGCTTGGTTTTAATAATACAATCTACTACAGAATATTTAAAACTTTCCATATCCTTCCACTGCAATTTGATCAGATCATAAGACATGAACTGACGATCCAACTGAGTCTGTCAATTTCCTGGTCCTAAAACCTCTAACTTTGGTCCCTCCAATGTACGGACTGAATATGGCTAGCAATAGGGCACAATAGCTAAGGCACATTCTTCTGCTTCACTATGGCAGAAATGGCATCAAACCTAAAGGAGAATAAAGCACTTGAAAACTTGTTTATAAATTCTCAAAAAGGAGAGTTTTTTAATATTTCTTTTCAAATATTTGACCTCTATAGTGGTCAACAAAGATAATAATTGCCATCAAGTTATTTCTTCTTAATAGTACGTGTTGTGCAGAAGCATTACTTTACAAAACTATGTTTTCCAATAATTGGAAAAAATAGTCTCAATTACATTTTGTGTGCATTGGGAGTTTTGATTGTCTCCCTGTCTTCGCAAAAGGGAGATGGGCACTGCCAAGATAAGATATTTCTGAAACTTACCTCCCCAATTAAGGAAAATCATGCCATCATTCCTGCATCTTTTTATCTAGCTGTAAGAGCCTTTGCTCCTATCTAAATTTTATCCATATTGACTCTAATTCAAAATTACTATGAAACAAACAAACTTCTTAGAATAGAAAACTACCTCCACTCACTAAATCACAAATGTTAATCAGATGTCTAGAATGGACGAACATCTGGGAAACACATTGGCCGTGTAAGCCTGAATAACAAGGGTCATCACATCCACTGGTAAATTCTGGAAGGGTACAAAGCTCATAATTTTGATTATATATATCAATTTGATGGTGTGAAAACCTGAAATTGTCCACCTTTACTGTATAAAATAGCAAACAAGGTTAGCAAGTGCTCCTTTGCCACTAGATAGATGATTCCCTTGATGATATCTCAGGCCAATTCCATTAATCTAAGTTATGAAAACAATGGTATATCAATTATTAAGACATATTCTTGTTAATTTTAAAAATCTATAATATATGTGATTAAAAATCAGTATACAGCCAATGTGGGCTGGACTTGCTACCCTACTGGTTTGGTGTAATGGTGTGTTGTGTTCGCTCTCTCATCTCCCCATCCATCTTAATTTACCTTAGTCTTAAGTACTAGGATGAGGAGGAGGGAAGGAAAAACCAGTATCTATTTATGTGAGTGCCCATGGAAAGATTGCTTTCATCATTATGTTGATATCATCATTGAGCTAGACTCAGCGGCAGGCACTTAATTGCAAGCAACTGCCCTAAGCAAATAGTAATGTCTTCAAGATGAACCATAAATTCCCCCCTCCCCCCTGCCCCACACCCCTCAGGCTCACAAAGTATTCCTCTGGTGTGTGCACCTTTTTGTTCTGGTGCTGTGGTGAGCCCCAGAAATCCCAGTGCTACTTATCTGACATCTACATGGTGAAATTCATCTTCTCTAGCCCTTGAGACTAGGAACTTGAGGAGTGTTCCTGTGTCTTCTCCACCTGGCCTATTGTCACATATATTGTGCTAGTATCTTCCCTTAGTGCTTTTTCTCTAGTTTCAGGTAGATGGACAAATCTAGTAACCAAGCACATGTGCAACAGAGGAAAAATTCCAAACTCCTCAACTTGCATGTACACACAAATTTTGTAAACAACTCTTCCCATCCCATTCTTTAAATTTTGGGAAAGAGAACCTTTTTCCCTTTCCCAAAATGAAAGGAAAGGGGATGGGCATTGAATTCCTTGAACACTGTACACTCCACAAAGGTGATCTACCTTACCTCTCAGTCCTTCTCCTATGTATCTCATCGGGGAGAGGGGGGAGATTTTTTGGCTTATTTTACAACTGAGGCAACAGCTTACTCCAAAAATCAAGCCTTCTTTAAAACAGCCTCTGGAGAATTTAGTAACTGCTTCCATCAGGCATTTCTGGTGTAATCCACAGACAATGTTGTACTCTAAATTACTCATATTATATAGTTACATGATACTTACCTAAAGTAGAAATATTCTATAAAAAATCAATTGCAAATTTAAATATACACACTGCATACTATACACAAACAATTTTTTGGCCATGGCCACAATGTTAAAAAGTCCTGTAGCTTCCTAGATTCTTCTTGTAATTTGGCTTCAGAATTACATGACTTTAGTGCAGTATCTGAATGCAATGACTTCATTGCATATCTAGGGAAAATAAATGATGCTACTGAAATAGAGATTAGAATTTATTGCTTCTTGGATATTCTTAGAAATTCTAGTACACACAAGATCTGTCAGGGAATCCCATGAAAAGGAAAACAGTTAGTAACTAGAAGTATAATTTTGACAGAATATGAGCCATCTCTGTTCAATAGTAGTAACATCAAGCATGTGTCAGTATTATAGACTTGTTTCAAATCAAGAAAGATTGATGAAGAGACAGCCATTTCCCATTCACCATGATTTACACTAACAAATTAAGTGCCTAGAAGCCATGGTTTTAGAGAAGCTCAGAATGGGGCATAATAACAATTTACAGTCACTCTTCTAACCTTTAAATCAGTGCTTGATTACTAAAAGCTCTGTAGAAAGTGCCTTTGGATATGCAAAAAGCATTTAGGAATTTTTATAGCAAAAAAAAAATCCATGAATATTTTCAAGGCATAAACAATATTCAGGTCACTGAAATTTGAATGAGAACATGTCCATGCATAACAGAGCTACAGTAGTACATCCTAAAAATATTTTATATGCAATAAGTTATTTTATTTTCCAATTTCCTCTGAAATTAAATGCTGTTTGTTTCCATGAAATCACAGCTCTTAACAGCAAGCCTAGAAACTACTGTCAATATGTTTATTGGCCTATGATATTCCAAGAAAAATGAGTGTGCCCGGAACATACACATTTGGAAGTACTTTTGTTAGAACTAAATAGAATTTAGTAATAGAACAAATAAATAAATCTTCCAAATAAGACAATATGTCTGGGAAGTGCTCAGAGTAATCTTCATTCTGCATTCCTTTATTACCTCCATGTGAAAGCACTCAGCATTACAACCTCCAACTGCTAACCCTCAGAACTTCACAGCTGGTCACACAGAAATGTCAAAGTGCTATACGTGGATTGTGTGTTAGCATTTCCTCAAAGTCTGATGGTACAAATTATTATATAATTTTTACACAATTCTTAGAAATACCTTGAAATCACAGATGCTTTGTTCAGTCTCCCATATATGAAAATTTTATTATAATATTTTCTTTTTTCTCTTTTTTTTTTTTTTT
>VBSM01002608.1:41761174-41772676 GCA_008086735.1 Cheirogaleus medius
AAAAAAATAAATAAATAAATTTTAGCTCTTTGTTTATATCTGTATTTTAGGATCTTGACAGCTTGCATAGAAAATCAAAAGCATCACAAACTCAAATTTTACATTTTCTTAATCACATATCAAGTTAGGCATTCATATGTCTTCCTATCTAAAATGTCATCAAAAATACTGAATAAAGAGGGAGCTTGATGACTGACTGCCGACCTAAGGCTGCTTGCCCAGGAAAGAGGAGGAAGTGACTGTCTCTGAGGGCTAAGGGGATTGAGATCTGCATACTTGTAACTAAACTGCTGCCTTAGGGAAAGACATCCCCTGAACTACTCTTCTACTACCTAATGTCCTAAACTCTGCCAACCAGCAGATCAGCAGAACTAATCTCAGTTCAGATGACTGACTAGAGACATTGGATGCCAGTTGTCTTCAGAAAGAAAAACCATAGTTGCAGGTTAATAATCATGGACCAAGTGGAATATTGAGGGAAGAATGCCAGAACTTATTGGCGATCCCAAGGGAAGAAGCTTGGACACACACACACACACAAAAAAGAAGCAAGAATTTGGAAGAGATTGACCCCTGAGGAACTTGGAGTCCCATGGAAATGGTAGGTGAAAGTGATTTTTGCTACCCTTACCCCACCGCAGACTGCTGACTTCCAAACTGTCAAAAGCCCCTTTGTGCACATGATCCAAAGCACTTCTCTGGGCAGCAGTTTAGGAACTTCTTGAGGACAAAGCACTAGGCCGCCAGCTGACTCAGTGTCACTCACCTTCCGTTCATACCTGAGCTGAGGCAGCAGATGCTATTCTGGTTGTGCCACAATTATAAGCATTTGTCCTGCCCAAGGAGTCTCAGCTCTTGAATATCAACATAACTTGATCCCCAGCAGACATCCTTCAGCACCTGCTTGGACTTTGGCAACCACAGAGGGCCAGCAAGACCCAGAAATCTACAGAATTTCAGGAGGTCTAACCCTCAGGGTGGGCTACCCCTAGTGAAAGGGAGAGTGCAGCACACAAAAGAGCTATTTGAGAGCACGTACCTTCCTCTGCCTGAGAGCTCCCTGCTTGTGAGCTGAAAGTAACTCTGTCCTTCCATGTGGAGACGTGGGCACAGCACTGGGCTCGGTAAAGAAGGAGTGTGGTTCCACCTAAGTGAGTAGGTGGCACCATGCCTGGGAATGGACATGAAGAGGGAGACTTCTTTTCCCTACCCATCAACTGCTGAAGATGCAGCTGTGGCTGTTCTTATGGGGGTTGGCATGAATGTGCAGAGAGATGGCCATTCCAAGGATATTAGGAGCAGCTGCACCCCTACAGATTATGTGCCCACCACGCTCAGGTTTGCAAGAAGGGTGAGGCCCATTCCACTCCCTACAGTGGCAGTTTTCTTGCACAGAAGTATAGGCAAGTGACAAAGCTGTCTTTTTTGGGCTGAAGAAGGTTGTTTTGCTCTGAGGTCATTTCAGTGGAGAGCCATGGGACAGGCATTTTCTGAGGCCCTCAGCTATACTGCAGCCTGGAAATAAATGACAGTCTATCTGAACTGAAATTCATGAGCCTAGGACAAGGGTCTGATAGGGAGACAGGTCATGTTCCTACCTTCCCAGGATGTGGTGGAGCTGGTACAGCTCCCTCCTCTGCACTAGCAGAGAACTTGGCACATTTCAACATGAGCTCCCCCTCCATGCCTAACAGGGCTGGTGCTTTCACTCATCACTGTGGTATTTGAGGGTGAGATTGGCAGCCCTGCCCTGGCCAGCTTTGTCCACCACTTTGGAGCTGAACAGGGAACTCAGGGCAGCCCACTATCTGGAACAAATGAGAGCTCCTTCCAATAAATGAAGATCAAGTCTTACCTGTAAGTGCCACCTACTGACTTGAAGATTGAACTTCTCAACTCAATACAGAACCTCCTACCAGAGGGCATGGTGCTGAGGAATGATAAAAGCTTCCTGACACCTCCACAATACCAGTCCTACAGAAGATAGTGAGCCTGCTCTTATGCCTAGTACATTGCCACTATAAATGGTATTTGAGAAATCCGTTGTACAAAGACTATCTATAACCAAGGAACTCATACAGAGCCTAGCCCCCCACCCCCTTTTTTTTTGATACAGAGTATCACTGTGTTGCCCAGGCTAGAGTGCCATGGTGTCAGCCTAGCTCACAGCAACCTCAAACTCCCGGGCTCAAGTAATCCTCCTGTCTCAGCCTCCCAAGTAGCTGGGACTATAGGCATGCACCACCATGCCAGGCTAATTTTTTCTATTTTTAGTAGAGACAGGGTCTCGCTCTTGCTCAGGCTGGTCTCGAACTCCTCAGCTTAAACTATCTGCCCGCCTCAGCTTCCCAGAGTGCTAGGATTACAGGCATGAGCTACTGCGCTTGGCCAGATCCTAGGCCCCTTGAAAGCACCCAGATTTGGGTGTTTTTTGGGGGGAGGAGAAAAATCAATATTTATTTTAGCTGTAATATGTGTGTTACATATCCATATAATTCTCTAAAAGTTTTCTAATTCAGAAAGAATTTTCATTATACTTTAAGGAAACAGCCCTCAACGCTCTAAATTATTGGCCTATTGTATTGAAGATAACATCTTTTTTTACTATTATTCTGTGGGTTCAATTTGATGATCTTGAAGTTGTGAATCTTGTTTGTTATTTTTTTATTCATTGCATTTTCTATTTTTCTATTCATTTAATAATTAGTATAAGCTCTCATTTTTTTCTTTAATATTGCAAAGAATAGAATCCATATAGTAGCCAAATTCTACAATGGCTTCATTCTTATGTCCACATCTATAAGAATGCCCAAATGCATGCATAGCAACCAATTTTCCAGATGAGTTAAACACTGGGGAGTCAGAGGAATCCTCAAAGAAACAAGTATCATAAGTAAGTGTGTTCCTGTCCCATGGGAAACTTGGGAAACTTTCCCATGGGAAACTTCTTTTGGTAAACACAGAACATTACTAGTGGAGGCATGGGGTTCTACCAATCCACCATAACAATGGTCTCAATACCTTTCTAACCATTCACTTAGAGAAATCACAGCATAACAATCCATTTGTTTGACCTGGCCTTCTGGATGACCAATTAGATAAACCACACCAATAGAAGGGTGTGAGGAAATTTGTCCAAACAGAGGAAATGAAAGCACTCAGATTTGAAGCCAAACAACCAATCACAATATATCTAATAGTCACACCCTCAAGGGGGAAAAATTAAATTAAATTTTAAAGTCCCAACAAAATGAAAGTAAATTCAAAAATGCAGTTACAGTTTCTCGAGATGAGAATGAATCAGTATAAAAACTCTAGCATTATATAAAAACAGAGTATTTTGACATCCTCAAAGGAAAAAACAAGGTCTGTAGCAATGGATCCTAACCAAAATGAAAATTCTGAAATGACAAATAAAGAATTTAAAACATAAATTGTAAGGAAGCTTAATGAGATCAAAGGGAAAGTTTAAAACCTACACAAGAAAATAAGAAGAAACAATTAGGGATATGAATGAAAAATTTACTAAAAAGATATATATTTTTAAAAAACAAACAGAAATTCTGGAAATTAAAATTTCATTTAAGGAATTACAAAATACAGTTGAAAGCTTTAACAACAGACTAGATCAAGCAGAAGTAAGAATTTTAGAGCTTAAAGACAAGTCCTTTGAATTAACCTGGACAGAAAAAGATAAAGAAAAAAGAATTTTAAAAAAATTAACAAAGGCTTTGAGAAATACAGGATTATGTAAAGGGACCAAACCTATGAATTATAGGCATTCCTGAGGAGGAAGAACAAAAAGTAAAAATCTTCAAAAGCCTATTTGAGGGAATAATTCAGGAAAACTTCCCTGGTCTTTCTAGAGAATTAGACATCCAGATATAAGAAGCTCAGAGAACACCTGTGAGATACTTTGCAAAATAAAACTCTCCGAGGCATATAATTATCAGACTATCCAAAGTCAATGTGAAGAAAATTCCTAAAAGCAGCAAGGAGAAGTGTCTAATAATGTATAAAGGAAATCTCATCAAACTAACAATGGACCTCTCAGCAGAAACCTTATAAGCCAGAAGGGATTGGAATCCTATTTTCAGTCTTCTTAATGAAAAAAACTGCCAGCTAAGAATTTTGTACTCTGATAAATGAAGCTTCATTAATGAAGGAGAAATAAAGTCTTTTCCAGAGAAGCAAATATAATGGGAATCTATGGTAACTAAATCAGCCCTACAAGAAATCCTCAAAGGAATTCTAACTATGGAAAGGATAAGATAATACTATCATAAAAGCACATGAAAGTATATAACTCACAGATTTTATAAAGCAATTACACAAAACAAGTAGATAACAATTAACATTATGACAAGAGCAAAACTTCACATATAATATTAAACTTGATGGACTAAATGCTCACTTAAAATATATAGACTGGTGGAATGGATAAAAAAAAAAAAGAAGATTCAAATACATGCTGCTTACAAGAAACCCACCTAATGGGTATAGATATTTATAGACTCAAAGTAAAAGGGTAGAAAAAATATTTCACAGAAATGGAATCCAAAAATGAGCAATAGTAGTTATATTTATATCAGATAAACCAGACTTTCAAGCAACAACTGCAAAACAAGATAAACAAAGTCATTATATAATGACAAAGGGGTTAATTCAGTAAGAGAAGATAACAATCCTAAATATATATGCACCCAACACTACAGCATCCAGATACATAAAACAATACTAATAGACCTAAGAAATAATAATAGTGGGGGACATCAACACCCCACTGACAGAATGAGACAGATTATTGAGGCAGAAAATGAACAAGGAAACTATGGATTTAAATAGACTCTAAACCTCGAGGGGGGGCACATGGGCAATATACATAACCATAATATTTGTACCCCTATAATATGCTGAAATTAAAAAAAAATAAAAATAAAATAAAAAAAATAAATGGACTCTAAACCAAATAGATCTAATAGGCATTTGCAGAACATTTTAGCCAACAACCAGATAAAATATATTCTTCTTGTCTGTGCAAGAAGAAGACAAGAAAAATGCAAGAACATTGGAACATTTTCCAAAATACAACATATGCTTGACCACAAAGCAAGTCTTAATAAATTGGAAAAAATCAAAATCATATTAAGTGTCTTCTTAGACTACAGTGGAATAAAACTAGAAATCAACACCAACAAGAACCTCACTATATATTTTTACTATATAAATACATAAAAATCAAATAACCTGCTCTTGAACAATCCTTGGTTAAATAATTAGATGAAGATGAAAAATTTAATAATTTTTGAACAAATAAAAATAGAGATACAACATAACAAAATCTCAGGGATACAACAAAAGAAGTGTTAAAATGGAAAATTGTGGCATTAAATATCTACATCAAAACTACATAAAGATCTCAAATTAGCAGTCTAACATCACACCTCAAGGAACTAGAAAAACAAGAACAAACCACACCCAAAGCTAACAAAACAAAAGAAATAACAAAAATCAGAGCAGAACTAAATGATATTGAAACAAGAAATACAATACATTCAATGAAACCAAAATTTGGTTCTTTGGAAAGATAAACAAAATTGATAGATCACTAGCTAGATTAACCAAGAAAAATAGAAAAAGATTAAAATAAGCACAATCAGAAATGAGAAAGATGACATTAAAACTACATAATACTACAGAAATATAAAAGATTATCAGAGACCATTATAAACTACTATATGTTTACAAACTAGAAAACCTAGAAAAAAATTGATAAATTCCTGGAAACATACAAATTCTGAAGATTGAACCAGGAAGAAATAGAAATCAAAAACAGATCAAGAGTGAGTAGTAAGATTGAATCAGTAGTAACAAAAAAATATTCTAACAAAAAAAGTCCAGGACCATAGGGATTCAGAGCCAAATGTTATCAGTGATACAGAGAAGAATGGGTAACGAGCCTATTGAAATTGTTCAAAAAAAATCAAGGAGGAGTGAATCCTCCCTAATTCAATATACAAAGCCAATATCATGCTGATATCAAAGCCTGGCAAGTTCATAACAAAAAAGAAAACTACAGACTAATATCCCTAATGAACACAGATGCAAAATCTTCAACAAAATACTAGTAAACTGAACCAACAGAACATCAAAAAGATAATATACAACAACCAAGTGGGTTTTATACCAGGGATGCAAGGATGGTTTCATATATTCAAGTCAATAAATGTAATTTAATATATAAACAGAATTAAAAACATAAACTATATGATCATCTCAATAGATGGAGAAAAAGTATTCAAAAAATGTAACAATGCTTCATGATAAAAACCGTCCACAAACAAGGCCTAGAAGGAACACACCTCAAAATAATAAAAGCCATATATGGCAAACACATAGACAATATCATAGTTCAACCACTGTGGAAAGCAATATGGAGATACCTTAAAGTGATACAAGTAGATCTACCATTTGATCCAGCAATCCCACTACTGGGCATCTACCCAAAAGATCAAATGACACTCTACAAAAAAGACACCTGCACTCGAATATTTATAGCAGCACAGTTCACAATTGCAAAGTTGTGGAAACAACCGAAGTGCCCATCAATACATGACTGGATTAATAAAATGTGGTATATGTATACCATGGCGTACTATTCAGCTTTAAGAAACAATGGTGATATAGTACCTCTTGTATTTTCCTGGATAGAGCTGGAACCCATTCTACTAAGTGAAGTATCCCAAGAATGGAAAAACAAGCACCAAATGTACTCACCAGCAAATTGGTATTAACGGATCAACACCTAAGTGGACATATAGGAATAACATTTATCTAGTTTCAGGCAGGTGGGAGGGGGGAGGAGGGGATGGGTATATACATACATAATGAGTAAGATGTGCAACTTATGGGGGATGGTCACGCTTGAAGCTCTGACTCGAGGGGGGAGGGGAAGCATGGGCAATATACGTAACCTTAACATTCATACCCCCATAATATGCTGAAATTAAAGAAAAAATCAATGTACAAAAATCAGTAGCATTTCCATACACCAGTAACATCAAGTTCAGAACCAAATTAAGAACTCATTTACAATAGCTGCAAAAATTAAATACCTAGGAATACATTTAACAAATAAGCTGAGAGATCTCTACAAGAACTACAGAACACTTATGAAATAAATCGAAGATAACACAAACAAATGAAAAAAAAATCTCATGCTCATGGATTAGAAAAATCAATATTGTTATAATGACTATATTACCCAAAGCGATCTACAGATTCATTGCAATTCCTATCAAATTATCAACATCATTTTTTCACAGAATTTAGAAAAAAAATCCTAAAATTCATATGGTTAAAAAAAGAGCCTGAATAGTCAAAGCAATCCTAAGTGAAAAGAACAAGCTGGAGACATTACAATACCTGATTGCAGATTATACTACAAGGCTATAGTAACCAAAACAGCCTGCAATTGGTATAAAAATAGACATATAGATCAATGGAGAACAGAAAACCCAGAAATAAAGCCACACACCTTCTCTGTCAAAGATAAGCAAACTTATTTTTGACAAAGCCAATAAAAATACAAATATGCCTTATTCAATAAATGTTGCTGGGAAAATTGGATAGCCACATATAGAAAAAAGAAACTGGACTCATATCTCTCACCATGTGCAAAAATTAATTCAAGATGTATTACAAACTTAAATGTAAGATTATACAAGTCCTAAAAAAGAAAACCTAGGAAAAACTCTTCTGGACATTGGCCTAAGCAAAGAATTTATGACTAAGTCCTTAAGGCAATTGCAACAAAGGCAAAAACGGACAAATGGGACTTAATCAAACTAAATGCTTCTGCCTAGCAAAACAAATAACTCACAGAGTGAAGAGACAACCTGTTTAATGGGAAAAAATATCTGTAAACAATGCATCCAACTAAGAACTAATATACAAAATCTATAAGGAATTCTAACAACTCAACAAGAAAAAAAAAACTCCATGAAAAAGTAGTCAAAGGATATGAACAGGCATTTTTCAAAAGAAGACATACAAGCATCCAATAAACATATGAAAATATATTCAACATCCTTGCAAATTAAAGCTGTAATGATATCACATTACACCAGTCAGAATGTGGTTATTATTAAAAAGTAAACAACCAATAGATGTTGACAAAAATGTGGAGAAAGGGGAATGCTTATACATTGTTGAAGGGAATGTAAATTAGTACAACCTCTATGGAAAACTATATGGAGATTTTTCAAAGAACTAAAAATAGAACTACCATTTGATCCTGATTTCCCACTACTGGGTATCTACCTAAGGAAAAGAAATACTCATATGTTTATTGTTGCATTATTCACACTAGCTAAGTCATGGAATCAACCTAAGTGTCCATCAATAGATGATTGGATAAAGAAAATGTGGTGTGTGTATGTATATGTAGATAGATAGATAGATGGATAGATAATATAGATATAGATATATACACACTATGGAATACTACTCAGTGTAAAGAATGAAATCATGTATTTTGCAGCAACATAGATGGAACTTGAGTCCATTGCCCTAAATGAAATAACTCAGAAACAGAAAATCAAATACTACATGTTCTCACTTATAAGTGGGAGCTAAACAATGTGTACAAATGGACATAAAGAGTGGAATGGTAGTTAGGAGACTCCAAAATGTAGGAGGGCAGGAGGGGAGTGAGAAATGAAAAATTACCAGGTACAATGTACTCAGATACATTGTACACTATTTGGGTGACGGGTATACTGAAAGCCCAGACTTTACCACTGTTCAATATATCTATGTAACAAAACTGTGCTTGTACCCCCTAAATCTATAAAAATGAAAAAAAAAGCTGAATACAAAAATATCCTATTAATCAACTAAGAATTCAAGTATTATTTAAAAATTGTATACCAGGGAAATATTTACATAATCAATAAATATTCTGGAAATTATATTATAAAGAAGGCCAGAGTTATGTGGTATTTAATGGCCTAGAATTATTTCTGAGCAATTTTAAAATTCTAATAGAATTTTTAAAACCTCAGTAGATTCTTCATTAAATTAAGAACAAATTAATTTCACTTTATGAGGAACTTTCACAAGCAATGGGAAATAGCTCATTTTAACATCCTACCGAGGTGTTTGAAAAGTTTCATACACATTTTATCACGATATTTTTTTCTAAATCTTAGATAAAAACTATTTATAACAAAAAAAAATTCTCCTTCCTTACTTTCCTGTTCACACAGGAAAAATGGTTTTCCATCTTAAAGGAAAGATATACTTTATGTAAATTTACCTGCAGTCATATGTTGGAAAATGTTTACCAACCAGCAGTTAGGAAGAAGGAGGCATCCCTGATTTGCAGCATTTACCAGTTTCCATGAAATATATTCCACCATCACCAACTTTAACCTACTAACACGATGTCTCTGAATGAGAAGTTGAGAAGAGATGAGCAGTATCATGCTACTACATGGTATTTACATCATGTATATTTAAATATATAAATAACTTTTAAAAGGACAGATAATAAGAAAACGTAGTAAAATGATTAAGAAGTGAGGAAGTTTTGAGGACTTAGAAAAAAAATCCTTTTAATATAATCTACATTTACGTTTACATCATTAAGTTTTTAATAATGGTCTTATTTAACATCTGTCTCACAAAATTTCTGAAAATTAAACGGTTGGCTTGTGTGAGCCAGAAGTGCAAGCTCTAGCATACTACTAGTCACACAGTTTGTGAAAAAAGTGGGTTTTTTAATCCTTAGCAAGAAAGATTGAAGATGGTAGATTATCAGGACAGGGGCTCAGGAGGAGAAATTTGTTCCAGAAAATTTGTATAGTTCAGACAAACATATTAGTTGATAAAAAACTGAGAAACTGGAAATTTACTGAAAGAGTAATGATGACTAAAGCTGTAGTTCCAAAAATACCTATGTGAGAACATTACTTTAATGAGCTATTCCATTAAACAAGAGTTCCATGAGTACATAGGAATTTTGGTTTCTGTTTCTGGCAGGTTACATATTCAGTGGCAAGAGTACTTAGATCAACCTTGGTAAGTGGGATCCCAGAGCACTGAGCATTGAGCTCATAAATAGTCTCCGTTCTTGTTATACAATCATGGCCACTTCAATCATATGCATGTCACACCACAAGTGACAGGGGTTGGCTTTACACCAGCTATCTTCCATTTTCAGTTTTACATTCACATATTCAGCTGACCCATTCATCAGCAAAGCTTAGACTTTATCTTCTTTTATCAGCTAGTCTTAAGAGATTTTCCATATGCCCGGAAATATGAAATGAGGAAGAGGCATGTTGCAAGGCATGTTGCATGGTGGATTATAGAAAGATCTGGATTTCCTACTAATACAGCTTGCTATGTCTAGTTCTGCATGTGCTCAATACCAAATATACTAATTATACCTTACAATAGACTTTTTCTAGGTCAATGAGACTTTATAATAAATCCCAGCTCATGATGGATCATGGAATTTAGTTCAATTTTCTTAAATTGACTTGATGTCAAAATACCATAGTAAACACATTGGGTGTGATTCTTAGATTGGCCTGAGTCCAGATCCCATCTTCTGGGTAGGATGGTGTTCCAAACATAGTGCCTACCGACATCAACATTGTCTGAGACACTGGAGAAGCAAAGTGTATATAAGCCTAATAGTTTAGAATTAGCTACCATACAGGACAAGAAGTGAAAGCTACAACTTAAATTACATAGCAGCAGATTAAAATCTTGAGTTGAGTCAGGACTCAGATTAAACAGATAAATTTAAAAGGGGTTAAATTGGCTCATTAACTGGGAGTTCCAAAGCGATGAAATGACTTCACACATGACTGAATCCAGGCATCAATGTGGTTAGGAATCTGCTTCTTCCTTCATCTGTCATATCTATTTCCTTCCACATTAGCTCCATTGTCAAGTTTGTTCTTCCCTTTTGGTGACAAAGATAGTTATTGTCAGATGTCCTTATATTGCACTTATTGCTCAAAAATTAGTTTCAGCAAAGTTTCCAAAAATGACTCTTATTCATTTAGCTTGAGTCTTAATCCCATCCCTAAGCCAGTCACTATGGATAAAGAATGTAAAATATTCTTATTGGTAGAACTTAGTAAAATGCCAAGCTCTGTAGTAAGATAATTGAGTGCTGAGGAATAGTCATCCATAATCAAAGCATAAAAAAGAAGGTTCCCATAAAAAAGAGGAATTCTATTATTCAAAGAAGAGAAGGAAAAAGCATGATGGCAAATAAAAAATGCAACACCAAAGATAATTATGTATATTTTTTAAAAATCTCTCCCTCACTCCCTTCTGCCAGTTTGTATCATTGGTCTTGTTTTAACCCTCATCCTCACATTCTTAGGCTCTGATGGGTGACTTGAGTGTCACAGAATGACTCACATCTTCTCCTAAATCTTTCACATTTCATCTTGATATAGGTGGCACCTGGGAGCAAAC
>VBSM01002608.1:41772791-41812437 GCA_008086735.1 Cheirogaleus medius
TTTTTTTTTTTTTGCTTTCTGTACAAGTACCCTACAGTTTATGAAGAAAGAAACTTAGAAGGATTGTTGAATGTAATTGTAGTCTTTGTATGAGTCACTCGATTAGCAATTTGTTTCCTCCACAATTGGGAGAATTTCAAACACAGGGAAAAGGCTGTTGGAAACACTGTTCTTTCTCTTCTTTGCCCTAGTTGCCAACCTGCTGTTTTCATTCCATATTAACATGACATTATTGTTGGAAAGTTTTCATTTTAGTCTTCACTAGTAGTGTTGCTACCTTTTTCAGTGACAGCTCAGTAAAGAATCCTGGAATGCCTTGTTACTAAATTGTAATTAGAGGTGAACTGACTTTGTCATCTTTTATAATCTAATTTACCAAAATACTTAGTTTGGTGGATTAATGATATTGATAAGGTTGTAAAAAGACACTGTATAATTTTAGACTTGTGTCTCAATAGATATCATAATGCTTATAGTGACTGTAATTAGTAATACTCATAGTTATGTTAGAAGTAACAATTCTACTAGATTGCATTATATACAAGATAATGATAAGATGTGTGTATTAAATAATATTTGTATATTAGAAGCACTATTTTGATCAATGTAAATAAAATATCAGTTATGTAATAGTGATTAGCATTTCATTTTTAATAATCTATTTATTTTATTTTTGAATAATTTTATATTTTAAAAAAAGTTACAGAGTAGAGAGTTAATAGATGCCACTCATGCACTTTCATGTCTTTCTCCTGTTGACTAGAGCTCAGAGTTGAAGAATTTGATATAAACCTACACAAGGGGGATGATATAATCCTAAAACAATATTGCCTCTTAGTTTTCAGAAATCAGATGGACTCAATTTTACAATGAACATCAAGTTCAGTAGCAGGCAGTGAGGTAGAGGGACTAACCTGGACATAATTAATGGAATCTGTTGTCCGCAAATAAATGGGAAGCCAACATGAGTATAAATCTACTTACATCAAGAAGAGAAGTCAAAGATGGAGGCTAAAGGTAGTTTCCCCAATGAAAAATTTTGCCCGGTTTCCATAATAGAGTGAGTTTTCAGACTTAGACCCACTTTCCGAAGAAAAGGACAGTTCCTCAGGAGGAAGAAGCTAGCAAAATCAGTGTTAAATATATAAAGTAATAATTTCCCCAGTCCTTCTAGAAAGAAACCTATGTCCATTTACTCATAGAGCTGTGCACTTAAGGAAAATAAATACTCAAATATTTTGAGGATTGTTGAATACAAAATTTAAACTGATATTTTTATATGGATGCACACAGTGTTCAAATCTTGCTCCAAAAAATCTCTGCTCTTAACAATTACCCAATATGGTCCCTTGCCAAATGATGAAAGTAACCCCTCTCTTCCTTCTCCCTCTTTTCTTGAATTTTTTTTCCTTCTATTGTTTTCTCTTGGTCACAAGACATGCCTTCCTTTGGCATCTTGCTGTAATTCTATTTTATCTTGGAATAAATAGATGTGTGTAGAGGTAGGGAGAGCAGTCTTGAGTAGTGACTTTGGTTCAACCACTGTGCTGGGTCTCTTATATACATTTGATCATTTAAGTCTCATATCAATTTACTCAGGTGAGGATTATTTTCTTCACTGCATGAAACGACTGCATAGAAATGTGGGTAATAGTTGAGACCCTCTGCAACAAGGCTGCCTGGGCTCAAGTCCCAGCACTGTATCTTCCTGGCCTCATGGAAATAATGGTCCCAAAGATTATACACTTTTTGCATTCATTATTTACATTTCCTCAATTTTATTTGTTTAGTATATAAATCATTCTAAGTGTTTCATTATGAACAAGTTAGACTAAAAAGTTGTCTTTTCATTGTTTTTTCCATACCTGTGACAACCAATAGCAGCACAGTCTCCTCATAGTAAAAGCATGCTGCCCTTCTTGGTTCAAAGTATGTGAAAGACAGAAAAATGTCCCCCAATGATGTTCATATCCTAATACCTGGGAAATTGTGATCTTACATATTCACATTTGCCATTGTGATTAAGGGTACTGGCCTTCAGAAATATCCTGGATTATCCAGGTGAGTCCAATCTCATTACATGTGTCCTTAAAAGCAGAGAAATTTTTCTGGCTGAGTCAGAGAGATAAGACTTGATGGCTTTTAAGACAGAGGAAGAAATTAGCAGCCAAGGAATGCAGATTGCCTCTAGAAGCTGGAAAAGGCAAGAAAAATTCTTCCCTAGATCCTCCAGAAGAAAAGCAGCTCTGCTGATGTCTTGATTTAGCCCAGTGAGAGCAATGTCAGATTTCTAAACTAAAGAACTGCAAGAAATTAAATTTGTGCTGTTTTGAGCCACTAAGTTTGTGTTAATTTGCTATGGAAGCAATAGAAAAATAATGCAAAGTGTCAGAAAATACTTCTGAGTTCAAATATTGCCTGCAGTAATCTAAGGGAGAAAAATGTTTAATTTTTTGTTTACCTTTGAAATAGACCAAAATCAAAGAAGATAAAATGTTATCCAGTGATAATGAGGATTATGCACATCCATTTGTATCTATGCATTTATCACTCTTAAATTCAATTGTGGAGAAGAATTAGTTTCATACTGTACAGGTTTTTTATACAGGTTTTTACTTAACCTACTTGGAAGATGTTCAGCTCTTATTGTCTTTTAAATTTGTCAAGGTTTGAATAGTTTTAAAAAATGGAAGCATTTTTCTTAAAAAATTAAAAATAATAAACATCAAGGTTCATTTTTAAACTAAAATAGCTGCCTACTGATTATATAAAGTTATTTTAAATACACCAACAATACCAGGAAAAATTGTGATATGCAAGAAGACATTTATTAGTCATTTACTATTATTCTAGTTTGTGCTATAATCTGACCTCTTCAAGTTTAATAGCCTTCTGCTGTCCTGATAGGAATGTATCCAATTGTACACAAGCAGAATATGTCTCAGGTCATTAAAGGTAGAAGAACTTACTCTAGCAAATTTTAGTGTTCTCAGCACTCCATTTCAAGTAAAGCTAAAGAGTATGCATAAAACAATTTTGTTCTTTATGGGAGGGTTTTTTTATTATAGTTATTAAGGCCTGTAGTGATAATCTCCTTAGGCTCAATAGTCTGTTTTAAAAAATTTATCTGCAATTTGTGAGTGTGTATTGTCATAACAACTTGAAAATAAATCATGACACTTAATATAAAAACTCTTTTCTGTTAATTAAAAAACAAACCAGTTCCATGAAAACATCTTTTCTATGGGGAAAAAAATAACTCATCAGGTATTTGTACTAACTACCCTTTGTTTCTTTTGAAATTAGGGTAAATCATGCAATAAAAGACCAAAAAAAGGTTTGCATTTTTCAATTTTCCTTTCTATGGTTTTGTTTTTAAATTATTTCAAACTGTTATAATAAATTTTTGTTTACAGCAGGGAAAATAGGACATATCCTGGAGGAAGAAGTAATTTTTAAATTTAAGTCTTAAAGCTTGAATAAGATTTCAGCAGGTGGAAATGAAGAGAAAATTGCAGAGAACAGCTTAAAAAACAGATGATTATGATTAAAGCTGCTATTTACTGATTACCTACTTTGTCCTAGTACTACTATTTGATTTTCCCATATCATTTGATTATACTTAATTTTTTTAGAGCACTAAAAGTTAGGTGAAATTATCTCCATTTTACAAATAAGGAAACTGAGTTTATGATATTGTAGAAGAATCACCAGTCAAATATTTGAATTGTAAATATAAAACACATGTATTTAATCCAAGTCTATCTCATAGCAAAGGCAACGTTTTGTACACTGTGAAACATGATACTCTTTGTTACTAGTCTATGTTATGGTTGTTTTCTTATTTTTTTAGAAAGACATAGACTTTGTGCAATAGTGATATAAAGTCTCACTTTTATATATATCTTTAAAAACATAAATGTGAGTCTATGGTCTAATCTCTAATTTAATTCCATTGTGATCTGAGAACAGACATTATAAGATTTATATTATTTTAAACCTGTGAAGGTATGTTTTATGACCTAGAATGTGGTCTGCCTTGGAGAATGTTTCACAAAAGCTTGAGAAGAATATGTATTCTGCTGTTGTTAGATGGAGTCATCTGTGGATGTTGATTATATCCAGTTGATTGATGGTGCTGTTGAGTTCAACTATGTTCTTACTGGTTTTCTGCCAGCAGAATCTGTCCATTTCTCATAAGGAAGTGTTATCTCCAACCATGATAGTAGATTCATCTACTTCTCCTTGCAGTTCTATTAGTGTTTGCCTTATGTAGTTTGATGCTCTGTTGTTAGGTACATATACATTATATCTTCTTGGAGAATTGTCTCCTTTGTTAGGTACGTCTGGATGTTCACTGGTTGCCTGGTTCCCAGTGTCAAGAATGAATACTGGTACCAAGTCAAGCCAATGACAGCGTGATCACAAACACAGAGCAATTTTATCAAACAGTTTATCACATAAAAGAAAGAATTAAAGTAAAGAAAGAAGCTACACAAAGTGAAAATATACATTCCAGAGAGAGTGGAATGGGTCTGTCTTCACGAGTGGAGAAAGACCCCAAAGTCTGAGGGCATGCTGCCTTTTATAAGCTCAATATTTTGTCCCATCTTTCTCCTGGCAGGATTCCTTGTTGTTTCCTGCCTTTTGGGGTGATTGACAGGTTGGGGTTATACAACAGATCACATGAGACGTTACATAACAAGTTGGTTATGTAACAGTTTCCCTTTCTACACATACATCTTTCCCAGAATCCTTCATGAAGCTCTTCCCATGCCATGCTAATTAGATGGTAATGAACTCTAGGTCAGTTAAAGGTTAGTAGGAACTTTTTGCTATGCATGTTCCCACCAAGGAACAGTTCCTAGCCACAATTTGGTTCCTAGCTACAATTTGGTTCCCACTTTCCACCCCCAGCCACTTCCTTGCCACCTGTTTACCCTCTGCCAGACCTAATATATTCATCATTATGTAATGTCCTTCTTTACCACCAGTAACTTTCCTGGCTTTGAACTCTGGTCTGTCTTAAATTAATATAGCTACTCCTGCTTTTGTTTGATAAGTATTAACATGGCATATTTCTTCTGTCCATTCACTTTTAATATGTATTTATATTTAAAGCGGGTAGACAACATATAGTTAGGTTCTGTTTCTCAGGAAGAGGTGAGTCCTCTATAACTAAAGTATTTTTTCCTCTGGACTCTTTCAGGATTTTTTTTTTATGTTTTACTTCCTATTGCTCGAAATGATATACCTAGAGGTAGTTTTATTGGCACTTATCCTGCTTGTTGATCTCAAAGCTTCCTTGATCTGAAGTTTGATGTTTGACATTAATTTGGGAAAATTCTCACTCATTATTGTTTCAAATATTTCTGTTGTTCCTATTTCTCCTTCTTCTCCCTTTATACACGTTATGCCTTTTGTAGTTGCCCCATAGTCCTTGAATATTCTGTTCTATTTTGCTCAGTGTTCTCTTCACTTTCCAGTTTTCAGAGTTTGTATTGATATATCCTCAAGCACAGAGATTCTTTTTCAGCTGTGTCCCATGTGTTAATAAGCCCATCAAATACATTCTTTATTTCTGTTACAGTGTTTTTGATCTCTAGCATTTCTATTTGATTCTTTCTTAGAATTTTCATCTCTCTGCTTACATTGCCTATCTATTCTTGCATGCTCTCTACTTTATCCATTAGAGTCCTTATCTTATTGATCATAGTTGTCTTAAATTCTCAGTCTAATAATTCCAACATCCCAGACATATCTAGTTCTAATGAGTGCTCCCTCTCTTCAACTTGTATTTTTTGCTTTTTATATGCCATGCAATTTTTTCCTGATAGCCAGACATGATGTACAAGGTTAAAGGGACTACTACAAATAGGCCTTAAGTAATGTGGTGGTAAAATGTCAGGGGAGGGGAAGCATTCTATAATTAGGTTTCAGACTTTTAGTGAGCCTACGTGTCTGGACTGTGAACTTCACAAGTGTTTCTTGGGTTTTTTACTCTCCCCTTAGGTAGGACAGGATGGTTAGAGTGGGCTGAAGTTGGAATTTCCCTTCTTCCACGTGGAAGGCCTGACTGGAACTGGGTATTTCTACTCCCCAGGTCAGTTACACTCTGATAATACTCCAGCAAGTTAAGCTCAGGTTAACCAGTTTCTCTTGAGTACAGACTTTGTTAAGAAGAACAGAGTGATCTAGTATAGTTTAAAATGGTTTCTTTCTTCTCCCCCTGCTAGAAGCATGAGGGTATTTTTCTCCTATATGTACTGTAGGTACCTGGTCAAGCTCCTGAAGGTAAATCTCAGAGTCCTGTGGAATGATCCCATGACTGAAGTTTTTAACTGGAGTTTTTAACTCTCAGAGTTGTCCACTCTGAGCTACCAGCAATTTATCAATTACAGTTCTGGTTTTCCTACCCAGCACTGATTCCTGCAGTGGTTTCCCACTTGTGAGTGTCTCCCTTGGTTAGCTGGAGGCAGAAGTTTGCCCCATGTTCTCCCCCTCCCTTAGAGACCCAGGAAGAGTTGTTTAGTTTTCAATCTGTTTAGCTTTTTTCTTGTTCTTATAATGAAGTGGTGGCTTCCAAGCTCCTTACATGTGGAACTGCAAGTGTAAGTCTATATTTAACTTTACAGAAAATTACAAAACTGTCTTCTATGCTATAGAGGCACAAAATGACTAAACTATTTGAATTTCAAGAATAAATGGATTACATTTCTTGTTGTTCTGCATCTTACCAACAGTCAGTAATATCAGATTTTTACTACATAAATAAGCATGTACTAGTATCTCACAGCTATTTTAATTTGAATTTCTCTGATGATAAATGATGCTGAGCATCTTTTCATTTTCATATTTGTTACACATATATCTCCTAAGAAGTTTGTGTTCAAGCCTTCTGTCCATGTCTTTTAAATTGTTCTGTTTATTTTCTTATTTTTGAGTTTTAAGGGTTCTCTATATATTCTGCTTATGAGTCCTTTATCAGAGTTGATTTGCTAATATTTTCTCACAGTCTATCACTTATCACTTCATTCTTTTAACACTGCCTCTTTCGCAGCAAAGTTTTTCATTTCAATAAAGCCCACTTACCTTTTTTTTTTGCCTCTCAGGGATAACACATTTTGATTTTGGGTCTAAAACGTATCCTCATTTGTGCCCTGGGGGCCACAAGGTTTGCTGCTCTTCTCTTACAGGCTAAAGGCTTCAATTTCACAAGTAACAGGGGCCCTTTAAAGATTTTTTCATGATTCTGGCTGCTCCTTTTCTTTAGTATACCACAAAAGGATACTTTTCTCCCCACCTCCATCATTTCTTTTGATTACCCATTAGATTGTCATGGAGACGAGCCCAAGAAAAAGTACAAATCCCCCCTTCATCTGTAGCATGATGGGCAAGGCATATCTCTTCACTGTAGTCCACACTCAGCATTTATCAATTTGTTACAAAATTTAATAGTCTCCTTACACACTTGTATATACCCCAGATCTCATCCTATCCTACTCTGCACAGTTGAGACTGTTCTTGGCTCCTATACCTTTGGAGGGACCTGGTTTTTATTATATATCCGGTAATTTGTTTTTCCTGTGACTTGAGCTCTCTGGAACGTACAAAAAAGTTATAATCTTTAAAATTTCTTTAGCTTGTTTTTGTGTTTGGTTGAGAGTAACACATTTTTTCCAGTTTTCTATATTTCAGGCAGAAGAAGCTTTCTAAATAATCTTTAAAATTGTTTGTATATTAAAAACTCATTGGCTGGGTGTTGTGGCTCACGCCTGTAATCCTAGCACTCTGGGAGGCCAAAGCAGGTAGATCATTTGAGCTAAGGAGCTTGAGATCAGCCTGAGCAAGAGTGATACCCAATCTCTACTAAAAAAATAGAAAGAAATTATCTGGACAACTAAATATATACATATAAATTAGCCAGGCATGGTGGCCCATGCCTGTAGTCCCAGCTACTCGGGAGGCTGAGGCAGAAGGATCACTTGAGCCCAGGAGTTTGAGGTTGCTGTGAGCTAGGCTGATGCGACAGCACTCTAGACCAGGCAACAGAGTGAGACTCTGTCTCAAAAATAAAAAAAAACAAAACTCATTAATAATATATTCCTCAAATAAATAACCAAACTCACTATGTATGTGTTTGTGTGTGTGCATGCATATACACAAAATTGCAAAAAGATAAGTTTCTATTTTATTCCAATAAGCAAAGTCACGAAGAAGTTAATGAAGATTTGCAAAAACTCCAAAGTGTGACACAATTTATTACACAATTTAGGCTAATTTCATAGTTGATTTATATATACTGGATTTTATATTAGATGCCAGTGAGCATAATGAGATATAAAATTACAGGACTACATGAAGCTTGTAAAGAGGACAGGAATATATATCAAATGTAAGTTACTATTCAAGGAAATTACTGATTAGCTGTCCTTTACCCTGGGTTATTAAAGATCAATGTTTTCAAGCATAAACTGAGAAAAAGAGCATCTAGGGCTCCCATCTCTCTTCTAATAAAGATAGTTTTATTATATATGCTAAGTGAACAAATATAAGTGCTTTATGAATTTTATTTCTCAAATAATTGAGTGCTTTTGGTATTTTGCCTGCTAGTATAAACTTTATAGCTTTGCCCAAGCCAATTACTAAAAGAAATAATGTCCCTCTAAAGAAACAAATAAAAAAATTAAAGACTATGAAAGAAATGAGAGGGAACCATCAAAACCATAGTGTCATTTCACTGAAAACGTAAGCCAGTTGGTACCACCAACATAGCATTGGCTATGAATAGCAGGCCAGCAACATGACTACTAACTACTGATGTACCAATTAGAAAATCTGCTGAGAAAGTGAAAGATTGAGCTGTCAGAATGAGGGAAGAAGAAGACAAAGAGTTGCGTGAATTTGCAATATGGAAAGACATGGTAATGGTTTCTTGAATCATTCATTACTCCAGTGAGTGGGATTCAAGCCATGTTTACAATCAGAGTTGGTGTAATACATTCCTTTGGTTAAAATAATTTTCTAATCAGATCTATTCTGGAGCTCACTACTCTCCACTATGAACTCCTCCAGATTTTGTAGAAAATGCTCAGTTTGAATCATCAAAGAAAAATAAGCCTCCTGCCTAATCACCAAAATATTTAAACCTAAATAGTTTGAGAATTAATTTGATTGGTTTGATTGTATTATATAATAATTTATCCAGGATGACATAGACGCATGCATAAAACTCACCCAATTGATAGGACAAAATAGAATTTCATTTTTAATAGTCTTAAATTATATATACAGGATTCACAAAATTTTTCCTTTCTTGTTTGTTTTTCCATTTTAGGTCCCATCAATACTGTGTTCTATTCCCTCTCCCTGTCACTCTCCCTCTTTCCTTCTCTCTCTCTCTTTCTCTTTCTGCCCCCCATCCCTTTTGTAAGAATATAACTTCCTCATGATAAAAAATAAATAAATAAAACTCCTCATTTGCCTAACTCTTTGTCTTTTACAAACTTTCCCCACATTTCAAACTGTTTATATCTATCAGTAAACTCATCATTAACAACTGAACTAACCCTTTCCTTGCCAAATGTATACCTACTCTCCTTTTCACTGATATTTTCTTCAGTTTTTCTTCCTTTTTCAAAATGAAAGCTTACTTCCATTTTTTTCTTACTCCCACCTTCATAGATTATCTGCTTCTTTTGCATATTTATCCAAAGATGCTAATGTTTGAAACTGGAGTGTTGTCTGTCTCATGGCTGAGTCAGTCTTAATGGAAACTTTCCTAGAAGTTAGAGGTAAGTCCCAGAAGGGAAAGGTAGTAGGTGTGGAGATTAAGATTCAGTGATTCATTTTACTCTGAGTAATGAATACTAGATATATTTTACACAAACCAAATGATTTCAACCTTTTTATTACACTGCTAATGAAATAAGATTATTTAGAAAGCAAAATATTGACAAATTATACTATCGTGGCTTAAAATTAAACATGCAGAAAATCTTATGATAATACTATTACTGGTTTATAGAGACCAGGAAGTAGATTTATTTTTCTACAACCTCTGCCTTCAAACACACTGTGTTCAATTGTCATTCCCATTCCTCTGGCCACATTTCATACAAATCACATGATTTTTGAGTCACTTTCAGGGAATAAAATCTATGTTCAGCAAGTAAGATTCACTTTCAGGTAGTAAAAAACTTTATCCTAAATTAAAACTTTCATCTCATTTTTAACTCCAAATTTTCTTCCCCCAGTATAGGCCTGAACTATTTTCCAGCACCTATAGTGGAAGAGGTAAAGTCTGTTCTTTCACTTGGACTTGACTCTTTTCCCTTTAATCTTCCGACTTTTTAGAGACTATTAGGAGTTTAAAGACTTGGGGTAAAATTTTATATTTGCATTTCTCTCTTCCTGACTCACATTGGATGGCCTCCAAAGTTCCTCTGTATTGCAGGTATAAAAATGTGGGCTTTTTTTGTACATCACTGATAGTATTCCTTGGAGGCCCTGTGAGGACATTGGTCCTTCATGTTCCCTGGATACACTGGTGCTATGTACACTATGTACATACACTGGGCTATGTGCAAGCTTGTAATCCATCCTGCTGAGTTCATACTCCCAAAGGCTACAACACAATTTTTTTCTTTTGGATTCTCCTGACCCCAGCACACTACAATATTATTCTTAATTTACTATCTTTGCTATGAGTATGGAAGGTAAGGGTAGTCCTTTCCACCATGTCACCTGATTTCAGTACTTTTCCTATTTTTAAACCTCATGATAGATCTTTTTTTATTAATGTTCGTGATTCCCCAATGTAAACAAAGTCTATTAAAGATGAAGGAGTGATACTCCCCAAAACACTGGCATATTCTAAAGAAGTAAATATTTGTTGCTCTCAGACATACAACTGTAGTAAATATCTGCGTAGTTGATCACACTCCAAGTCTCCTTTCCTTTCTCATCAAAGCATTTTATTAATGTTTGTTTGTAAGACATCTGAAAATATGATTGAAGTCTTCAATTCTTTATAATCTAAATCTTTCCTTCCAGGATTCTGAAAATACTAAAAATGTAGAGGTATTTCCTTTTGACAATATCAAACATAAACATGAATTCCCTCTACCTAGGTAAATTTACTCTGCTTATCATTTTTACATTTTTTACTTTGTAACTGACCAACTAAGAATCTGAATGTCAGTTCTATTCAGAATAATGGATTTGAAATTGTCAGTGACAATTGTCACCTTCTATTTACATAGAACAAAGTGATAGAGGGCAGTGAATCTTACAGGCCTGACACTGATGCTTTTTATCACTGCAGCCCCAAAACATTGAGGAAAGCAAAAATGCCAAATAATTCACACTTAGGCAAACACAGGCTAGACACAACAAAAGGAAGCAAAGCCTATGCATACAATTTTTTTATTCAAATACTTATTTATATATACTGAAGCTTGCTTAAAGTGTAAGATTCTGCAGAACTAGGTAAATACACATAAGTACCATTTGCATACTGCTTTAAATATACTGTTAACAAATATATAGCTTTGTATATCCTATTTGTTTATAAAATTATCTGCCTTCTTCAAAGAGAAGGCTGTCTTGAAGAAGGGGATGCAGCCCAGAGCTACGTATGAAATGGAGCTAACATGGGGAAAACTACAGTATACTAAAATCTCTTTCTTCCCCCCACCATTCCATATGGGTAAGGTCAGGTTGAAACTAACATTGGACAAAGTCTTGAAAAGACACACACACACACACACACACACACACACAAGCATACAGAGAAAAGCCACAAAGTTTCATGAAATTTACAAGGCATGGCACTTTTAGTTTGCTCCTCCTACTTAACTCTCCAACCTTCTGTAACATGTCTTTTTGCTCTGGGATGTGGACCTGCATAGAAAATATCACAGAGCCCCTTGTCTTTTGTCCTTTGGTTTGGTTAAGCCAAGTGAGAGCCCCAGCAGGACATAAGAGAGAATGATGGGCAGAGTGATAAAATGGTGGTGAGTATATTTATTCTCCAACTCCCTTTATGAGAAGTCACCTTAGATGAGCAGGACCCTCCAGCCTAACTCAAGGTCACAGTTTCTCTCAAGGTGGTCCCTCTCTACAAGCCTCTTTTGATTTATAGAAACCACTCCCTTTCCTAGTTTCTTCAGATCAAGAGTGATAACACCTGTTACTGGCCCTAGGCAACAACTTTCTACTCTGTGATTTCCTTATGCACTTTAAAAATATTTCCTCTTTAAGCCATTTTTGAATTATGCAATTTGGAATGTTTCACTGTTTCCTACAGGAATATTGACTGAGATACATGAGGGTAGAGAGTCTTCCTGCTTCATTCCCCACCATACAATAAGTGGTTAGAATAATGCCCAACAAGGGCAGAGGCTAAACATTTAATTTATGAATGAAATCTTCCTACCAGACTCACATTTAAAATTAACACTGAAGACAAGGCTGGACAAGGAAGAGGAGATCAGACCAGACGAGGAAAAGGAGACCAGATTGGAAGAGGAGATGAGACTGGACAAGGAAGAGAAGACCAGACCAGATGAGACCAGATGAGGAAGGGGAGACCATACTGGAAAAGGAAAAGAAGACCAGACCAGAAGAGGAGATGAGATTGGAAGAGGAAGAGGAGACCAGACTGGAAAAGGAAAAGAAGACCAGACCAGAAGAGGAGATGAGATTGGAAGAGGAAGAAGAAACCAGACTGGAAGTGAAGACCAGACCAGACAAGAAAGAGGATACCAGAACAGAATAGGAGACCAGACCTGAAGAGGAGGCGAGACAGGTAGAGGAAGAGAAGACCAGACCAGACAAGGAAGAGGAGACCAGACCAGACCAGACAAGGAAGGGGAGACCATCCCAGAAGAGGAAGAGAGTGCTAAGTTTTTTGTTTGTTTGTTTGTTTTGGAGTTTTTTTGAAGACAGAGTCTCACTCTGTTGCTCGTGCTAGAGTGCCATAGCTTCAGCCTGGCTCACAGCAGCCTCAGATTCCTGGGTTCAAGCAGTCCACCTGCTTCAGCCTCTGGCTCTGGCAGGCATGCGCCACCATGTCCGGCTAATTCTTTCTATATATTTTTAGTTGTCCAACTAATTTCTTTCTATTTTTGGTAGAGACAGGGTCTCACTCTTGCTCAGGCTGTTCTCAAACTCCCGGGCTCAAACAATCCTTCCCCCCTTGGCCTTCCAGAGTGCTAGGATTATAGGTGTGAGCCACCACGCCCAGCCAAAGTGCTAAATTCTTAATATACAATACCTCATTCAGACCTCATGAACCATCTCATAAGATAGGTATTCTTCTTTACCTTATTTAAAGGTGAAGAACTAAGGCTTAGAGAAGTTATATAATCTCCCCAAGGTAACACCTTAACTCATAAAACTGAGACTCAAAACCATAGCTGACTGGCTAAGAGACTCTGCTGTTAGTCATTATGCAAGTCAAATACCTTCTTTCTGCCTATATGGTTGTTCCCACAGCTTCCTCCAAAGATGTCCTCAGGCTGGTCCTGGGGCTGAGCCACAGCTGCTGTCCTGGTGATTTCCAATCCCAGATTTTATTTTTACTGTGGATGAGGGGAGGGGCACAGTCCTGGGTTGGAGGGCAGAAATTGGGCTTTTTGTGCTGTTCCATCTCTGGACACAAGAGGGTGAACTCTCAGCAGTCATCTCTTGCTTGCACTAGGCCTCACTTGCCCCATCAGTAACATGGGAAGAATAATCCTACTTCTGGTACCTGCCAAAATTACTCTTTTTTGAGATCAGATATGGAAGAAACCTGCATAAAGGATTAGCACTTATTAGCCTATGTATAGATCTAGCCCCCAACCAAAGTTCCAGACTTAATTCCCAAAAGTTCCCAGCAAACTTGGAAAACCTCCAAAGGATCCTCACCTCTCTGCCTCTGTTCATGCATTTCCACATATCTGAAAGGCCTAGTTCATAGGCTTCCTCCTAGAAGGTGTTTGTGGACAGCTGTCCTTGAAGTGATCCATTTCTCCTACCTAATCTTCGACTGTAAGCACTTAGGACAGGCATCACTCCTAGCCTTACCATATATTACTGATATATTGGACATCTTCTCTATGGAGGACATGTGTTGGTTTTTGCTTGCCTAATATTTTCTCCCCCTTCTAGTAACAGCAACTTGATTTTCCTCTGGTGAGCATCCTTCCCTCATTTTTAATCCATTTGGATGGAGTCAACCCCACTTCCAAATCCAAAGGTAGGCATGTGATGTAGGCCTATTCAGAGTTACTGTAATGGGTTCAGTGAAGGGCAGGTGACTCAATTAAAAGCATGAAGAATTACTCCTAGGACTTTTGCTAAGATTCAGCTATTCCTGAAACTATTAATAGAGCTAAACTGCCTAGGACAAATAAATTCTCTCTCCTGCCCACATTCTTTTTTCCTTCTAAGCTAGTTTGTGTTGGGTTTCTGTAATATACAATTGAAATATAGGAACATATCCTCAATTTGTTTATGAACTTTAAGGAGCCAAAGGCCTGATCTTTTTAACTTTACATCTCTTAGCATGGTTCCTGGTAAGACAGGCAGTCCTTGAGGTGTGATGATTGATTCACTCAATCTCACTTTCCCTGGGCACCTACAATGAGCTGAGCTAAGCACTGGAACCACAAGGAAAAATTAGACATAGTCCTTGCCCTCGAGGAGTTCTGAATTTAGTACAAAGAGAAGGTATGAAAATGAACACTTTATACTATAACTTGGGCTATAATAGAAATCCGAGCAAATTTTTGTGGGATTCTAGACGGTTGGAGGTTTGGAGAGATGGGTGTGGGAAGGCTCCTCAGAAGAGGTGACATCGGAGTCGAGTTCTTAAAGAATAAATAGAAGTTCCTAGGCAGAGAAGTGAGCATGGGGGAAAGGTGTCCCAGGGATGAGGTATTCCTGGTGGAGAGAACAAGATTATATATTAATAATTATAAAATTAATAATATCACCCTCTCCTGTTCTTCCTGTGGCTTCTTCACAAGCTCCTTCTTCTTTCTTTTCCTCTGCTTCATCAGTGGTTAGATGCCTCAACCATTACAGTGGTTAAGAGCACAGGCTCTGAGCTCTGAAAGATTTTGGTTCTGCCAGATGGAGTGCCTCATGCCTATAGTCCCAGTGACTCAGGAGGCTGGGGCAGGAGGATCACTTGAGCCCAGGAGTTTAAGAATAGCCTGAGCAACATGGTGAGGCCCCATCTCTACAAAAATAGAAAACTTAGCTGGGCATGGTGGTACATGCTTGTAGTCCCAGCTACTCAGGAGGCTGAAGCAGAAGAATCACTCAAGCCCGGGAGTTGGAGGATACAATGAGCTGTGTTAACGTCACTGCATTCTAGCCTGGGCAACAGAGTGAGACTTTGTCTCAAACAAACAAATAAACAAAAAGATTTGGTTCTGCCACTTACTATACACGACCTTGAGCAAATTCACTTACATTTTACAAATAAGGACAATAGTGTATTTGCCTTATAAGATTGTCAAGAACATTAAACAAAATTACAAATATAAAGAATGTGCACAAGGTAATTCTCAAAAAAAAATTAAATTAAATTAACACTGAAAAGTCATATTTACTTCTGTGTTTCCTCCTTTGGTGATTATCTAGGAGAAGCATTTAGACTGATTATGGTAGGTCTGTCTGTCTTGCATCTCCCCTCCAACATCTCACCTGGACTCTTAAGATACCTTTAATTACTTTCTATGTTTTTATTCATTCTCCATATGGCAGCTAGGGCGATTGCTCTAAAAAAACATATGTCTTACCCCTGTAACCCCCAAGCTCATCACAGACTTAGAGATCAAGCCTAAAATCCTGCATGTGGCACATAATATTTGCCATCTCTGGTACCCATCATCCTCTTTGAAGTCATCTATCAAACCTCTAACATCAACACTCAAACCCTGTTCCAACCACACTGAACCATTTCATTCCTCCAAATGTACCACGCTTTCTTGCTCGTAATCTTGTTCACGTGCTTTTTGGTATTTTTTCTTCCCCTCGTCTTTACTTGAATACTTGCTACACATTCTTCAAAACCCAAAATAAGTAACATTTTATTCAAGGGCCAAACAACTCATTCTGTGGCCCTTTCAGGAGGCTCCTGAGCTCGCACAGCACCCCATGCTTCCATTTCTCATCCTGAATTTAAATTTACTGTTTATTTCACTATCTCCTTTCAATATCTAATATGTGCCGGGCATACATAAAGTTCACAATAAATACTCATCCAATGAATGGCAAAATAAATAAATAAGAACATCAATATGAACATAATTGCTACTTGATTCAAATCCTATTCCTCAATCCTGATAACCTGAATATCCTAAAGAACCTTCATTCTGACAATAATCTGCAATATTCCCTTCAAAATAAAGAACTTTCAGTAGAGTTCGTAGGTCAAGTACATTCTAGATGTACTTGATGTTCGTAGGTCAAGTACATTCTACAAGATGTTCGTAGGTCAAGTACATTCTAGAAGCTTATAAAGAGAAAATATTCTAAAAGTAGATTAAATGATCAAGGAGGAAAATGAGTAATATAGTTATCAAAGGACAAAGTTCAAAATTCTTTGTCTTTACAACACTTTAGATGTAACAATTCCCTATTTTATATTCCCCATAGAAATCTGACATTTGATATTTTTATGTACTCTTAAAGCTTTGAATCAGTCAGAGATTTTGTTTTTATTGCCATCAACATAACGTGACTGGATTACATGATTGAAAAAGAATTTATTATCAAGTTGTCAGGGCACTCAGAACACCAGTGGGAATAATCGAAGATACAAAGTGAGTAAAAGGACCAAAGCAGGAATGCTTCAAAGGTCAAGGATGCTGATGCTGCTGAACATTCTCATACAGGCCACCAACACTGGAACACATGAACTCCCATTACATTTTTTCTTTTCTCTACCCATTAATCATGTGTGGGACATCTGGATGTGTACTCTCACTAAGATTTTGACAATGGAGAAAGCATAATTCTCTAAAAAAATTTCAAATGTCATTATCAATAGAGACTGAATGCTAAGATAAGGATATAAAGCCACTATGTGAAACAGCAAATGTCCCCTAAAATTTGATTTAATCACTTTTTAAACCTTAGGAAATGAAAAAAAAGTACATATGCTAGTAAATAAGAGAGGTAATGATAAATTTAGAGATTTTATAATGTAGGTCATAGATATAAAGTGTGTATGATAAGGGAGTAAAAGGAAATAATTTTTTAATTTATTTATGTTTAATTGACAAATAAAAATTGTATATATTTAAGCATACAACATGATGGTGTGACATGTATACATTATAGAATGATTAAATCAAAATAATCATTAATAACAAATCTATTACCTCATATATCCTTCTTTTCTGGTGAGAATGTTTAAAATCTACCCTCTTAGCAATTTTCAAAGGGCTTGATTTTAAAGTGTATTTTAGATTATAAAATTCTATAGTCCACATACATTACTATAATAAAACTAAAAGTAAACATATCTTTTAATTACTTAAATTTATTATTTAGTGATTCATTTGTAACAGAAAATGGTTTAACTTTTTAAAGTATTCTTTTCAATGCTTGAAATATTTTTACTATTTTCTTTCTCTTTCTCTCTCTCTCTCTCTGTCTTTATGAGAACCAGCGTCAGTGGAGGAACACCACTAATCCAAGAAGAAACTCAATGGAATAAATAGATTTGATACACCAAAGAAATATCACATTAAAGGAACTGTTCAGAAAAAAATTAATCAATAAACTAAGATGCACTTACTGTGTTTTTCTTATCGTGATGCACATACTGAACACCATGTTTTATTGTTTTTATTGCTGTTTCATATAGCTTACAGAATATAATTACAGAATTATAGGCTGTCTAGTCAGGATGGATATCTAATCTCAAAATAAACAGATCACACATGGCTTGTCCCATTTTTTTCTTTTTGTGGTCCCCTTTAATATCAATTACAATGGCTATTGCTTTGACACAATTTTAGCACAATGATTATAAGATTATACCTGGTTATATATCATCCATGGAAGGAAAATTCAATATTTCTCAGCTCTATTATACTAGCTTTTTCCCATCTGCCTTCAACATTTATAGCCTTCTAAAGAAAGGAGGCATCAAAGTGATAAGGTCCTGTCACTGCAGACTATAATAAAATATATGCACATATTTTCATGTATCCGTTCTTCAGCTCTTAGGTACATTTAGGACTCTTGATTATAAACAAACTTATATGAACTTAAGCCACAAGTCAATCATTTAATGCAGCAGTATATTGAGTGTGACTTGGCATTTTGCCATGAAACTGGTGCCTAGGATCCTAAATGAAAATGAGAGGCTTTACATTTTTCCCATTCTAATCAGATCACCCCAACTATTAGTGAATGTTACAGGCCAGGTTCTCTGGAAAGCAGCCTCCAGACAGAGTTTATAGTACAAGATTTTTATAGGGAAGCAACTTTAGGATTAACACATGTGGATGGGAAGGGAAGAAAGCAGAATTGCACAGAGGAAGAGGTCAACTGCACTGCGGATCTGACAGCCTCACCAGACCCCAGGAATCACCCAGAGCTAAAATGACCGTTTGGAGTTGTCCTACTTTGTGACAAAACAAATGGACCTTTACATCTCTGCCTCCATCAGTCACTGGATTTGCACTGACCCTGAAGGACATGCCTTTAGCTGAAACAGCTGTGCAGTGGAGACAATCACTCAACAAGCAGACAGCTGAAGACTACTTGTTGCAGCACCTGAGGCAACAAGTTCTTTCTTTGGGGATATTTGGGTGGCTCACATTCCTATTCATACAGACTCCTTACCACCACTGAGATCCACTTCTGCATATATGTGCAGGGAACAGCCTCTTCAGGAATTTAGTAAGTCTCACTTCCTGGGAGAAATGTAAAAAGGGAAGGTTAGTAGATAGAGACGACTGCTTAGTCTATCACTATCAGTGATTTTCACATTCCTCCACTACCAGTGCTGGGTTCCCCTGCTTCTCAGCTACAACTTCTGCTGATCTCAGGGACTTATTTGGTGGCATGATCCCAACTCTGAGACGAGAGGAAACTGAGGCCAAGTCCGCATGCTGTTCGCAGCCTGGAGTTGCTGTAACTGTTCATTTACAGTAAAAACTGGCCAAAGGAATGTATTAGTCTGCTTGGACTGTGTCTCTGTGCTGCTGTAATAGAATACCTGAGACAGGGTAATTTACAAACAACAGAAATGTACTCGCTCGTGGCTCTGTAGGCTGGGAAGTCCAAGCTCAAGAAGCCCTCATGGCCTAATCCCCTCTTAAAGTTTCCACCTCTCAACAATGTTGCACTAGGGATTGTTCCTAACATATGAATGTTGGGGGGCACATTCAAACATTAGCTGGCTGCTATAACAGAATGCCACAAACTGGGTGGCTTAAACAACAGAAACTTATTTTCTCACTGTTGTGAAGGCTAGCAGTCCAAAATCAAGGTCTGTCAGGGTTGTCTTTGCAGGTAAAATTAAATTAAAGATCTTAATATCGAATGATTATTCTGGATTATATGTATGGGCCCTAAATGCAATCACAACTGTCTTTATAAGAGAGAAGAAGTGGATTTCATACAGACAGAAGAGAAGAGGCAATGTGGTCATGGAGGCAGAGATTGGAGTGATGTGGCCACAAGGCAAGAATGTTGGTGGCCACCGGAAGCTGGAAGAAGCAAAGAAAAGATTTTTTCTACTTACTCCAGAGTGGGTGCAGCCCTGGGATTTTACCAAATAATACTGATTTTAGACTTCTGGCCTCTAGAAATTAAGGTTAGTGATAGTATCCCACTCAAAGGGTATTTGTGAGGATCAAATGAGATAGTGCTTAAATGTTTATTCCTGGATGGCATACAGCAAGCATTCAGTAAATGCTTACTTACAAGAGAAGGTGAACTTCCAGAATGGCAGTGTGAGCAGCTCTGTGGACATGTTCCCCAGCAAAGCAATCATAATTGGTTAAAATTATGTAAAAACAACCATTTAAAGTCTAGCAATTTTCCCAAGGGCATACTGCAAAAGAAGAAACATTTCTCCAAGAAAATCTACTGAATGCTGGCAAGAACTCTAAGCATCTGTGGCATTTGAGTAACATTACCCTATAACTCCCCCACTTCAGCTCAGTGCAACAGAAGCTCAACTCAAGGTGGATGTGGCCAAGAAGATGGGGATCTTGCTCCCCTCACCTCCCAGCCAATGAATATTGTATCTCACAGGAATAGGCAGGCCATAAACATTTATTGCCACCTCAGCTCCAAGTTGCAGAAGAGCTGCGCTGGGCATGCACACAGTCCTGGTGATTATAGCCTTCAGGTCAGGGATCCTTTTCTTCACCCCGGCCCCACTCATACAGCAGAAAGTCTACCCCAGGAATGACAGGTGTCTTAGTTTGTTTGGGCTGCTATAATAAAACTACCACAGACTGAGTGGCTAATAGAATAAACGTTGACTCCTTGTGGTTCTGAAGGCTGGGAAGTTCAAGATAAAAGCACTGGCAGATTTGGTGTCTGGTGAGCCCACTTCCCAGTTCATAGATGGTCATCTCCTCCCTATGTCCTCACGTGGCAGAAAGAGTTGAGACAGCTCTCTAGGGTGCTTTTTATAAGGCATTAATCTCATTCACAGGAGCTCTATACTCATGACCTAATCATTTCCCAAAGGCACCAACTCCTAATACCATCACATTGGGAGTTAAAATTTCAACATACGATTTGGTGGGAGCTGGGGTACATAAACATATGGTCCATGACAGCAGGATAAAAATACTGGGGCCCCAAATGCCTTCATACCAGCCCACACATAAAAGTGGAGATTCTATATGGGAGAGGAAAGGCAAGAACACAGAGGCTACCAGCCCTGTCCAGGACTGTGCTCATAAAGCAGTGCTATACTTCTGTCCCCAGCTCTGGAGAGGTGGCTTAAAGATTTTGCTACCTGGAGCACTGCAAAGGTCTCCCCAAAGGGACTAACTTTATTTGAAACACAACATGAGAAAGTTCACACCTAAGATACTTTCAAAAACAATGGAGATTTTTGTAGTAAGCAATTAAGAAGAGACTGGAAACTCCATATGAGAACAAATGAAACTACAGGGAACACATACAGAGTGAGGTAAAGAGATACCTAAGAAGACACCTCCTCAGCTCATATCGCACCGCAAAAACACAGTAACAACCTTCAAAAACTACCCCAGTCAAGGAACCCAAATGAGTGGAGCAATTTATGTCCAGGGCATTGTGGAAAACATAGAGCAATGAGCTGCCAATTAGTGGAGGCTAACATCTGGATATGATACCAACAAAGGCAGATAACTTTTGAGAGAAAAACCTAAAGTCGAATAGAGCCTTGCTGAAACCCCTGTCATCTGAGGGTGACCGTGTGCATGCCCAAAGCTGCACCTCTGAGTATTACCTCAAAGGCTTCAAACTCTGGGAGAAATGGACTTCAGTAAAATGGTCCATTTAAGTCACAAAACAAGTAATAAGCAAACAATAACAAAAACAAGACCTGAAGATGGGTGGATCAGTTTTCAGTGTTCCTACATCCAGTTTTCAACAAAAAATTATGAAATAGGTAAAGAAACAGGAATGTGTGGCCCTTACATAGGAAAGACAGCAGGCAAGAGAAATTGCCCATGATAAGGCCCCAGATGTTATATTTAGCAAAAATTTCAAAATAGCCATTATAAATATGTTCATAAAACTAAAGAAAACCATACTTTAAAAAGTGATGAAAGGTATAATAATGTCTCATCAAATAGATATCAATATAGAGATAGAAATTAAACAAAGGAAACAAAAATTCTCATTGTTCTTACATATATGGATATAATATAGATATTATTGACACTATAATATAAATATATATAATATATCTCACTTCATAGTATTGTGGAGAATTAAAATTTAAAGTGTATGTTTTATATACATATAAAACTTTAAAGTTTTAGTCAACATGAATTAGTTATTAATATTATTGTCTTTGCATTTCCAAAACAGACAATTGGGTAAAAAATTTTATTTGTGGCTTTGTGACAGAGCCAAGCTGGTTCCCATGGACAAGTGTCAATGTGACATCAACTGGGGACTTCACAACAGTAATAATAATAACATTTTAATAATTAACATTTGATGTTTGATGTCTATGTGTCAAGGACTATACCAAGGGTTTTGCATAAATTAGTTCTTTAATCTTCACAAGCTTTCATGCAGTAAATTGTTTATATATATATTTTTTTTAATTCTAAGTCATAAGAAAGGAAACTTATGCCCTAGACTTATTAAAAAGTAAACATATACCTGCATATTTCAAACCGTGCTCCTAAAATAAGTTAAACATTTCTCTATAATGAATCCTTCTATATTCTACAGCACAGATTCAAGGACCTAAAAAATAAATTTTTCATAAAGTAAAGCTAATCATACATTCACTAACTGAGAAAAACAATGAACTTTGGAGGAATTGTTAAATGACTTAGCTGTGAAAGGATGGGATTTATTGCCCTACAAAAGCTAACTCCTTAGTGGGGATTTGCTCAGTCTATCTGCATCTCACAGGAAGATAAATAAAATCAAAGTGTCTGCCATTGTCCTCCAGTGCCAGTCAATCTCATTCAAAACCTTCTCATTACTGTGTCAAGGCATAATCCACGGACTTCCATCAACCATTATATTGGAGTACTTTAGAGGAGAAAAAGAGGAGACAGGGTGTGTGGTTATAGATCATATTTTGTCCTAACCACTCTGATTGGAAGTCACTCATCTCCTGAACCACAAAACAAACATTAATACATTGTAGGATATAGTTCCCAGTTCAGGTAAAGTATTTGCTTAGAGTGCTTAGATTTCACTAACTCTAAAATCCTCCCAATTAAATAAAACAAAGCTTTTTAACTTTTGCTTGTATTTAAATTGTCACATTGCCATCTTGTGGCCGCAGTTGGTAAAAGAGGAAACTGATAGTCACGGTGAGATCCTGAGGCTTGCCATCGGTGTGATGTCATCTCAACTGAGTGACCGAGTCATGTGACGTAAAAATATTCTGTTGCTATAACACTAACCTACAAGATCTGATACAGGCTGATAGAACTTTTATATTAAATGGCAGTGTGATTGCTGGGTAGGAAAAGGCATCTTCTAAATTAAATATAAAATAAGTAGAAATTAAGTTGAAATCTGAAAAGGCCTTAGTACAAAGCATTATATTTTCTTTAACTCCAACAGTTACAGAACGAATGTTTCTAATGGCATAACAGATTTCTAGATATCTGATTCAGATAGTTATGGATCAAGTTTAAAGTAGGCAGAGGCAACTCTTAGTAAAGCAAGTTTTTCCTGCTTGGCTGATTCGAAGAGCTCCACTAAGACCTGCCTCAAAACAAAAATAATTCCCATGCCCACTTTGCTGCCTTAACTTCTCAACCCTATTTTATTTCAAGTTATTATTTCCAAAAAAATCTTCATCTGAAACATAAATGCCATGTCCTGGCATGGGTGCATATTAACATCTAATTATATTTGCCCGTGGAATCATTAATTCATCAAAATTTGTCAACCTAAGTATTGGGATCTAATAAGAAAAATATGAGTTTTGTAAAGTGGAAATAAGTTGTTTTTGAAGAATATTCCAGAGCAGGACAATTTTCAAGAAAAAGATAATGTAGCTGGATGACAAAGGAAGCAGCTGCTGCTAAATGGGCTGGAGAGGTGGAGGAGGCGGTAGGTAATGGTTCCTGCCTGGGAGGAGGAAGGGACAACAAAATGCAGAGAAGGGCATTTAAAGAAAGTTATAAAATCTGGAAGACTGCACCTTAGTTTGAGACTACTTTGCAATCTATGGCCCATAACTGTCTCTATGACACTCCATGGAAAAGACTGCAAGTGACAGAGGGAAGAGGCAGTTCCCAAGAAGCTGGCACTGTGTCCAGAATGAGGAGCCACAAGGCTGAAGAGGCTCAAAGCTTATTTGGTGAAGCTCATCTGTAAGTGAGCTCTCCAAAAACACACAGACTAACTACTCCACACGTGCATTTATTTCCAAAACCCTGTTCATCATGGGAGATTTCTATTGACTAATAACCTCAAGACAATGAATAGTTCTTGTCACTCTTCAACTTGCCCCAGCTAGACATCAAACTGTGAAAAGGACCTCAACTGTTATTAGGTTTAAAGTGTCGTTTTTCATTTTCTTTAAATCCTTAAATTTCCATTAATCTTAAAAATGTTATGTTTTCTTGCTGTGGGTCTCTCATTGACTCTAGATACATGAATTTTTATAAACAACAGAAATAGGTGTCTCTATCTCTAACTCAGGAAATGATTTCTACCCTCTGTATTTATTGCCTACTGTTAAAAGATATGTAGTCAAGACTATGCTTGGGGAAACCTCACCATATTTATATGTGTGGATGCTCACTTTAGAAGTTAGCAGAGATATCACTCTGCCTCAGATAACAGCCTACAGTTTGATCAGTATAGTAAATGCCTGAACGTGGTCAGCAGATCACTAGAAGCATTTAGAAATGAAATTACAAAATTGACCTGTAATTGAAGTAGAAGTAAACAATGAAGATATTTTAATAGAAATAGGAATTTTACTCATCTCAAATATTGATCCTCAGAAGAACATTTATGTTTTAGGTAATTCTATAAAGACTAGTATCATTACAAGATTTCTGGCTTAAGGAAATTAAAAATAATTTGTAGAGAGGCAACATTCTAGGAAGCTGAAACATTACCTTCTGTCTCAATTGACATCTTTATTTGAGTGTAGAAGTTTGCCAAAGAAACAAACTCTGGAGAGTGAGACCACTGGGTCTTAGAATATCTACATTGCAAAATTTACAAAACACCAGTCTGAATTAAACTTTAAGATTTCTGCATATTTCTGTTATTGTGTGTCAGGGGCCCCAGCTTGAACTTGCTGTGTGTTCTTGGCTGAGAATCAAAGTTGACCAGGCATGTCTGATATCTGCTGCAGGAGATGAACAGGCAGATAGTTTTGTGAGCTGAGCCAATCTTCATGAGAGGAAGTCTTATCCTATTCCCAGACTAGAATCTGAGCCAAGTGGTGAGTGTAGCTGCAGGCAAACATAACTGAGCTATACCTATGACATGTTAGCCTTGGTTCTAGTCCTTGAGTAAGAAAATGTAAGCTTGAGTCAGAAAATCAGCATTCTTTCTAGTTCTTCTGAATACTCATGACTCTGGGGACTGTCACAGTGGGCATCAGGTGTGGTGACAGACACACTCATGGCTTTTACAGCCAACAGCCATATTGGAAGGCGTCAGGACATCAGAAGAATATGGCAGATGTTCACAAGGTAACTGAAGAGACTATGCTTTTACGTCTTCTGCCCTCTCTTCCTCTTCTTGTGGATTGACATGAGCAGCATAATGAAAAGCAAAGCTTCCCACATACAGCCGCAGCCTTTAGCTAGGCTCAAGTCTAACGAGGTCATTTCTCTGGCCTTTTTTCAAAGTCATATCCTCTCCCTTCCCAGCTGCCTCATAAATGTGTATAGCAGTAAGAATACATACAGTTTACTTGGAGGCTTTACCAACAGAGGAGTCAGTACTGCAAAGCGAAACTAGTCTTTTGCGTTTTAATCTTCCTTGTGCATCACTATAATTGCAAACTTCATTCAGACTTCAGGACTTTTATTATTGGTGATGTGTATTAATTTGAAAGCATGCAGCTTGATTTTGGGATAATCAGTTGAGCTCACCGTGCAGGCTCTGAAAAACCATGCATTTGGTCTGACAGGGCAATAGATACGAAAATCACAATTGGTTAACAAATATAGAACATTTGAATAATATTCATTTCTCAAATTACTTTCATGGGTTATCTTCAATTATTTTTGCTATTATCACAAATTCCTTTTCGTTTTAGCTGCCATTTACCAAAATAGGAAAGATATGGACACTAAATCCAGTAAACTTTAGAAAAACAGGAGCATATACATCTACGATTGCCCTGGACAGCAAGCATGAGGCTGCTGGTGTTCTGGCTCCATTTGGCGCTTTGTTACTGGTGACCAACACTCTTCAAGCCGTAAGATCTTTAGCTTACAAATGGTATGTTGTTGAATTGTACTGTTTTTTAATAATCAAATCTGAGACTCTTTACAATGGAAAAAAATTTGGACCCCATGCTCTTGTTGCTATAATAATGATACTAGGTTTGATTTCAATTTTCCCATTTAATACTTTCTACTTTCATATTCCTTGACATTTTTTAAAAATTTTGTCTTCAATGTATTCACTATAACATATTTATGTTTGTTTTTACTATTATTTAAAAGGCAAACATCTTGGCTTCCTTTTACCAGGAATTATTTTAAAATACACAATTCATAAAAGATTAATCACAAATATCCTTAATAATTAATCTCAATACTTTAAAACACACAATTCACAAATATTCTCTGATTCAGAAAAGTAGTTTTTAATTTACTTTTATTTAAGGTCACTATAAAGAATTAAACTGCTTTGTCATATAGTACAACAGAGAGATACCATGAGAAATTTCATGTTGAATTCAGGGAACTGAATTTAAGATTGTGCGACTTGTCTTATTGCTGCTCTTTATCCTTAGAAAATAATTCCTTTGCAATAAAAAAAAAGACATGAGAATTAGCATTGTAAAGAACCCTATCTTGTCTCTTTTCTTGTGTTTACCATGGTTCTTGGCATGTAAGTTCATTTATTTAGTCATGATATTGGACATAGATCTATTGCTTCATCTTGATTTCCCATTTATATTCTATTTCTTCCTCACAACAATGATTGCCATGCTCCTTTTACTGCTCTATTTCTATCTTGCTTAGGCAGCTGTTGCTAAATTATCTTAATTCTCACATTCATCACACACAAAGGAAATCAAAAGTGCTTTGAACTTTATTTCAAACAGTTTATACCATTTTTAGCATTATGTTTTAGATGTCTACCTTTTTCAAAGTGCAAATACTCATTCTTTCTCCCCCCAAATTCATGTTTTAAATGTATCATTGTAGGACTTCCACCTTCAGCTATAGAGAACTAAATTGCATCAGACATATATTCTAATGAAAACACATAGAAAATATTGATAAAATATTTTCCCTATTTTTTTATTTTTAATTATTATGGGTACATAATAGTTGTATATCTTTATAGGGTACATGTAATGTTTTGATGCAGGCATACAGTGTGAATTAATCAAATCAGGATAATTTGGGTATCCATCATCTCAGGTATTTATTATTTCTTTGTGTTAGAAACATTCCAATTCCACTCATTTAGTTCTTTTAAAGTATACCCTAACTTATTGTTGATTATAGTCACTTTGTTGTGTTATCAAATATTGCTTATTTTTTTTTCTTTTTTATTATGCTGCCAGGAGTACTGTGTTGAGAGAAATAATTGTTCATTCTATCCAAATATCTAACTGTATTTTGTACTTATTAACCATTCCCACTTTATCCCCCCTTTACTGGTACCATTCCTAGCCTCCGGTAACTGTCATTCTGCCCTCTGTATCCAGGAGATTAATTGTTTTTAATATTTAGCTCCCACATATGAGTGAGAACATGCAAGATTTGTCATCCTGTGCTTGGCTTATTTCACTTAACATGATGTTCTCCAGTTCCATCTATGTTGTTGCAAATGGCAAGATTTCATTCTTTTTGTGTCTATATAATATTCCATCATGTATATGTACCAAAATTTCTTTATCCACTCATCCATTGGTGGACACTTAGGTTAATTTCAAATCTTGGCTTTGAAATTGTGAATACTGCTTAGATAATCATGGAAACGCAGATATCTTTTAGATATACTGACTTCCCCTCCTTTAGATATATACCTAGCAGTGGGATTGCTGGATCATATGGTAGTTCTATTTTCAGTTTTTTAATGAACCTCCATACTGTTCTCCATTGTGGTTACGCTAATTTACATTCCCACTAACAGTGTACAGTCCCCTTTCACCCTATCCTTGCCAGCATTCATTATTGCCTGTCTTTTGATAAAAGCTATTTTAATTGGAATGAGATAATATCTCGTTATAGCTCTGATTTGCATTTCTCTGATAACTAATGATGTTGAGCATTTTCTTGTATATCTGTTGGTATTTGTATGCCTTCTTTTGAGGTATGTCTATTCAGATCCTTTGCCCATTTTTTAAATTGGATTATTTGAATTTTTCCTATTAAGGTATTGGAGCTCCTTGTATATTCTAGATATTAGTCATTTGTCAGATGGGTAGTTTGCAAATATTTGCTCGCATTCTGTGGGTTGTCTCTTTACTTTATTCATTGTTTCCTTTGCTGTGCAGAAGCTTTTTAGATTGATGTGATCCCATTTATCCAATTTTGCTTTGGTTGCCTGTGCTTTGGGGATATTACTTGAAAGAAGTCCTTGTCCAGACCAATGTCCTAAAGTGTTTTGCCAATGTTTTAGTTTAGTATTTTCATAGTTTCAAGTCTTAGATGTAAGTCTTTGATCCATTTTGATTTGACTTTTTTATATGGTGACAGATAAGGTTCTACTTTTATGCTTCTGCATATGGATATCCAGTTTTACCAGCAATGTGTTTATTAAAGAGACTTTCCTTTCCCCACTGTAGATTCTTGGCACTTTTGTTGAAGATAAATTCACTATAGATATGTGGATTTATTTCTGAGATCTATATTCAGTTCCACTGGTCTAAGTGTCTGTTTTTATGCCATACTGTTTTGTTTACTACAGCCCTGTAGTATAATTTGAAGTCAAGTAATATGATTTCTCCAGTTTTGTTTTTTTTGCTCAGAATGGCTTTGGCTATTCTGGGTCTTTTGTACGTCCATACAAATTGTATGATTATTTTTTCTATTTCTGTGACAAATGTCATTGGCATTTTGATGGGGATTGCATTTTATCTGCAGATTGTTTTGAGTGCATGGACATTTTAACAATTTTGATTCTTCCAATCAATGAGTTGGAAAATCTTTCCATCTTTTTGTGTCCTCTTCAATTTTTTTCATAAAGTTTTATAGTTTTTATTATAGAGATCTTTCACTTCTTTGGCTAAGTTTATTCTTAGGTATTTTATTTCATTTGTAGCCATTATAAATGGGATTACATTCTTGGTTTTTTTTTCAAATTGTTTACTGTTGACATACAGTAATGCTACTGATATTTGTAAATGATTTTGTATCCTGTGACCTTACTGAAGTTGTTTATGAGTTCTAATTTTATTTTATTTTTTTTTGGTGGAGCCTTTAGGTTTCACTAGATATAAGATCATAGAATCTATAAACAAGGATAATTTGGCTGATTCCTTTCCAATATGAATGCCCTTTATTTCTTTCTCTTGTCTGATTGCTCTAGTTAAAACTTCCAGTATTATGTTGAATAATACTAGTGAAAGTGAGTGTCCTTGTCTTGTTCCAGATCTCAAGAGAAAGGATTTCTGTTTTTCCGCATTCAATATGATACTTGCTGTGGGTCTGTCATATATGGCTTTTATTGTGTTCAGGTAAGTTCCTTCTATATCCAGTTTATTGAGAGTTTTTAATCATGAAGAAATGTTGAAATTTATTGAATGCTTTTTCAGCATCAATTAAAATGAGCATATGGTTTAGTCATTCATTTTGTTGACATAATATATCACATTGATTGATTTGTATATATTGAAACATTTTTGCATCTCTGGTTTAAATCCCCTTGATCATAATGAATAATTTTTTAATGTGTTGTTGAATTTGGCTTACTAATATTTTGTTGAGGGTTTTTGCATCTATGTTCTTCAGACATATTGGTGTACAGTTTTCTTTTTTTTGTTGTCTCTTTTTCTGGTTTTGATATCAGGGTGATACAGGTCTCATAGAATGATTTTGGTTGTTTTGTGGTCCTCCCATTCTTTCTAACTTACTTCCTGCCTTCCTTTACTAAGTAATTTTCCCTGGTAGTATGTTTTAATTTCTTGCTTTTTATTTTTTGTGTGTCTGCTGTAGATTTTTTGATCTGAGGTTACTATGGGGCTTGCAAAAAAACATTTTATAACCAATTATTTTAAGCATATGACAACTTTACTTACAAATAAACAAACAAAGAAAAATGTAACAGAAATTCTACACTTTAACTCCATTTTCCCCCAACACCAGCTTTCTAACTTTTTGTTGTTTCCAATCACACCTTTTTGTACTATATATATTTCAAAAAGTTGTTATAGTTATTTTTCATAGGTTTGTATTTTAGGCTTCCAACTTAAGACATAAATAGTTTATGCACCACAATTACAATAATAGAATATTCTGTATTTGTGTACTTACTATTACCAGTGATTTTTTATTGCTCATTAACACCCTTTTCTTTTAGATTAAAGAACTCTTAGCTTCCTGTCGGTCTGGTATTGATGAACTCCTTCAGCTTTTATTTGTCTGGAAAAGTCTTTATTTATCCTTCATGCTTGAAGGATATTTTTGTAAAATATGATATTATAGGGTTAGGTTTTTTTCTTTCAGCACTTTGAATATGTCATGCCCCTCTCTCCTGGCCTGTAAGATTCAAATAGGCTATCTTCAAGCTCACTAATTCTTTATTTTGCTTGGTAAATTATGCTGTTGAGAGGCTCTGATGTATTTCTCAGTTTGTGAATAGGATTCTTAAGCTCTAGAATTTCTGCTTGATTTTTTTTATTATTTCGTTCATACCCTCTATCACCATTTCTATTCAACATGGAACCGGAAGTCCTAGCCAGAGAAATCAGGCAAGAGAAAGAAATAAAGGGCATCCAAACTGGAAAGGAGGAATTCAAATTATCTTCCTAAAAGTTTATAGATCCCACCTGGATAAGTCTGTTAGGGCTGCTATAACAAAATGCCACAGATTGGGTGGCTTAAACTACAGAAATTTAATTTTCGCAGTTCTGAAGGTTGGAAGTTCAAGATCAAGGTTTCAGCAGGTTGGTTTCCCCTGAGACCTCTCTCCTTGGCTTGCAATGGCCATCTTATTATTGTGTCCTCACCAGGCCTTTTCTCGGTCATGCACATCCCTGGTGTCTCACTCTCTTCTTATAAAAACACCAGTCATATTAAATTAGGGCTCCACCTTTATGACCTCCTTTAACCTTAATTATCTCCTCAAAGACTCTATCTCCAAATGTAGTCATTGGTGACTATAGTTTCAACGTATGAATTTTAGGGTGGGGAGGACAGGGTTTAGTCCAAAACATTATCCATGCCGATTTTAGGTCCAGCCATGTGAATTTCTTTGCCAAATATGGAGGTGAGAAAACACAATGCAGATTTGTAAGCCTAGCTTCAGCTAAAAGTATACAACAATGAGGAAGTAACAATCCATAAATCTATCTTTCCAAGAATATAATTAGAAGTTTCAGTCACACAGGCAGTTACAGTTTTAAAAAACTCACAAAATATGGCCCTATAAGCTGAAAAAACAAAAAAAGAAAGATAGAGAAAGGACAGATTCCAGCACATATATCCTCATACCTTCCTTTAGGCTTTGGCAGAGATTGGGGTCAAGAGTAGTATAGTGGATAGTTTGAAAAAAATATCAAGGATGGAAGAGCTTGGGAATCTGAATATCTGGAAAGAAGTCTCACTGTAGGCTGACTCACACCACCTTGCAGGGAGCCATGGTAAGATAAGGTAAACCACACCAAGCCAACAAATGTGGGTTAAGCATACACCATATGCTTAGATCTGTGCCAGACATTTTAAAGATTATATGGAAGATAAAGTATTCTTCCTGCTTTCAATGAATGCATAGTCATTTTCAGGGGAAAGAAGGTATAGTCATCAGACAATAGTACTACAATAATGGGCACAGATGGTCACATTTAGGAATCCTCTAATAAGTCATAGAGAAATAATACCTGTTTTTGCTGCAGAGTGTTGTGATACAAACTTTGTTTTAAGATTAAGTTTGATATTCAAAAAAGGAATGCGCTGCCAAAAATCATACTGCAATATGTTTCCAAGTATATTTGTACTTGGAAATAAATAATTCATGTCACCTTATGTCAATAAAGCCAAATGCCACATGAATTCCCAGTCTCCCTTCTGTGAGACAATGCATTTATATTTATAGAAACTGAGTTCACGTTAACCACCAAGTGTGTATCTACTATCTTCTTAAAAAATCCATTGACAAGTGGAAATGACATCAATTAAATGATGCCCAATTTCAACCATTTGGATGATTTTGTTGATTTTATAATTGATTTAATTGAGAGGATAACTGATTTTATGTCATCCTATTTTTGCATGGCCTTAGGCAAAGAATTCAGATCTGCAGGCCAATTCTCCCTCTTTCATACATGGTTTTAAAGCTGAGTATAACATGTGCTTGGTGCTTTGCTCTTCATAGCTGAGAGATGTATAGGCTGAAGGGGTTGTGTTCAGGGCACATTTCACTACACATTATAAAACACTTATAAGATAATAACCATTTTCAATTATATCCAGTCAGGCAGCAATACTCAAAAGTGATTTTAGTAAAATCTCATTCCTATTCTTCCAAATAAGCTGTGCTTTTTAATCTAAAGACATGTTTTTCAAAATGTGGCCACAGTTTTCCACGGGCATATAAGTTTTTGCCAAAGCCCAGAGCTCTGAGGCAGGCCTGTTACTTGACTTTGCTAACAATTCACACTCTTGCCTTCCCTATCATTTTTTTCTTTGCTGCCACAGAGATCCTTATTTAGTCTGACTCATCCTCCACCATTGCTTTACTTTCTCCAGTTTCTCCATCTCTCTTTCATTTATTGGTGTCATTTTACTGTCATTTCTCTCTCTCTCTCTCTCCCCTCCTTCTTGCTCTTCTCTCTTCTTCCTGATCTTCTTCATACACAGGCATAAGAATTTTTTTCTGCCCTCTTGCTGGAAGCAGCATTTAAGAAGAATTTCTTTCACCTACACTGTGTGATCTCAGGCGCAAGTGGAAGCGACTCATTAACAGTAATCCCATTGTCCAAGTGATGTATGGTGGACAGGTGACCAAAGCTGGGCCAATAATAGCACCTCACTCTTCAGTCCACATGTATTTGCCAAGTATTGGGAAAAGCATAGACCAGGTTAAATGAATTTTTTCCTGGTAAATTTTCTGTTGCTGTTGATGAAAAAGACCTTCTTGCTCTCAGGATGTATACTGAAAGGACATGACTTCAGGGATGTTCAGGGCCACACCCCTTATCCAGAGAGGAAACCTGAGGGAGGGAAGCTGTCTGAGGAAGGAAGTGATGAGATGCAAAGACAAGATCATTGTTGCATAATTTCCTAATTCAAGTTTATGGGGACAAGAGGATTTCCCTGCTTTCATCATTCATTTATTCAAGTCTCCTCCAAATTTTTTCAATAAATATTTTTGTTTTATTTGTTTTTAATTATTTATGTATTTTTTAGAGTTTAAACTATGTTTCAGTTACTTGCAATTGAATGATTCCTAATTAAATAACTATATTCTTCAGTCCCACTCCTTGCCAAGGCTTTCTGATTTTGCAAGTTCCTTGTTTAAATTGCAATGGTATAAAGAAGAGCTCCCACACATTTCTGGTAGAGGTGCCTTTGGACAATACATGTATAGATAATGATTTGTCAATATTCATCAGAATGTAAAATGTACTAAATCATTGACCTGGCAATTCTACTTCTAGTAATTCATCCTACATATATACTCACCCTGTGGCGGAATAACATATATATGAGTATAATATTTTGCTATCATCAGTATAAATAATACTGACATTTATAATAGCAAAATATTAAAAATAAATCAAACAGAAATATTCATCCAGAGTAGATTGTCTAACCTATGGTGTGTCATGTGCAAAATATAATACAATATTAAAAAGAGTGAAACATATTTGAAATAATATGGAATAATATCCAAGATAATAGGAAGAAACTTAACCAAAGAGATGAAAGACCTATCCAACTGAAAACTATAAAACATTGAAGAAAGAAATTGAAGAAGACAGAAATAAATGGAAAGATAGCTCATGTTAGTGTGATAAGGGAAACCCCCATCTGTTATTTGGTGCATGAGGCACCAGAGACACCTGCCACTCATGGAAAACCCACATCAGCATAATACTAACCTGTTTCCTGACCCATCAACTAGTCTATTACCTGGCATCAGCATAACACTAAATCTATTGCCTGGAGCATCAACATAATACTAACCTATTGAGTGACACATCAACTAACCTACACCTGGTACCCCACCCCTTGGACCACCCCAACTTAATAAAAGTGGGAAAAATCAGGTAGACAGTGCTCAGAATTTGGTGGCCAGGCCCCTCTGAGCCCACCAGTGAAATAAACTTTGATTCTCCGACTCTCTGTGTGCCGCTCAGTTTGTCCTCGGGACCACTCGCTGTAACACTTGCTGTAACAAGTGAACTAGAACAATTAATATTCTTAAAATTTTTATACTACTTAAAGTGTTCAACAAATTCAGTTCAATTACTATCAAAATCCCAATGAAATATTTTATCAGAAATATAAATATAATTCTAAAATTCACATGGAACCACAAAAGACCTTGGATAGACAAAGCCTAATCTTGAAGAAGAAGAACAAAGCTAGAGTTGTAACACTACCTGATTTCAAAATGTAATACAAAACTGCAGTAATAAAAACAGTGTGGGAGCTTCCATATACCATGTTTCCCCAAAAATAAGACCTACCCATAAAATAAGCCCTAGCAGGATTTCTAAGCATTTGCACAATATAAGCCCTACCCCGAATATAAGACCTAGTGATGGGCGTGGCTACGCAGCGTATCTACACAACCCATGCATTTCATCAAGGAGCGGTAAAGAAGGCAAGCAGCCCTTCTCATACGCCCCATCGTGACAGCTACTATCCCAGAGGTGACCGGAAAGGTGCGGGCAGCCCTACCAACAAGGTTGGCTCCCCCGACAGGTCCTGGCCATCCTGTGCATGCTGCAAGCTGAGGCTTTGAGGGGAAAAGAACACATCCCCCGAAAATAAGCCCTAGGCTGTCTTCTTGAGGAAAAATAAATACAAGACCCTGTCTTATTTTCGGGGAAACATGGTAACTGAGAATGTGAAGGTTCCTGGAGGGTGGCACACCATGGGAGGGCATGGAAGCTCCAAACCCCTTCCACCAGACCTTGCCCTATTCATTTCTTCTTTTAAATCCTTTGTAATAAACATAAGTAGGTGTTTTTCTGAGTTCTGTGATCCAGTCCAGCAAATTACTTGAACCCAAAGCGGGGGTTTGTGCGAATCCCAACTTGCAACCAGTTAATCAGAGTTTCCAGAAGCTCAGATGAGGCTGTTGCCTTGAGCAGGGGCAATTTTGGGGACTGAGCCCTCACCCTGTGGGATGTGACATTATTTCTGTAAGGTTTTTGGCGGCGAAAGAAAGAGAGAGAGAGAGAGTGGGGCCAAACAACGTGGCTTTATTTAGTGCTCCCGGATGAGGTTCTGGGGTCCCAAGAGAGGGGGGGCCCGAGAAGTCACATCTGTTTGGAGGGTGTGAGGCCTTTTATATCGTTTGGGCTGGGCTAGGGACTTTTGGCAGCAAGAGTTGGGTTTTTTCTACTGTGGTCTTTGTCTGTTCTTGAGAAACAGGAGGGCTGGTGGTACTTGCAGATTCCAGGGGGAGGGCCTGGTGGTACCTGGCAGTCATTTTTGGTGGGTCTGGTCAGTGAGTCTGTTCTCTTTTTTTTCTCTAGGGAGGGGAGGGGGGCCCGCCACCAGCCTTACAATTTCTAGGTAGATAATGTCAGGCTTAAATTAGAGGACACCCAGGTGGTATCTACTTGCTGCTTGGTGTGTGGGGAAAAAACCCACATTTGGTCATAGAAGGCTTCTACTATGATGATTGTTGTGGTGTAAGACAGAAGAAAAACATGATTTAAGAGTTTTTTCACAAAGCAATTGGTGTCAGAGGAATGGAATTTCTAGAACAGCCCTGGCTGAGGGAAACATGTGGTTTGGGAAGAGAAAGAAGAAAAGGGTGAGGAATGAGGAATCTTTGATATGTATGTGGTCATATGTTTACCTATAATATGGAGCTGCAGCTGTGTTGCACTCAGTTACTAAAGGTGAAAGTTACCAGTGGAACTCGGAGATAGATCCAACTCTTGGGGAGTTGGTTCACTGGATGCATAAGGAAATGCAAACTAATAAGAATAAATGCAAACTAATAAGAGAAAAGAAAATATTTAATCCCTTGGTTATTATTATCTGTAACAGCTAAAATGAAATTAAAAGAGAATGTTGGGTTGGATCTTGATGCTACACCAAACTTAGGTTTCAGAGTCCAAGCTGTAGCCCCCACCCTCAGGGCCATCCCCCAAGGACAAAATTATGCAGGGACAACAGAAAATACCTCTAAAACCTTTCATTATCAACAAGGTAGACAATGTGAGGGAAGGGTAAAACCAAGTAATTACTAAAACCAGAGGGTCTAGTGTGAAGGAAATGTTTCGTTTTGTAGATCGATATTATCAGCTTCCTGAGAAACCTTTCCTAAAATGGATTAGGAGAGTAACTAATTTAGGGGCAGTATCCCTGGTTTTAAATGCTTCAAAGTAGAAGAGCATGTTTGAGTTGATGCAAGACATATAGCTCACTATTGAACAATCATAAACGGACATATATGATCCAGACACACAGGAGGTTATTCTGGAGGAATCAGCCAGCCTGGTGGACTGGATAAAAGCCACTGTAAGGTCTGGTCACCGTGAGAAAGGGGACTGTCCTGCTACCTCTATAAATTCCAAGTGAAGCACTCTAGAAGAAGCAGCTGATATGCTTCATATGTAAGCCACGTGGGACTGGCTTTATGATGACCAGGGTAGTCATCCATTGAATATGTCTGTTATCCAGGTTATGGTAAATGCAGTGTTTAAGGGTGGCCCTCTACATGGATGCCCCATGTGACATTACTCCTACAAAATCAAAGGACAGTCAGAGAAGCCTTATTGAATTTGCTGTCTCAGCTTCCCCTCATGGGTTTTATAGACACTAACAAAAACATTAAATAAATTAACAAGACAATGGTGAAGGATACAGGAAAGAGTCAAAGGACTCATTCCAGGAAGGTAGAAACTTTTAAATGGTTATTAAGACATAGACAAATAGGCCAGGCTCAGTGGCTCACGCCTATAATCCTAGCACTCTGAGAGGCCGAGACGGGAGGATTGCTCAAGGTCAGGAGTTTGAAACCAGCCTGAGCAAGGGTGAGACCCCGTCTCTACTAAAAATAGAAAGAAATTAATTGGCCAACTAAAAATATATAGAAAAAATTAGCCGGGCATAGTGGCGCTTGCCTGTAGTCCCAGCTACTTGTGAGGCTGAGGCAGAAGGATCGCTTGAGCCCAGGACTTTGAGGTTGCTGTGAGCTAGGCTGGCGCCAAGGCATGCTAGCCCAGGCAACAGAGTGAGACTCTGTCTCAAAAAAACAAGACATAGACCAATAAAGAAAACATCAGATGGGATGATACTAAGAGGAAAAACAAAGGGGAAAGTCATGGGGCTCATCCCAGCAGGGTGGAATTTTTTAGATGGTTATAAGAAATGGAATGAATAACATAGAAATTGATAAGATTAAACCAAAGGTCTTAATATAACACCATAGAAGGCTGAGTGGACCAAAGGGAGTCCCCGTTGGTCTTCCAACATTAAAGGCACCCAAATTGGTCTGCTGCATTTCTCACAGTTTGGAGGAATTTAAAGGGCCAGAAGGTTGACCAGGCATGGTGACTCACATCTGTAATCCCAGCACTTTGGGAGGCCAAGGTAGGAGGATCCCTTGAGGCCAGGAGTTTAAGACCAACCTGGGCAACATGACAAGACCCAGTCTCTACAAAAAATTAAAAAAAAAAAAAAAATTAGCCAGCTGTATTGGCATGTACCTGTAGTTTCAGCTACTTGGGAGGCTGAGGCAGGAGGATTGCTTGAGTCCAGAAGTTCAAGGCTGCAGTGAGCTATGATGGCACCACTGCTCTCCTGCCAGGGTAACTGAGCAAGATCCCATTTTTAAAAAATAATAATAAATAATTTTTTTTTTTTTTAGAAAAAGCCAGAAGGTAAAGATCACAATAACAAGCCCCGCCTGGAATTGCCTGAGGCAATGGTTAAACTGGTTAATCAAGATAAAGATTAACAAAAAGATCAGAGTCCCTTGGCTCAACCCCTGGCTGGGGACCCAAAGCCTTTTGCACAAGAAAGGATAAATTGGTCTGCAAGTGGAGAAGAGAAGCTCCTGGGACTAGAACATAAAAATGTAAGAGTTGATACGATTATGGAAGTTGGTTTAAATACACTTTTTCTGAAGCAGCTGTGTCTCTTTTATCTGATTGGATTACTGGAATGGACATTATATCTGACTGAGAAATGCTCTCCCTACCTATTACTGTAAAACAGAAGGCATGTAAATCTGCCCTCCAAGCAATATTACTTGGAGATGCTAAATGGGAACCAGCAAGATTGCCCAAGCCCACAGAGTGTAGAGTAGGAGCTGGAGTGCTGATGTGGACAAATTCTCCATTTGATAGCCCTCTGTGAAGTGTTTACTGAGGCTTATGACAAAAGCCTGCAAACACCTCCCAGCAATGACTACTAGGACTGTGCACTAGAAACTTTCCATTTGAGGGCCATTTACTATCCTGTTATGGAACATTAACTGAAGCTACCCCTATGACTAAAGGATATAAAATGACGTTGATAACTGAAAAACCCATGATGTCCTGGGTGATGTCAGAGAAATGTTTTAATGGGGATGGCAGTGTCCAAAATAGTTCCAAAATAAAATGGAAATGGTTTATACAGGATCATACTACCTAGGGAATGCAAGAAGGAGACACTTATGAGCAGGGAGCCTCTTTTCCCCTGGAACTGTGTGAGGAGCTGCTGGATCCTACAGTGCCCTATTAACAGCTCCCAACTAACTAACCAAGAGCTGCTGGGTTTATGGATGGCAATTCCAAAGTGAATGGACAATGTCCTGTTTAAAGGCTGTTACTTTCATTAAAGAAGGTATAAACAAATCAGCGTGGTGGGCTGAATCACATGCTGTTTTCCTAAAAAGTAATGGCAGAATTGAACAATGATAGAAGTCCCTGTGCTTGGGTTTTTACTGACTCACGGGCAGTGACCAGTGGCCTGGCCATGCAGTCAGTCAGACAAGAGGGCAATGGAAACCTGGCCTATTAAAAGGATGTCAATATGGAGCATGGCCCTGTGGATATTTGAGGGGTGTATTAAAGTAAGACAAGTCAATGTTCATCACAAGAACTCCCTTCTGGTTTGGAAGGTGACTAGAATCAATAAGGAGATATCCTCGTGTGCTCCCTGGGTCCATGAAATTAGTGGATATGGGGGTATCATAGCAATGCAGAGATGGGCTGAATCTAGACATGTTCCTTTGCACCTTCTCAAGAACATAATGCCAATAAGAACTGTTTTATTTGTCAGCAAGAGAGACAGATACTGCCTATGGCTATAGGGCAAAGTCCCTGCTGGGAAGGGTCCTGAACATAGCTGGTGAGTGAGACTGGTGCTGGCAGCTCTTAGGGGCTGCAAGTGGGTTTTGACAGGAATAGACACTGCCTCTGGAGGGG
>VBSM01002608.1:41817195-41833495 GCA_008086735.1 Cheirogaleus medius
GTAAGACCCTGTCTTATTTTCGGGGAAACACGGTATTAATAATGTAAATGTATAAAATAATAATACAAACAAATGAGAAATTATTAATTAAATTTATGGATCAATTGCCCATGCTTTATATATTAATACATTTTAAAGTGATGCCCCACATTGCAACTTAATTGGCATATTTAAATCCAGAGACTGTGTCTTCTCAAATGCAGTATAATATAAAGTATTATGTCTTCCCCTCAACTCTACAATTTAAATCATTCAGAAAACTAAAAGTTATCACTGCATGGAATTTTTACCTTAAGTCCTAATAGGGTTTTTGGAATATCCCAAGTCTTTTAATCTTAAATTGTTCAAATCATAAAAACAGTCCTGCATCCTGAATCTTCATGCATACGACATCAGAAGTTAATAAGTGTCATCACAAATGATGCTGTCTCCTCTGAGTTTTTTCTACTTTCACCCCATTCTTAATCTGTTCTCCAGTTACAGGATTACTTGAAGTTCTTGAAAATATTCTTCCTTTTGAGATCACCACAATATCATCTATGCTGTTCTTTTAGCTGAGGGAGTGACTTTCTTTGGCTTGTCTTCTTGATGACACCCTTTTCTTCCAGAAAGGGAGGAAGGGAGGAAAGGAAAAAGGGAGAGAGGGAGGTAGAGATATTAATACACAATGGAAAATAGGACCCACCTGCTTTTAGTCCAAATGTAAGTTTTGCCAACCTTTATCTCTACTCCTTTTCATTATCAGGACCTTAGACACCAATAGTCTGAACCACATGAAGTTTGTGCCTGAAGTCAGACCATCTTGAAATTTATCACATCCAGGTGCCTTAGAAAGGGACTCTGACCTGAAACTGAAACCAGAAGTAGACACAGACAGCTTTAAAAAGCATATACAAAAACCTGATCTTACAGATGGGAAAACTGACGTGTGAAGATGCTGTGTCTTGCCCAAAGTTAGAATGAAAACTTTGGCTAGAAAATTTAGCGTGCATTAGACATGTATCATAACAACTTTCAGATTCATTACTGCTTTCGTATGTCTCAATGACATTTCCCTCATTTGTTATTTCAACAAATGTTTATTGAACCCCACTATTGTGCTTGGTACTAGGTATTCATAAAGGAAAAAAATGAATATTTGCTCTCATCTTGCACTGAATTGTGGAGAATAGACAATAAATAAGCAAGTAAATATGTTTATTATATGTCTAGTCTATAAATATGACTAGAAAGCAAAATAAACCAATGAAAACAGATAAAGAGAAATGAGGGAACATGATTTTACACAGGGTGATCAAGGAAGCGTTTGCTGAGGAGACAGTTTTGAAAAGAGATCCGATTAAACTGAATGAATGAGCCATGTAAAATCAAGTGGGAAGAGCATTCTAAGTAGAGAGAAGAGCCAGTGCAAAGACGCTGCTGTGGAAATAAATTTGGCTTGTCCCAGGAACAGCAAAAAGACCAGCGTGTGATTTGAGTGTAGAGAGAAAGAAATAAACCATAGAAATAAACCAGATTATGCAGAGCCTTGTAGGTCATGGTAAGGGCCTGAGATTATATTGTGATTTTAACCTATTAGATTGCTTTGAGCAGGGGATGAGACCGACATTCAATTAACTGAATTGGGCTGATGCTATTGCAGCAGCCAAGTGAGAGGCTATATGGCCTGGCCAGTGTGGCAGCAATTGAAGAGTTGAGTTCAGGGTATACTCAAGTTCAAGGTATATTTTTTTAAGGTTGAGATGCCTGCACTGCTCATGGTTTGATCATCGTTTGGTCATGAGGTAGAGGGTGTCATTCATTGAGATAGTGGGACTATATAAGGTTTGTGGGGGAAACCAAGGATTTAGGATACAAGAAGTTTGATAGAGAGGTCTATTAGACATTCACATGTCTAGTAGGCACTTCAGGGACACAATGAGTGCTTAAGATATAAAGTGAAGATTGCAGGTATAGAGATGGTATTTAAAGCCATGAGATTGAATCAGATTATCCAGGACATGAGTTTAAATAGAGAAAAAAAGACTCAAGGATGAGCACTAGCATGCTCCAATATGAAGTGGTTCAGGAGAGGAGAAGAAACCAGAAAAGGAGCAACCAGTGAGGTAATATAGGAAGTGCGCAGGCCTCTGAGGAGTGTTGCATTGTTTTGAAGTCAAGTGAAGAAAATATTCAAGAAGGCAGGATATGTAAATGGAGTTAAATGCTATTAAGAGATTTAGTAAGAAGGTAATTTATATTATGCCTTGGGTTTCAAAAGATGGAGACCACAGATCACTTATTTGAGAACAATTACAGTGGAGTAACAGAAATGAAACTGATTAGAATGTGTTGGAGGAGAATAGAAAATGAGTAAAGGGAGAAAATGGGTATATATATAAGTCTTTGGAGGACTTTTGCTATAAAATGGAACATGTAATAGGAGCTAGAAGGCAATGTGGATCTATGAAGTGTTATTTTTAATGAGAAATGATATAAGTATATATTGCTATATAATATATACTTATTACACAGTAGAGGAGAACTTGAAAAAGCTGAGGAGCAATGAGCTAATTGCAGGAGGTTCTTGTTAGAGTTGATAGTATACACTGGTCATGTGATGAGCAAGACTTGGGTAGGAGCACAGACTATTCAACTGTAGTTAGAGAAAAGAAGGCAGAATAAGGACATAGTGATGCAAGTAGGTGTGCAGAGTTGGAGGTGCAAAGATAAAATAGTTTTCTTGTATAGCTCAGATTTTCTCAGGGAAATAGATAAAATCAGCTGAAAGGAGCAGAGAGAGTTAGTAGAGATTTGGAGTGAGATGAGAACAGGGGAAACAGTTTTCTTAGAAATTGGAGACTGAATGGACACTCTCTGCCTTCTTGTCTACATCTATGGTTGAATAGTCCATGTTCTTACCCAAATCTTGCCCATCCTGTGACCAGTGGATATCATACACTCTAACATTAAGAACTTCCTGCAATTAGAGCACTGCTCATCAGAATTTTCAATTTCTTCTTCTCAACTGGGTTTTTGCTAGACAATTCTGAGGACCACTTAAGATATATAGTCATAAATTTAAAATGAGAATGATAAGTTGGATGTTTTTCTCCAGCCACATTCAGCTGAATGGGTGCAGGTAGTGAATGGATAGAAATTTAAATTTTAAAAGATTGACATTTTACTGGGTGAGTACAATTGATGTAGAGAAAAGCAGGAGAGGTGGGTGGTCTTCTGCTTCAGCTCCTCTCAGCTAATCATCTCAGCCTGTCACCTAGGCTGCTACTTCCTGCTACCCCTGCAGCTCCTGCATGTATAAATACACACACCCACACACCCACACACACACATCAGATAAACATAGATTTTACAGGTCAACCCAATACCATAAATTTACTGCACACTTGCCCTTGCTGTATAAAAGCCTCTCAAGATCTTCTTTCAGATGTTCTTTTTCTTTTTTAAAAATTTTTACAGATGCATAATAGTTACACATATTTACGAGGTACATGTAATATTTTATACAAGCAAGCAATGATCAAATCTGGGCAATTGGGATATCCATCACCTCAAACATGCATTGTTTCTTTGTGTTGGAAACATTCTAAATCTACTCTTCTAGTTAGTTTGAAATATAGAATAAATCATTGTTCACTGTAGTCACATATAGTGTATATATACCACATTTGTTTTATCCATCATATGTTGATAAACATTAATGTTGATTCTATATCTTGTCTATTGTGAATAGTGTTGCAATAAATATGGAAGTGAAGATATAGCTCAGATATACAGATTTCCTTTCTTCCGTATATACACCCAGTAGTGAGATTGCTGGATCATATGGTAGTTCTACTTTTAGTTTTTTGAAGAACCTCCATGCTGTTTTCCACAGTGGCTATACAAATTTATATCCCCACCAACAATATGTAAACATTTTCCTTTCTCTACATCATTGCCAACATTCATTATTGCCTGTCTTCTTTTTATAATAGCCATTTTGACTACAGTGAGATGATATCTCATTGTGTATTTGATTTGCATTTCACTGATGATTAGTGTTGCTGAGCATTTTTTCACATACCAGTTGGCCATTTATATGTCTTCTTTTGAGAAATGTCTATTCAGATCTTTTGCCCATTTTTCAAATCAGATTATTTGTCTTTTTGCTATTGCGTTGTTTGAGTTCCTTATATATTCTGGTTATTAAGCCCCTTGTCAGTTAAAGAGTTTGAAAATATTTTCTCCTGTTCTGTAGGTTGTCTCTTCTCTTTGTTGATTGTTTCTCTTGAAGTTTTTAAACCATTTTTAAGTTGAACTCTCATGAAGGAGACAAAGACACAGCACCTGGCTGACAAATCAAAACAGCCCTTGATCAGTCCCTGGAAATCCTGGTAACCAGGTAACAGATATAATTGCAAGCATACAGACAACTTGCTGTTTTATAATTTATGATGAAAAAATCATGACCAAACCCTACAACTACTGATAAGAATAGAAACATGAGTGAATCCACTTTGGTAGGAGGTATTGGAATATAGAAATAAGTATGTTTTGATGGAAAAGTATAATTATGAATTTTTTGTTTTTAGATATAGGATCTCACTGTCACCAAGGCTAGAATGCAGCTGTGTGATCACAGGTCACTTCAGCCTCGAACTCCTGGGCTCAAACAATCCTCCTGCCTGAACCTCACAAGTAGCTGGGACTACAGTCACATGCCACCACACTCAGATGATTTTTCTTATTTTTTTTTGTAAAGGTGACATCTAGCTGTATTACCTAGGCTGGTCCCAAACTTCTGGTCTCAAGCAGTTATCCTGCCTTGGCCTCCCAAAGTACTGAGATTACAGGTGTGAGCCATGGCACTCAGTGTCATGAGTGTCATAATTTTTCAATATTAAAATAATGAATTTTAATATTAAAATTCATTAAAAATATGAATTTTAATATTAATTCTACACACCTTTCCCAAGAATACCACTGTTAAGGTTGATCATGTTTAGTAAAGAGATTAATAAGAAAACATTTGGCTTAGACCTAATATATGTAGATGTTGGTAGTGATCCCTCCTGTAGTATAAAATTATAATGAAAAATAAGTGTATATTATGACTACTAGAAAAACCTCATTGAGATGTTTCATAGATATTCAGACTCATAAACAAGCATGAATAAAGATATTTACTATTCTCCCATCACTGATGTCTATTATATTATTCCAATATGATCCTAAATGTAATTGAGTATTTGCTCCAAAATTATATGGCAATGTATAATTTAGAGTTGATAGAAAGAGATAGAGGAACTATATACTACAACTGACTATGTGTGAAAAATGAAAAGAAAGACACTAATACACCATGTATGGTATAAACACAGTTTGAGCAATCTACATAGTTGCTAATATTACACTGTTATTCTTAAAGTGTCTTTCTGATTTGTTTTTCACTTATTAGATGTTTTACTTAGTTTATTTGAGAAAAAGAGAAAGATTTCATGTAAATATTTTAGGATTACTAGAAAAACAAGGTAACAATCTATTCTTTCAAGTGCCTGTTTACTGGCATTTATTTACACAAGTAGGAAAATAAAAGTGAGCCATATCTAACAAATGCATTTGTTGAAATATCTCCTCATTTATATTCTTCTCTTTGTAAACTTGTTTTTCCCTAGCTGTCATTAAGATCTCAAGAAAGGAAACAGGGTGGATACAATTACAGAAAGGAGACATTGATTTAAGGGAATTGCTGGGAGACAGGAAGAGGATGCAGAGATTCCCCGTGAGGCCACAAGAGATGCTAAGAAGCCATATGTAACACACAAATGAATGCGTGTCTGTGTTCCAGTAAAACTTTTTATGACATCAGGTGGCAGGTGGATTCAACCTATAGGCTGTATTTTGCATACCCCTGCTCTAAGGGAAGCCCCCATGTGACCATGTTCAACATGGCATGTCAGGAATTGTATAGTTTTGGTAGTAGGAAGTGATTAGAGAGACAGCCTAAGGTTGCCCTCTCCCCTAGGTCCCCTTCAATTATGGGGACTGTGGAGGGATGTCACTGGTTTTCTTATACCCTCATAGATACAGTGGACCATCAGAAGCTTAAGTGATTAGGATAAAGATAATGCTATGTGTAGGGATTTTATGACTGGTGACAAAGGGCAGGAACCATGTACTCCAATAGTAAATGGCAGCCCATGGCCAAACATCCATTGATCCACCATGGCAGTCACTAATTCAGAGAACACACAGAACTGGTCATTCTTCAGCAGAGATCAGAGAGAATCACTTTATTCCAAAGACCTTGTCTCCTGACACCACCATGAGGTCACATAAAGCCCACATCATATTACCAGAAGGCATCTTGGCAAACAACTGAGGCAGCAAAAAATTTGAAAAATTAAATTGTCTCAAAGAGAATGTTACAAAGTTACCTAAAGAAACTGTTTGAACTGCTGAATTTAAAAGACTTTACTATATTATAAATTAATACAGGGAAGTTTGGGTGGGAGTACATGAGGACTCTGTTTTATCCTACAGTGTCAAGACATTGTGAGGAAGATCACATAAATTAAATTGGAGGAATTAAAGAAACACTTTTATTTGAACAGATAAATATTAAAAACAAATATTTAACCCTATTACACATGATTTCACATAGAGTATTTCTTATTCCTAGAAAACTTATTTTGTGAAGAAAAGATGTTAGGCCAATGCCTATCCTCAATTCTGTACCCTTCCTATACCTCAAGGTAAAAAAATAATCCCAGTGCACATTTTTCACCCTTGTATCAAAGATTGATACATGGCTTGGATTCTAATAGGAAGAGAAATACTGAACAAATAATGCAGTAATGCAGTCCCACAGTAAAAAAAGAAAAGAAAAAGATACTCAAATAGCTGGTTTTATTTGTAAGGTTAGAAATTTGCTTCACCTTCGCTTAATATTACCTTGTCCACTTCCAAATTTCAAATGATGAAATGCCAACTTGGGAAACTAGGAATGGCTAAAAGAGCTTTTTAAGCATGTAAAAGCTAAGTGATATGTTATACTGACAGATAAAGTCTGATATGGTTAAAGCAGCTTTTTCATCCTCAGCAGACTCGTCCTTGTTGTAGATTAAGAACTCCTGATGGCTATCCCATGTCATCTTTGTACCGTAGTAGTAGTGGTATTCAAGAAAACACAAAGCTGATCCATATCTTTCTAAAGGCAACCTTGCTCTGTTTATTAAAGTCACATGCCACTTTCTATAATATTATAACTGAAGATAGAAATTAAGCTCTATTTTCCCAGATGATTTTTGCAAAATATCATTGACAGATAAGCTCAAGAGTATGGCATCACGGCAGTACTTTATACCAAAAAATTTGTTGTGATTTTCCATTAATTCTAAAGCTGTTCTATCAGGATACTACTTTAAAATTCATGATGTCAAGGATATTTTTGGAAACCTCATGTTCTATTATTTTGTGACTACAATAAAGCTTTTGCCAAAGCCCCTGCTATTTATTTATTTAATATTTGTTGCCACAACAAGAGAAGCCTCATTCCTGAAAACAGAGATTCTGACTCGGTTTCTCTAAGCTGTTAGAATATTGTGAAAAATGAAAAGAACAGATCCCTAAAGTTACATGTAAATAATAGTATACAAAAGAGCAGGGCTAAATAATCAAAAAAGTAGCAAATTGGATATTAATAATGAATGTCACAGTTGATTATATAAATCTACATCTTTTTGTCTGATAAATTTACTCCAATTGAAGGGTGAGTAAGAGGTATGCAAAGACCCAGGTTCTGATCTATGGATACTTTTAACAAATCCATTAAATTTTACCATTGAATAAAGAATAATGATTGTATTTAAGAGCTCCTTTTATTTAAGGACATAGTTAATTAAAAATAAAAGAGTACTTTTAATTGAGAGCTTCATTTCCTAATATTTATTCCTTTTAACTACCTACTTTTGCAGAATAATGTGTCTAATTATGAGAAAAGAAAGATAAATCATCAGAGCTTTATTTCTTAAGTTTTGAATTTGAAATTTTCAAGTAAACTTTTTCTGGGGATAAGGAAAAACAAGTCAATGTATTTGTACTCTCTATAGTTTATCTTTCTCTAAGGAAGTAACCAGATCTTTAATATCTCCTTGCTAAGAGAGTTTTTCAAGGAAGGAAAACAAAATCTTGAAGTTAAGTCTTTTTTTTCAGAAATTAGTACAATGAAGAGATTATCTTAAGTGTGATGAGAAAATAGAAAAAGAGTCAAATCTTAGAATCAATATTACCAAAATGTCCACGCTATCTATCCAAAGTGATCGGCAGATTCAGTGCATTTCCTATTAATACACCAATGTCATTCTTTACAGAAATAACAATCTGATAAGTGGTTAATATGCAAAATATATAAGGAATTCACACAACTCCATAGCAAGAAAAAAATATCCAATTTAAAAATGGGCAACTCTGAATAGACACTTCTCCTAATAAGACATACAATTATACAAATGGCCAACAGATATAGGAAAAGGTGCTCAATGTCATTTATCATCAAGGAAATGCATATGAAAACCACAGTGAGATATCACCTCACATCTATTAAGGTGGCTATTATCATAAAGAAAAAAGATAAGTATTGGCAATGATGTGGAGAAAAGGGAACCCTTGTGCACTGTTGGTGGGAACATAAATTGGTACAACTATAAAAAGCAGTATGGTGTTTCCTCAAAAAGTTAAAAATAGAACAACCTTATGAACCAGGAATCCCACTTCTAAGTATATATCCAATAGAAATGAAACCAGTATCTTGAGGCTATATCTGCACTCCATGTTCACAATAGCCCGAGCATGGAATTAACCTAAGTGTCCATCAGTGGGTAAATGAATAAAGAAATTGTGGTATATATAAATAATTGAATCCTATCCAGCCTTTAAAACAAAGGAAATCCTGACATTTGTGACAATGTGGATGAATCTGAAGGATATTATGCTAACCGAAATAAGCCAGACAGTAAAAGACAAATACTGCATGATCTCACTTACATGTAGAATCGCCAACAGTCAAACTCATAGAAACAGAGAGTAGAATGGTGGTTGCTAGGGGCTGGTGGTAGAAGGGAAAAAATGAGAAAATGATGGTTGGAAGTCTGAAGTTTCAGTTATGAAAGATGAATAAATTCTAGATATCTCATGTAGAGCAATGTGAATATACTTAATACTGTACTGTGCACTTGAAATTTGCTAAGAGAGTAAATTTTAAGTGTTCTCACCACACACATACAAAAAAAGAATCAAAGATTAGGAAAATTTAAAAACAAGGTATTTTTTTAAAAGCTAGTTTATAATCCTAGTTATTGTATCATTATTACATACCCATAATGATATAGTCATTTGGTTCAAATGACTTTCTTTTGCCTTTGCTTAATAAGAAAGGCTTTTCAATTTTTCCTAATTCATAAAGGGCCTAAGATGGCACTGCCACTGCAAAGTTAGCCACTCTCGGGATTGCAAATGTTGCTCTCCTAATCAATGTTGTACTTCAGGCCTGAGTGCCTAGCAGTTTTGTGACTAGAGAAAATATGAGGCAATAAAGTCATGCCACAGCGTACTAGCAGAAAGAAAGAGAAAAAAGACTGTGAGGTCCTTCTGGGGAGATTCTTCAGGCTTATTAGCTCTCATCATAGTGTCTTAGCAGGATAATGAACTGTTTTCCTTTTATTAGTTTAACATTAAAGCTTCAGATATCCAGATATTAAATGAACCCAGTGATGATTTTAGTAGATTATTTCCCATTGTTTTAGCCTTTTAGCTACAGGCTGCTTATCAGTAATGGAGAAATAATGATGACTTCCTCAGAGTGCTTTACTGTAACTTACTCACAGATTTTTGATTAACAAAGAACATAACTCTTAAGGCGCACATTGAGCGAAAGTTTATCCCACATGTACCTGTCATGGAACTTATCCTTCTGATCAACTCTTGATTGTTTTTATGACATATGTTGCCAATATTTAGTTTTCAATCAAATAAATTTGAGATTGTGCTTCTGAGCATAAACAAAAAAGTATTCTGTTCCCACATATTTCTATTACTGTGGTCAAGGAAACTTTTTTAAAACTCAATAGTTTACTCTTTCTATGAGGAAAACATATATATAGAGAGAGGTAGGGGTGTATGTGTGGGTACAAAAACCAGGAGTTATAATATTTAGCCATTACATAGCAAAGTTATCTTTAAAAACTTCTGTATAAACACAAGAAAGCACGGAGTTTGTGTCTATACAAGATGGAAAACTCTTGGCAATGAATCAAAAGACTTTTGGCATTCCCTTGACTGACTCAGTTCTTCCCTTTGCAGCTGATTATTCTGGCATCTTGTAGAGTGTAAACACAGTACATATTCCAAACTACCAGACAAATCACAAATCTCACAAACTGGCACTTTGGACAGAGTCTTCAAACTGTGTGTTTCCCTTTGACATCCATCAATTTTGAGGCATCCTTTTCATGTACACAGGAGAAGTAGAGTGAAAGAGGATATGCTACAAAAAGTATATCAAAGTTTGGAAAATCATAACTGAATGGAAATTTTAGACATTCCACTAAAAAATCCACTGAACACTTTGTAAGTCAATGTTTTTTCCCTGAAAATAATTGGTTTTCCTCTATTAAAAGGTTTTTTTGTTTGTTTGTTTGTTTTTGAGACAGAGTCTCACTCTGTTGCCCAGGCTAGAGTGCTGTGGCATCAGCTTAGCTCACGGCAACCTCAAACTCCTGGGCTCAAGCAATCCTCCTGCCTCAGCCTCCCGAGTAGCTGGGACTATAGGCATGTGCCACCATGCCTGGCTATTTTTTTCTACATATTTTTAGTTGTCCAGCTAATTTCTATTTTTTTAATAGAGATGGAGTCTCACTCTTCCTCAAACTGGTCTTGAACTCCTGAGCTCAAAGGATCCACTTGCCTTGGCCTCACAGAGTGCTAGGATTACAGGTGTGAGCCACCACACCAGGTCTATTAAAAGGGTTTTAACTTTAATCTTAATCTAAATAAAATATTCAAAGCGTTTGAAATGTTAACTAGTTCTGAAAGCTTAACAAAAACAAGAGTTTCAGCTGTCTACTTCTTCACTAGACTATCATACACAAACACCATCCTACTGAGCAAAGGGAACCATTTTCATGTTTGTTTCTGTTTCTTCTTACTTATTCACTTCTTTATTATTAAATAATGTATTTTTGTCAGATCTTTGTTCATCAATTCTAGCTATTATCTATTCATTTCCCATTGTGGTAAGTGAAAATATTATATCTCTTACAGTCTATCTTGCCCTTCACTTATCCATCCACTATAATATAGTTTTTTGTCCAATCTCTATTCATTTATATATTGTTTGTATTATCTCATGTTTCTAAGCCGAGTGTTCTATTACAATTATTTTTTTTCCAGTCAACCTTTGTGATACTGTTTTTATGGCAATTATTTTTTTATTTACATGTTACTTGTTTTTGCACTGTGAACTAAAAATAAAATCCGAAGCCCTCTGCTAACTGAATGGACCCCTCTCAGCCAAGAGGATCCCAGAAATACCTTGAAACTGAATGCCCAGCCATGACAGGATGGGAGAGATAAAGCACAATTACAAATGTGCATGATTTCCCTTTTTCATAAATATTCATTAATGACTCCTCCTATGGCTTGTTGAATATGTATATTTGACCGCCCTACTCAGTATAAAATCTTGTTCCTTTTGTCTGGCCTTTGAAGCACGTGTGCCTGGCTTCTAGCCAGTTTTCTGCTTTGCAGCCTGGTGGAATGGCTGTCCAACAGGCTGCTACCCTTTATGAGAAAAAAGCTCTCCTTTTTCCAAAGTATGAACTGTGTTAATTTTTTTTTTTTTTAGTTAACAAAATGTTAACCACAGAGGGGCCCAGGGAGACCCCTGGTTTCCTGTAGTGTGATCTGAGGTCAATGCATCAATGAGTACCAGCCCAATTGATTGCTCACCTTCTCCCTGACCTCACTGGGAGAAACTCAGGTAAGCATCCCTGGATCCAATATCTCTCACTTTTAGGATGAAGATCTCAGAGACTTTATTTCTCTCCACCTCTTCCTTTCATTTCTCCCTAGTTCTGGTTCCCTCCATTCTGGATCCCAGAGGGAGTGTTTTTGTAGGTCCCAGGTTTACGAGGATGCTCACATTTTGGGCACTGGGGTGGGATGCTCTCCTAGAGGTAAGTGCAGCTATAGAAACCTTAGCTCTAAGGAAATGTTCTCTTATCCACCACCATCAGAGACACTAGTGACTAATATGCTTAAAAAACCATAAAAAATTCTTGTAAATGTTTGAAATCTAACCTGAAATGGTTTAAAGCTTTGCCAGCCACAATAAAAATCTTAGGAGACCTCTAGTTTATCTGTACTCTCAGTTAAAGATGCTATCAAATCTTCCAAAACGATGATGAAGATAATACTATAATTAGTGTTTCCAGTTTTCCAAATAGAATCAAAAATCTCTCATAGCCTCCCTTAATAATTTAAAGTTAAAAGAGACTCCAAAAAAAAATGGTGCATGTGAAATACTTAGAACCAATTTTTTCCTTCTTTCTTGCCTCTCCTTCCATCTCTGCTCCTACACAATTTTTTCTTCCCAATTAGTTTTTTAAAAATTGCTCTAAATATTGGCCTTTCTTTTTTTCTTTTATTTAAAAAAGCTCCTACAGTACCAGCTCCTGAAATAAGACACAGCTGTCTAACTAAACTGATTTATTCAGAACTAAAAATTTGACTAAAAAGTTGACAGAACTAAAACATTGACTAAAGAAAGTATGGGATTGTTAGGGATTGTTTAGTAGGTGCTCAGGGTGAGGGTGGAGAAAAATTTCTCACACAGAGATTAGGATATAAAGGTAAGAAAAGTTTATTTTATCTTCTTAGAAGAAGAGAGGGAATGAGAGAGTGGGAGAAAGAGGAAAGAGAGGGAGAGCAGGGAGACAGCGTGGCATCCCAAAGAAACAGAAGAGGGGTGCCAGCACTGAGGCCAAGTGCCTTGCTGATTTTATGGGGACAAAGGGAAAGGAAAAAGTAGTGATTGTTGTCAATTGATCACAGAAGTGGCTGTGGAGTAATTAGCAGGAGGCAGTTAAAAGATATCAGGTTGTCCGTTTTTTCTGTTTTTTCTGCTCCTGGAGACTTGTCTAAAATGTAGTCAGGCTTATCGCTGGGGATGTGATCTTGCCCTAGAGATATGGGTTTGGGCAGGAAACTGAAGCCTGGAATTTGCACACACACATACACCACCGTGACCACCACCCCACCAGCCCACCCCCGCCCACGCAGGACTCCTCAGGAGCTCTTTGAGGCTATAAAACAAATTCTAATGGGCAGTGAGCTGGTGAATGTAAAGAGAAAGATTTACATTTCCTTTCTGTCTAGCTCTTTTCAGATGTTGTGAAAACAGAACCCCACAGGGTGCCTGTCAGCCAGGGAGAGAAAGAGCAGAGAGCTCATTTTTCTGTTATTTCACTAGCAAGACTGACTGTTCAGGAATGATATGTTTAAATTTGGGGGGGTGTTTTCCTCTCTTTTGTCTATCTTTAACAACCTCTGACCCAAATTTATCCAAAACTTATCAGTTTGGCTTTTAATATGTAAAACATTTTAGCTTCAAAATGGACTAAGGAAATTAGAAATGTTTTGTCTCAAGGTGTATTTCTTTAACATATTTTTAAATGACTTCTGCAAGACTGATTTTTATGAGAAAAAAAATAATATATACAGCCGGGACTATCTTTTCTTGATCTAAAAAAAAATTAAGAGTCTCCACCTTTAAAGGTTTGAAAAGAAACATTTGCCATCTATTCCTCTGAAAACTATTACTCAAGGCTTCATTTACATAATAAGATCACTTTTTGCTAACTCAAGGCTTTCACCCCTCCCCCTCTCTCCCTCTCGCTCCCCAAACCTGTTTTTCTGCTTTTCAAGCCACAGGCAACCTTAAATGTCCAGTCTTCTTCCACCTATGAGAGGTGCTTGAGGCTTTTGATGTGTAAAGGGTTCAGACACATGAAAAACACAAAAGTTTTTTTAACTTGTTCCATTCTCGATAACATAATTTCAATTCAGCTGTCTTTTTAGATTGGATCAGGCTGATGGCTAAACATTTTCACCTGAACCGGTCCTTCAGGCAGGCCAGATATTATCTCTGCTAAACATTTTAAGGTCATAAAACTACTATATCTTGTCAACAGAAAAGAAGCCAAACTCTGTAAAATAATTTAAGGAGGTTATTAATGATTTAAGGAGGTTATTCTGAGCCAAATTTGAGGACCATGGCCCGGAGCCATGCCCAAGAAGTCTTGAGCAAGTGGACTCTCTGTGCTTGGGTTACAGTTTGGTGTTATACATTTTGGGGAGACAAGAATTACAAGTAAAGTCATAAAAGACATACATTGGTTTAGTCCCAAAAAGTGGGACATCTCAAAGCGGTGGCTTACAAGTCATAGGTGGGCTTAGGGATTTTTTTAGTTGACAATTGGCTGAAAGAGTAAGGCTTTTTCCAAAAACCAGGAATCAGAGTGTTAGGTAGATAGTGGAGTCTTCCGGATCTCTTAGGGACAAAAGTGGGTGCTATTGCCCCCATCTTGGTCCTGCCCAACCATAATTCTCCTCACCTGGGAGAGGAGGGCATACCCTAGGAATCTGCCAATCAGAACTTGGCGTGCCAGCTGCAAAAGAATGCAGAGGACTCTCTAGCCCACGGGCCAAGCCACATGGTTACCATAAAGTCCTAAAAGTGACCTAGAACCCACATGTGCAGTAAGACTCAGGTCATGCAGCTCCCCAACTGTCCAATCAAAGTGGTTCTATGGTGATATTTGAACCATGGAGAGGTCTCTATTTGGACAACATAAAACAAGACCCAGACCATAACCGAGCTCTCTTTTCCTGCTTCGACAAGGGATCCGGTCCTCATCTGTGGCATATGTACCATGCTCTGTAAACCTATATCTTGCTCTTGCTCTATAATCCGATCTTTGTCTCCTGAATAAACCTCATTTTCGTGCTTGGCTAACTTTGGCATGTCTGGTCATTCTTTAGTCATGCACGCACCCAGAACCGACAGTTTCACACTGAAACCTAACAAGAGGAAAGCAATGCTTGAGTTAAGATAAGGGTCTTCTATCCTCATGTGATGCTATTCATAAACCGGAATCTGATCATGAAGTAAAACACATCATAAAAACCTGTTTACTGAGATTTTATCATTTATAGGCATAACTCACCAGTCCCTCTTAGAAAGGAATTATTTGGTGGGGTGGGGAGGGGAGGGAGGCAAGGAAAAAGATCAGAGTTCAGTCCTCATTCTGTAAATATTTTTAATATTTGCTGGATTTGACTTTAAATTTATTTTAAAGTGACTTTAATTTTATTTTTAGTTTTGAGCCTTTAGATTCCGGTATCTGGATAGGTAGCCATGGTGAAGCCTGGAGACAGGGTCTCAGTGCCTAGACCAATGACTACAAGACAACCAGTCTAATGTGGCCAGATGGCCACTACTTCCCTTCGCCGGCTTTGCCTCCTAGCTGTCTAGGAGACGTTGGATCCTCCAGGCATCTTGTCCTGTGTCCTTAACAATTCACCTGGTATATAAATTGGGGACACAGACAGGCCCTACCCTTCACAGCCATCTTAGATGCCACATAGCTACTTAAGAGCTAAGATGACAGGGGTGGATATTAAAGATGATATCTATATTATGATTTCAAAATTATTTTCAGTAATTTAAAATCTTAAAGTCATATTATGTTAAAGAAAATCACAAAATGAGTTATTTATAAGTTAAAATACTAAAACATTAATTATTAACAATAAGTTTGTTTATATATTTCAACATTTTTATATGATATAGAAAACTAAAGATATTAAATGTTCTAATAAAAATTGGGAACTGATAAAGATCAAAGTTACTTTAACTTCCTAGATTTTTCATCAAAAATAAGGATTACCAAGAATTAACATTATAATTAACATATGTAATTAAAGCTGCTAGATATAAGAGAAACATTTCTATATGCAAAATATTAAAAATGAATTTTTTTCCAAAAAATGTAAAATTTTTTGCTTTTTAAAATCATTATTACTTTGGCTAAATAAATTACTGTTTTGTAGTAATCTATGATCCTGTTTTATGACAAAAATGTTTTAAACCTTTGATATTTGACAAACTTTCCAAAATCAAAATTTCTAAATTGTTTTTTTGACCTTAAACAAACTTTCTAAATACTAGGGCCACTGAAAATCTAAGAGAAACACATTT
>VBSM01002608.1:41833595-41847281 GCA_008086735.1 Cheirogaleus medius
TAAACAAACTTTCTAAATACTAGGGCCACTGAAAATCTAAGAGAAACACATTTGGCTAATTTGGTATGTTAAAACTATACAGAAAGCATTGTCAAATATGAAATAGTATTTAACTTTCTTTGGATTATATTTATATAAACATGTTATTAATATATGCTCCAAACTTGTATGATATTCCTAAAATTCTGATATGTTATCAATAATATAATTATTATATTATTTTATGCCACAAAATAACTAAATTTTCTTTGTCAATTGTCTTTTTAACCATGACTATTCTAAGATTTTTGTCATCCATAGACAATTATTATTTTACTCTAATTCTTCTTTAAAATGGGGAGGTTTTCTACTAACTTTAGAGATCATGCAATTTAGACTGAACCCTGAATTCTTTCCTGGCTACAAGTCTCCAAATAATGTTTTCAAACTCTTCTTCCATTTTTTCTGACTTGGACTCAATGAAATTGCCACTACCTTTTTCCTGAGGTCCTACAAAGTACACCTCGTGACATACAAACTCCAAGATAAATTGTTCCAAATATTAACATTTGTTTTTCTACATGAAAGCTACTTCCACTTTAACTGAAGATGCTTTGAGTTTAACATATAGACGCTCAGCTAGATGCCCTCCAGACTCTAAAGAAACTGACTGACTTTAATAAAAAACTGATACAGTACATGAGTGGATTAATAAAATGTGGTAGATGTACGCTGTGGAGTTCTACTCAGCCACAAAAACCAATGGTGAAATAGCACTCTTGTATTGTCCTGGAGAGAGCTGGAACCCGTTCTACTAAGTGAAGTATCACAAGAACGGAAAAACAAGCACTCATTGTCAAATTGGTATTAACTGATCAACATGTATGTGCACATATAGTAGTAACATTCATCGGGTGTCAGGCAGGTGAGGAGGATTAAGTATATTCACACCTAATGGGTGCTGTGCACACTGTCTGAGGGATGGACACACATGTAGTTTTGACACAGGCAGGGCAAAGGCAATATATGTAACCTAAACATTTATACCCTGCAATATGCTGAAAAAAAAAAAAAAACTGATGCACTCATGAAGATTGCTAATCCAACCTGAAGTAGAACAGGAATTAATTACATGTGACTACTTTAATTTTTTTGACCATTTATTTAAAACATTTCTAATTCTTTTATGTTTTGTTTTCCAGCAGTCAAGATAATCATTTTTTTTTCTCTTGAGCTACTTATAGCTCACAAAAAATAGAAAAAGTATATTTTGTAAACAATTTGAAACATTTCTCTTTTTTTGTTTTTTATTTCAAAATAGTAAGGGGTACAAATGTTTTAGGTTACAAGGATCACTTTTGTAATGCTTGAGTCCCAGCTATAGATGGGCCCATCACCCAAATAGTGTTCATGGTACCGAGTAGGTATGTCTTTTCCCCTCCCCTACTCCCCCTGGTTGATTTCCACTGGCTTTTACTTCCCTCTAACTGTGCTCATCAGTTAGTTCTAATTTAATAGTAAGTACATGTGGTGTTTGTTTTTCCATTCTTTAGATACTTAGTAGAATGGTCTCTAGTTCCATCCCGATTGTTGCAAAAGGTATTAATTCATCTTTTTTTACGGCTGAGTAGCACTCCATGGTGTACACATACCACATTTTGTTAATCCACTTATGAAATGATAGACATTTGGGTTGATTTCACATCTTTGCAATTGTGTATTGTGCTGCTATAAACATTCAAGTGCAGGTGTCTTTTTGATGAAAAGTCTTCTTTTACCCAGTAGTGGTATTCCTGGATTGAATGGTAGGTCTACTTTTAGTTCTTTAAGCAATCTTCATGCCGTTTTCCATAGAAGTTGTACTAATTTGCAGTCCCACCAACAGTGTATAAGTGTTCCTTTCTCTCTGCATCCACACCAGCATCTATTGTTTTGGGACCTTTTAATAAAAGCCATTCTGACTGGGATAAGGTGATATCTCATTGTGGTCTTAATTTGCATTTCCCTGATGATTAGTGACATTGAACATTTTTTCATATGTGAAGCATTTATTTTTCTCTCTATTTGATTTCTCCAATATTTGAAAACTATTGAAATGTATTCTTATATTATGGCAATATAGTTATATGTATAAACTCAATAAGAATATATTTTATAAAAGGACAGAATTAGAGATGCTGGATATTTTACCAAGGCTTTGACTAGAATGTCATATTTTCAAATACGCTCAGACTACTTTGAGGAATCATGTTGACTTTATAAAGCCAATAAAAGCTCTCTGGAGGAAAAAGTACTGACCTGATACCTCATCTGTAACATTTCCTGATCTGTGGTGAGTGAAGGATGTCACTTCTGACAGCACCAGGAATCTCAAGTTGCATTGGGACCTCAAAAAAGAGGCATTTACCCGATTTATACAGGAATCTACAGGCAGTTAAATCCTTGGCTTGGCTCTAGAGACCTTTAAGGAACATGAAATTCCTTTAAAAAAGAAAAGGGGTGAGGTTACAGCAAAGCCTATTTTTTAAAAAACCTATGACCAATGATTATTCTTACTGCACTTTATGCAAATAATCAGACCAAGTATATTAAGACTAAAATTTATTTTACAAATAAGTTGGTCCTACTATGGTTCATCTTTAACAAAAATGGGAAACTAGAGAAAGAAAACTATGTCTCCAAAAAAAAGGAAACAAAGAAAGAAACAATTTATTAAATCCTAGCCTTGTCCTTTTGTTTTTAAGTGTTTTATTTGTCCAAAGTTTAGACTAAATCCTAGATTATTTCTTGGCTACAAAAGAAAAAAAATAAGTTGTAATTTTCTTCGTGATGTTTTTTATTTAGCTCCCTAACAGAATAGGTTCATTTGTCCATTCTGATACCCAATTTCTTCTTTAATGATCAGATCATTAATATTATTTATCTCTCATTTTACTTCTGAGAAAATCAGAGTCATTATATTCTGAAACCTAGAGATGATTCATTGAAGCCCACAAATCTTCCTCATCTAAAATCCCACTGGGCCTGGTTTGTTTCTATTGCCAATGCCCTGTCACTATACAGACAGACCTTCCTCCCTCTAGGCCCAGGGACTGTTGTGGAAGATGTAGGCATGTGAGATTGTAAGGCCATAATTACTACAAGTCTGTAACTAAGACTAAGACTACAGTAGCTCCATACTCACAGATAAGTTAATTTTATAACCTTGTTTTTGGCTTTTGGTTTTCAACAATATTGTTTAAAAATTTTTAAGGAGTTAATGAGTGCCTGTCTACTCCCATTTCTGTCTGGCCCAAAACATTTAATTGGCTGTAAGCTTTCATGGCTTTAAAACTCTCCTTAGCCACAGGGGTCTCAGTGAGGGCCTAGATGGACCTAGGGCAAACAGTCACCCTACCCCATCAATGGTGAGACCAAATAAAGTTTGGCCATTGCTACTGCCTCTGGCATATCTTGGCCCAAAGGGGTGACTGTGAACTAAAAATAAAATCATAAGCTCTCTGCTAACTGAATGGACCCCTCTCAGCCAAGGGGATCCTGGAAATACCCTAAAACTGAATGCCCAGCCATGACAGGATGGGAGAGATAAAGCACAATTACAAATGTGCATGATTTCCCTTTCTCATAAATATTCATTCATGACTCCTCCTATGGCTTGTTGAATATGTATATTTGACCACCCCACTCAGTATAAAATCTTGTTCCTTTTGTCTGGCCTTTGAAGCATGTGTGCCTGGCTTCTAGCCAGTTCTCTGCTTTGCAGCCTGGTGGAATGGCCGCCCAGCAGGCTGCTACCCTTTATGAGAAAAAAGCTTTTCTTTTTCCAAAGTATAAATATCATTAATTTTTTTTAGTTAACAGAACCATAGGCTGTTTTTCCTGCAATAGGCCCATTTTCCCATAATAAGTCTAAAAGCACTCATTGGAAAAATGTAACTAAAAATAAACTCTTCCCAATCCAAAAAACCTCTTCACAAAGGTAGAAGAGAAAGAAAACAATTTTATTATTGAATAAGTATTAAAACCAGAATGTGCTGTACATCATGGCATAATCCACTAAAGAAACTGCAAGAGTAGAAAGAATTTGCACACTTTCATGTTGCCAAACAGCTACCCAAAACTCATTACATACATGTTCTCAAGATAAATAATAACTAGTCCTTAGGTAAGAGGACCTACCAGCATCATTTGTCATACATAGGATTAGGATTTGTTATCCTAATTTTACTTGGTAACTAAAGTGACCATTTTAATTAGCTACTTGGCTTTATCCAAAGGAAAAATAGACAATGGCACCTACCTAAGTTAGGCTCCTACTCTGCCACCTACCCTCCCACAGAAAATGGGAGATGGGAGTTCTGTCTTCCTTGATGGTTATATTTCAAAGAGATGGTTCCCAGATTTTTGAGAAAGACATTCCTGGGTCATTAAGTGGGCAAGAGACTTATTTAGCTTTTGAAAAGATTCACATACATTTCAAAGATACAGAAAGAAGCTACAATTACAGCTCTTCTAGAATAAATGCTCTAAGAAAAGTGGGGGGGGGGAGAAGTGTCTTCCTTTATTTTCAACAGGGAGAATTAAGCCTCTTATTTTAAATTTATATTTGCCCTTACATACCCTAATGTGAAGTAACAATCTCACCAGAGCCTTGTGAGACATTTCATTTTTTTTTAAGAAAGCAAAGCAATACTTGATATCTGTTGAACTCTGTACTACTTGCTAGCCTGAGGAATTCAAGTACACATATGAGTGCACTATATTCCTTTAGGTGATGTTGTATATTTGCAAAGCTGGATCTTCAACAATTGCTAAGATAAAAAATAATTACTTATGAAAATCAGTGTGGGATAGGAAAGGAAGATGGCAGTATCTTATTTGATTTCAAGGTGTACACATTAGTAATTGTGATTATTTAAGAATGAAATAAACTAATTCTTCTTTTAATTTATGTGCATTGTTTTTCAAATAACTATCAAATTTCAGAAAATAAATATTTACTAGTTTGGGGACTTTAGTTAATAAACACAATTTTTAGTCATTTCTTTGGGTTTAGATATGCCAGGGAAAAATTACCAATACACTAAGTTTGCTGTGAAAGGAGAAAATTTGGAGCAGCACCCAGCCTCTACAAAACTGTTGTGCTAATTATGGGATTGCAGTAAACTCACCTCAGGTTGTACCTCTTTTCTTCATATAAATGATAAAAAGAAATATATTTGCTTCTCTCCATCCTCTGAGAGTTAAGTGCATATTAATTAGAATGGGGATGATTCTAAAACAATCTTCTTATCTAGGAAAAAACCCCACAGATTTGAGATGATGCCAACTTGAGGTTTTGTTTCATCTCCCCACCCCTGGGGTCCTATATTGCCATAGGAATAATAAAGCATATTATTCACATTTATATGTGCATGAGACTGAATTCATGAAAAAATGACTTTCCACCAAAATAAAAACATCTACACAACAGAGGGCCAGACCACCTGGGCCTAACAATTCATTGAAAAACAGAAACACTCTGACAACACATTCGTCCATAAATTAAATAGTTATTAAAGTGTAAATCCAGCAGTCTTGTGACTAATGAAGAGGATATGACATTGGAAAAGTTCTGTCTTAAGCTAGATAAGTACAACCTATTGCATCTCCATTCTTTGAGGTCTCATGTGTATAGACTATATATCTTCAATGTAGCTAATTATCCAAGCCATAAAGGGAAAAAGATAAGGAAGGAAACAGGGAAATCAGAAAGGAGTTAAACTGTAAGCCATCAACCATTGTGTGTGTCTGTGTTCTCTTATAAATACTGGATTCATAAACCATCGCCAATGAAGGTCATTTACTTTAACTGGAATAAAACACAATAGCAATGCAATTTTCTTAATCTCCTGTATGAGTTTCCTTCCATGCATTACATTTCCATCCTTCATTTCTTTTGTCTCATTTCATGTCTTCCATTATAGTGGCTTTAATATGCTTACTCCCCAATCTCTTATTGGCCCACGTTCAAACCATTTATTGTAAGTAATTAGCTTTAGTGTGTCTGAGCCTGCATTATCTTAGCCTGCTCTGTTTCACAGCAGTGTTTTATAAGTAGTCTTCTTATATCAGAATTTAAAAGAGTAAAAATAGGATCAATGTCTGTTGAGGACACTGCAGCTTAGCTTTTCAGTTTCTAGCAACTAATTGCTCTGTTATATTCATTTGATTAATACCGCAAATCTATTGACATAATGTGCTGTTTCATTTAAAAATAACAGGTTAAGTCAGACAAAAATTTTCAGAAAGGCTTGTTTAATACATAGTCTCTAAATCCAAAATCAAATACCAAGTAACCACAGGATATGCTGGAGAAAACGTGCTTAGAGAGACTTTAGGATGAATAGAAACCAAGTCAAAGAATTTACATTCCGCTTATCAAGACAGCCTTGACGTTTCCCTCAGCTTGACTCAACTTCAGACAGGCTTCTTCCTGATTCTGGGCATCTGACATCTCTTTTCTTAGAGCACTTACTTTTAAAAACTTGTAATTGTAAATTCTTTCTCTGTCCCTCTGAGATGTAAATACTTTGTAAAAGTTTCTTGCTGGTCTTACAACCCTGGAATGTCTTTCTTGAGGAGCTGGGGGCCATCATTTGACACACAATCACGGGGAAGATACTGTCCCTATTTCCCAGTTTTGTAGGAGAATAGGACTCTAACTTCAGTGAGATCCTTGCTTCAAGTTTTAAAACTACCTCCTATCTTGTCAATATAAGAAGTTTACTTTTTCTTTGAATAAATCCAGCTGGCAGACACAGGTGACCTGTGATCTTTCTCTCAACCCACTTCCTAAATATCCTACCTGCTTTTATTTTAGTGGAGTTGAGTTCTGGTCTCTCTCCCCTATTGCAAGAACCTTGAATAAAGTCTTCTTTATCTATCTAACATTGATGCAATTTTGCTTTGACACCCCAATGCCTAATACAATTATAAAAAAATATTCAAAACCATCAGTATTACTTTATAGCATTTTCTAGGACTGACTCTGGGCTATTAGCTGGATGTTATGGAGCTGAAAAATAAGAATCCAAAAGAATAAGCATTTTTATTTCTACTTTATATCAGCAAGTGATTCATACTTCAGATTATTAAATTATCATACACTCATAATAGAAATAATATTTGAAAATAAAACCAAGAAATTATTTTGTCATTCTTGATTTTTCCTTAATTAAATTATTCCTTGACAATATCTATTGATAATAGAGAAAAACATTTCATTTATATCTAGTATAGCATTCAGTTTATTCTACCTTGACATAATAAAACCCAATATATATTCAATAATGTTAAAATGATGTTTATATGTTATCTTTTCCTTGAAATTGAAGTCATTATATATAATATTTGATGCTGGTTTATAATCCATTTTTGAGGTTGAGATTGTCAATGGACTTAGGATGCAAAGGCAAAGGAGTCTGTGTCAGCTGGGTACTGCCATTAATCAAAACAGAGAGAGCAAGAGAGGTAGGATGGTGGGGAGGAGGCAAGATAGTGAGTTCAGTTGCTGACAAATTGAGTTTATGATGCTTGTGATTTAGCCCAAAAAAGATGCCCACTAAGAGCCTAGATATGAGGAAGCAGATTAGGGTCAGAGTTGGCATTTGGAAAGCATGAGGGGAGAAGAAGAATTTCTATAGAAGATAGAAACTTGAAAAATGATGAAAGAGAGGTTAATATTTTCTAGTGAACAGAGGGAAATTGAAAGAATAGATAAATGTTAATTTGTAAATTGGATGTAAACAGATGTAAATAAAAGCTGAAAATAGTCCTATTTAATAGTCTCTCTTTTCTCTCTAAAGTAGAAAGCAATATCACCCATGGTAAATGACATTAGGATGCACAATAAGGGCTTCTAAATGTCTGTTCCATTATGGAGATAGCTCTAACTAAACCAGTTTGAGCGTAGAGCTGTGCAAGTCATTTGTAATCATGCATTGCTTGTAACATTATGTCAATCCATCACTTTCTAAATCACTAACACAGCTGTCACTGTCCTACATAAATATCTCAGGGAGAGAGTTGGTGAGTCACTTTCATTGTGTGTTCTGGTGACAATTTGAACACTCCATACTGTATCTTTTCACAGCTTTATTGACTGTATATAAACACTGGCTGGCGGTTGGGGGAAGCTTGTATCTCTGTATAACTGGCATTAAGCTTGCCTCTAAACTCCTCCTCAATAAAATGCCTTGTGTCCAAGTGTAATCACACCTGCAATCCCAGCATTCTGGGAGGCTGAGGCAGGAGGATCATTTGAGGCAAGGAGTTCAAAACCAGCCTAGGTGACATAGTAAGACTCTGTTTCTACAAAAAATAAGAAAAATTAGCCAGACATGGTGGTATACACCTGTAGTCCAAGGGTCACAGGAAACTGAGTCAGGAGGATCACTTGAGCCCAGGAGTTCAAGGCTGCAGTGAAATATGATGGGGCCATTGCACTCCAGCCTGGGTGACAAATCAAGTACCCATCTCAAAAAAAGAAAATAAGAAAGAAAGAAAGAGGAAGAAAGAAAATGCCTTGAGAAAAATAGAACTATATTTTAATGGAATTTTTTGATTACACTTCTATAGGCATATCGTATGATACTGTGCTTCACTTTATTGCACTTCACATATATAGTGGTTTATTACATACGGAAGGTTTGTGGTAACCCTGTGTCAAGCAAATCAGTTGGCACAATTGGCACAGCATGTGCTCACTTCATGTCTCTGTGTCACATTTTGTTAATTATCACAGTATTTCAAACTTTTTCATTATTATATCTGTTATAGTGATCTGTGATCAGTGATCTTTGATGTTAAAATTAAAATTGTTTTGGGGCACCACAAACCATGCCCCTATAAAATGGCAAACTTGATAAACGTTGTGCGTGTTCTGATGGCCACGCCCCTGTCTCTCTCCCTCTCCTTGGGCCTCTCTGTTTCTTGAGACACAATATTGAAATCAGGCCAATTAATAAATGTACAATGGACTCTCTAAGTGTTCAAGTGAAAGGAAGAGTCACACATCTCTCACTTTAAATCAAAAGCTAGAAATGATTAAGCTTAGCTCACTATCAAGGCAAGTCAAAAGCCGAGATTGGCCAAAAGCTAGGTCTATTGCACCAAACGATTAACCAAGTTGTGAATGCAAAGGAAAAGTTCCTGAAGAAAATTAAAAGTGCTACTCCAGTGAACACACAAATGATAAGAAAGCAAAACATCCTTATTGCCGATGAAGAGAAAGTTTGAGTGGTCTGGATAGAAGATCAAACCAGCCACAACATTCTCTTCTGCCAAAGCCTAATCCAGAGCAAGGCTCTAACTCTTCAATTCTTTGAAGGCTGAGAGAGGTGAGGATGCTCCAGAAGAAAAGTTTGAAGCTAGCAGAGATTGGTTCATGATATTCAAGGAAATAAACTGTTTTTTATAACATACAAGTGCTAACTGAAGCAGCAAGTGCTAATGTAGAAGCTGCAGCAAGTTATCCAGCAGATCTAGGTAAGACAATTGATGAACGTAAAATAGATTTTCAAGGTAAACAAAATAGCCTTCTATTGGAAAAAGATGCCATCTAGGACTTTCATACCTAGAGAGTGTAAGCCAGTGCATGGTTTCAGTGATTTAAAAGATAGGCTAACTCTGTTTACAGGGGTTAACACAGCTGGTGACTTGAAGTTAAGCCAATGCTCATTTACCATTCTGAAAACCCTAGGGCCCTTATGTATTATGCTAAATCTACTCTGTCTGTGCTCTTGAAATGGAACAACAAAGCCTGGATAACGGCACATGAACAGAAAAGCTTCATGGCTTACTGGATATGTTAAGCCCCCTGTTGAGACCTACTGCTCAGAAAGATAAAGATTCCTTTCAAAATATTACTGCTCATTGACAATGCACCTGGTCACCCAAGTACTCTGATGGAGATGTACAAGGACAATAATTGTTTTCATGCCTGCCAACACAATAGTGATTCTGCAGCCTATAGATAAAGGTGTAATTACAGCTTTCGAGTCTTATTATTTAAGAAATACATTACATAAGGCTATAACTGCCATACATAGTGATTCCTCTGATGGATCTGAGCAACATAGATCGAAAGCCTTCTGAAAAAGACTCAACATTCTGGATATCATTAAGAACATTTGGGATTCATGGGAGGAGGTCAAAATATCAACATCAACAGGAGTTTGGAAAAAACTGATTCCAACTCTTCTGGATGACATTAAGGGATTCAAGATCAGTGGAGGAAGTAATTGTAGATGTCAAGGAGACATCAAGCAAAAGAACTAGAATTAGAAATGGAGCTTGAAGATGTGATTGAATTGCTGCAATCTTATGCTAAAACTTTAATGGATGAGCTTCTTATGAATGAGCAAAGAAAGTGGTTGCTTAAGATATAATTTACTACTGGTGAAAATGCTGGGAACATTGTTGACATGACAACAAAGGACATAGAATATTCCATAAACTTTGTTATAAAGCAGCAGTAGAGTTTGAGAGGATTGGGTCCAATTTTGAAAGAAGTTCTATTGGTCAAATCTTATTTTTTTCTTTTTCTCTATTACCTGTATTTTGCTTTAATCAAACGCTATTAAATATCATTACTACAGAGACATCTTTCATGAAAGGAAGGGTCAATCAATGTTGCAAACCTCCTTTTTCTCTTATTTTAAGAAATTACAGGACAGGCACAGTGGCTTATGCTGTAATCCTAGCACTTTGGGAAGCCGAAGTGAGAGGATTACTTGAAGCCAGGGGTTCGAGACCAGCCTGAGCAAAAGCGAGATCCCATCTTTACTAAAAATAGAAAAAATTACCCAGGTGTGGTGGTGTGCACCTGTAGTCCCAGCTACTTGGGAAGTTGAGGCAGGAAAATTGCTTGAGCACAGGAATTTGAAGTTGCAGTGAGTGATGATGATGCCACTGCACTCTAGCCCAGGTGACAGAGCACGACCCTGTCTCAAAAAAAGAAAAACAAAAAACAAAGAAAGAAAGAAAAGAAAAGAAATTGCCACAGCCACCCCTAACCTTCAACAACCACTATCTTGATCAGTCAGCAGCCATCAACACTGAAGCAAGACCCTCTACTAGCAAAATGATTATGACTTGCTGCAGGCTCAGATGACCATTAGCAACTTTTAGTAATAAAGTATGTTTTAAATTAAAGTATGCACATTTTACACATAATGCTCTTGCACAATTAACAGACTACAGCATAGTGTAAACACAACTTTTATATGCACTGATAAAACAAAAATTTTGTGTGACTTGCCTTATTGCGATATTTGCTTTATTGCATTTGCCTGGAACCAAACCCACAGTATGTCTAAAGTATACTTGTATTTACAAAACTCCATGAACCTCTGAAAAATATATATGGACAGAGTGCACCTCTCTCCCCTTCATCACTCATTGTTGGAGCTCAAAACAGTTTGGGGCATTAAGAGTCAATAAATGTTTCTGGAAGCTGAATGTATTGTCTGACTTTTTGTTTAAATCTTGTATTGCTTTACTCTTTAACTTCTCATATACTTATGCTTTATTTCACCAATTAGATTTTAAGTTTTTGGGAGGAGTAACTCTAGTTACAACACTGCATATTGAAGCCCCTATTGACTTCAAAAGAAAACTTTGGGAGAGGCAATTCTGTAGGAAAACCACATTATGTAATGCACCCCATGGCTAGCCAAAAATCCTTTAAGAATTATAAACACAATTGAAATTTCCTTTTAATAGTGAATATATCATAAGAACATATTATGTATGTTCTCAAATTTATTTTTTTTAATTTTATTTTGAAGTAGTCATTGATTCATGGGAGGAAATAACAGTACTAATAGTAGAAAATGTTAATATTTTTAGTGTATACAGAATTCATGCTTACCAGAAGATAGACAATTTAGTCAAAATTTTGAAATTCATTACTTTTTTATTTTTTTTTCTGTGCTTTTTAAGGAACAAAAATTTTTATGGATGATAATTTAAATAGTTATTTGCATTTTAAAATGAATTATAGAATAGTACTAAAAAATGCACTCTTGATCAATATCTAGGTGTAACCTATGAAAGGAGAAATATGTGCCATTCTATTTCTAACCTAGAAAAGAAATCAAAATAGTGAAAGCTGCATCTGCAAAGTAATTCTCATTAGTTACTACTTTTTCTTCTAACTGGAAATCTTTCCAATGATATGCAATGAGAAAAGAATTCTGTAAAAATTAGGAGAATAGGAACAATGAAAATGAGAAAATACAAATGAAATTTTTACACAATAGCCAGAAAAACTCCCGCATTGAGAACAGAAAAATGTTCAAAGTACCTTATTGTGGTAGTAAAAACAGCACTGCCACCTGCTGGTAAGAACAGAAATTGCAAGCCTGGAAAGTGAAAGGATTTAAATTTAACACTTTTCCCTTGAGACTGTCGCATTTTTATGTCTAATGCTTCAAAATTGCTTAATTATTTGATAAAATATAATTTTATCAAAATTATTTGATAAAATATAATTTTATCAAATTTTAATAAAAGACTTTAAAAGATATTGTATAACACCTGTAACTAAAAGTTGTGAACTGTGTTCTTTTTAATCTATGAAGTTAACTTCAGTATATTCTAGTGAAAAACGGAAAGGCTAAGTTTTGGAGCCACAGATATCTGGATTCGAGTTTAAGATCTGACACTAGCTTTGTGGCTTTGATAACTTAATTTCCCTGGGCTTCGGTTGTTTCACACGTGAAACAATAAAGAGTGGTGTAGTGAGTATAAAATGTGTACCATATTAGCATATTTCCTCATACCAGTGTTGATGAAACTCCTTTTATAAAATTAATAAAAGGTCATAAGGTGGGAACTGTGATAGAGGCCAGAACTCTGCAAAGCTATAGGCATAGTTAAATATATATAGAACCAGCCATTGTTCCCTACCTTGCTTTCCTATAGTTGCTTACTACTCAGGAGTCACATAGCTGATGGTCACAAACATTCTTAGCTTTCTTCATTGTTCTCATAGAAAACATCACCCTTGTGAAAACTAGGGCTTATCTTTGAGATATCTACCAGACCCTGCATCTGATGGACCAGCTGATCCAACAAGACCAGTGACCCATACCATGGAACTGACTATTGATCTTGCAACCCTCTACCTGAGAACTGACTCAGAGCAAGAAGGAAGACAATTTCTGTCTCCAACCCTATGAGTTTATTCCCAGCCAATCAGAACCAATTCCCTAGCTCTTTGCACCCACCAAGCTGTCTTTAAAAACCCTGGCCCAAAAATTCTCAGTGAGACAGATTTGAGAAATTCCTCCCATCTCCTCACTTGGCTCTCTGTGTTATTAAATTTTTTCTCCACTGTAACCTCTGCTGTCTCGGCGTATTGGCTTCCTCCTGAGCAGCTGGCAACAAACTTGGCTGGATGATAGCATTGGGCTCTTAATACAGTACTTTGCAATGAAGGCTTCAGAAGCAAAAGTTTTTTTCTGATCTTCTCCTGTCATTTTGTCTCTTAGTCCCATTCTCCCCCAAGGCTAGCCATAGAAAATAGAATGCCTCTTCCCTAATGCAGGTCATAGAAACCAGAACTCCTTTTTCCCAAAGCCAAGCCATGAAACCTAAAAATATTCAGTGTAAAACTTGGTCATAGGCTGGGTGTGGTGGCTTGCATCTATAATCCTAGCA
>VBSM01002608.1:41847381-41885017 GCA_008086735.1 Cheirogaleus medius
AAATAATGGGATAATTTTGAAGTTTAAGACATTACTAGGGCTTCTTTAGTACCTCCAGCTTAGTTATGCCAAATTTGCCCCATTTTCCTTATCAGAATTTCTCATATTGTAATTGGCTCCATGAACAAATACAATATCACACACCCCCACATATGCTTTCCCTGTAGCTTTCTTATGTTTTGGATTCCTAGGCCTGTAGCACTCAATGATCAAAACTTTATAATCGTTCTGTTTAACCCTTCTACATTTTGAGTTGTCTCCCAGAAACAGCAGACTCTTTGTAGGATATTAATGCCAAGACTCACCATGTGACTTCTGAATAAGCCCCTTGCATGTATTACAGTCCAGCTGGGTCCCTTGCCCACCACTATATTGAGGCCAATATATGGAGACAGAAGGTGTTGTAGCAGAGAAAGAATTTTATTTTGCAAGACACCAGGTGAGGAGATGGAAGTCATCTCTCAAATCTGTCTCCTGAGAATTTTGGGACTAAGGTTTGTAAAGGTGGTTTGGCTAACAAAGGGCTAAGGATTGGTCTGCTGATTGGTTGGGGGTGAATTCATAGGGAGATGGATTTGAAGCATTTCTTCTCTCTCCCAGGTGAAGTCATCTGCAACATATCACCTTTCTTCCTTGGCAACCCTTGCTGTCTCAGGAATTGGCTTTCTGTGTGGCAAGTAATCAGACCTAGGACAGACCCCCCCTTGTGGGTTCAGTAACAGCATTACTATCACATTATTCCTGCACTCAACTAAACTACTCTTGTATCTATCCATGAACTATCCTGTAGTGTTATGTCTATGTTATCACTGAGCTACGCACTAATGCAGGAAAAGAAGGAATTTACCAAGTGGTATTCTCTAATTTTTTTTCCCCCTGAAAGGAAGAGCCTTAGTCAAAATTTAAAAACAGGTAAATTTTTTTCCATTGTTTTTCAACTTTCTAGCAACCTTTCTTGCTCAGCTCAAGTCACTCTACCCTAAAGAATACATGCTTCCATATTTTTAGAAGAAGCCCTAGTAATGTCTTAAACTTCAAAATTATCCCATTATTTTCCCCCCTCTTTTGCTTTGAAGGAGCACAGGGAATTTCACCCCAAAATATGACTCCCTAGCATAATGAGTATTTTGAATTAAAGACCCTTAGAGATCAACAGGCCTTGGGAGAGACTTTTTCTCAGTCCACAAAGCAGAACAACTGCTCTTTTCCCCCTCCCTGTTATCCCATTATCCATTGCAGAAAAGACCAAGCATGTGACCACACCTGAATAGACCCTTTCACAAGAATTGTCTATCTCCAAGGATCATTCAAATTCCAGAGAACTATTTACAAGTTAATCTTTATTCACAGATACATTCATTCACCCCAGTAATCATTTATTACCATTCAACAGAAATCCTCTTCTCCCTTTCTCATTACCTGTTTTGCCAGGATCCATGCCTCCATTCTTTCTGTAACCAAAAGATAGTATAAGCTTCTGAACACCATTAGGATGCTGGGCAATCAATCCGTGCTTCTCCCTGCATCTACTGTAGTAATAAATTTGTAAAGCCTTTTGGCTTGTTAATCTGCCTTATTGCTAGTTGATTTTTTCAGTGAATCTTCCAGGGCAAAGAGAGAATTTTTCCTATGCCCCTACAACTTTCAAAACTAAAGTTTTAGTCCCTCAGAGCTTAAAGTTAGAAATAAAAATTTATGATTAAATCACTGGCAACAAAATGTGATTACTGCTCCCCCCATCATCTTAAATGTGTTTATTAGTTTTATATTCAGCAGTTTCCAACCCTGATTTTGTTACAAAAAGTTCTGCATTTGTCCCTGAGACCGCATCAGAAGAACAAGGACAAGTGGTTTGAGGAGAAGGAAAGGGGAGTTTATTAATTTGCCAGCAAATGAGGAGATTGGCAGACTCCTGTCTCAAAGTACCAATGTCCTGCCTCTGACCAGAAGTACAGAGCTTTTAAAAGTTCTGATTAAACACATAATCCCATCTTCAACTAAGACAATCTCATGATCTCCACGCATATTTATCCCATCTTTGGCTAAGACAATTTCATGACCTCTACCTTATTCATCCCATCTTTGGCTAAGACAATCTAATGACCTCTACCTGGACAATTCTCTTGAGTCATTTCTTGTGGCACAAAGAACAAAGGACACTCTCCTGCCCCTCCCAACCATGGGCCTCAGGCAGGGATATATGTTTTAGTTCTCAAAAAGGGTAAGGGGGTTTTGAAGAGACAGAAAACATTTTTAAACTTTTTTAGGCCATTCTCTTACAACTTCACTTTAGAATCACCTGGGAAATTTTTAACAAATAAACTTAATTTGTTCTGGATGGGGTTTAAACATTGTTAGTTTTAAAAGTTTCAAAGGTGACTTTAATTTATAGTCATTGTTGCCAGCCTCTCAACCCAGACTCTAGTTAATGAATTTCAAGAGATAAGGAATAGATTTTTGCATAGGTTTGAGAGGGAGAATTGTACTAAAATCATAATGTTTATTTCTTCTGAATAAGTAAAATGTGGATACAAAGACAGTAAAGTAACTGGAAAAAGTGGAGCTCAAAGGACAAATCTGTAGAGGAAATACTAGCCTCCTTTCTTACAAACATCTTCATCACTAGTATGATTCTCTTAGGGACTTATTGAACTTGGAGAAACCCATCAATAGTTGATTATTTAACATTGTTTCCAGTATTATTCTTTTCTTTTCAAGCTGATTTTAATGAGGCAAAATTTTTATACTGTAAAACATACCATTTTTAAATGTAGACTTCAATGATTTTTTTTAAATAAAGACACTAATATTGCCATCACTGCTGTGCCCTTTTGCAGATGTGATGATAGCTATTTCTTCAGTATAGCATTAGCCATTTCTCCAGTGAGCTCTTCTTCATAATGAGTGGTTTTTAGAAATCAAGATTCATTTGCTTACGTGTGCTCACTCTGACAGAACTATCATTACTTCTAGCCCTTTCAACAAACAGAATCTATACCATGTCTTTATGTGCTTATTTGACATAGTCTCTCTTCTTTAGAGAAATATCCATTTGGATCCTTTGTCCACTTTTTCACTGGGCATTCATCTTTTTATTATTGAGTTCTATCTAAGAGTTCTTTATATACCTTATATATTTTTGATACAAGTACTTTATCAGATTAGTGATTTGCAAATATTTTCTCCTATTCTTTGGGTTATCTTTTTACTTTCTTGATGGTACTGTTTACAGCATAGAAGTGTTTAATGTTGATAAAGTCAAATTTATCTTCTCTTTTTTAAAATGCTGTCACTTTTCTTTTGGTGTCATATCTAAGGAACCATTGTCTAATCCAAGTTCAGAAAGATTTACTTCTTCATTTCCTTCTAAATGTTTTAGAAGAAACACTTACATGTTGTAGCTCTTCTGTGTAGATTTATCACCCATTTTGAATTAAGTTTTACTGTGTTTCCCTGAAAATAAGACCTACCCATAAAATAAACCCTAGCAGGATTTCTAAGCATTTGCACAATATAAGCCCTACCCTGAAAATAAGACCTAGTGATGGGCGTGGCTACGCAGCATATCTGTACAACCCATGCATTTCGTCGCCGAGCGGTAAAGAAGATGAGCAGCCCTTCTCATCTGCTCTATCGTGACAGCTACTATCCCAGAGGTGACCGGAAAGGTGCAGGCAGCCCCACCAAGGTCGGCTCCCCCGACAGGTCCAGGCCATCCTGTGCATGCTGCAAGCTGAGGCTTTGAGGGGAAAATAACACATCCCCTGAAAATAAGCCCTACAGTGTCTTCTTGAGGAAAAATAAATATAAGACCCTGTCTTATTTTCGGGGAAACATGGTATATATAGTATAAGGTAGGGGTCCAACTTCATTCTTTTGCATATGGATAAATTATCATCTATATCAGTAAAGACAAATATGAGAACATATACAATTATACAGAAAATATATATTTATATTTACCTATGTAATTACCTTTTCTAATATTCATTATTTGTTCATGTGAATTAATTTTGACTTAGTGTCATTTCCTTTCAACCTCAAAAACTTGAGTGTTTCTTGTAAGGCAGGTCTGAGAGGAGCAAATTCTTTCGGTCTTTGTCAATATGGGAATATCTTTATTTCACCATCACTTTTGGAGCACATATTTTCTGATTATATAATTTGTGATCAATATTTTTTCTTTTGATATTTTGACTATGTCATCCCCCTATCTTCTGGCCTCAATTATTTTGGATGAGAAGTCACCTATTAGTTGTATTGTTTTCTTTTTACGCATAAGTGGGTTTCTCTTTGTTGCTTTCAATATTTTCCCCTTTTCTTTCAATTGTTTGAATATGATGTGTCTAGCTATGAATCTCTTTATGTTCATCCTACTTAGAGTTTGATGACCCTCTTGGCTATAGTTAAGACATTATTTCTTCAAATATTTTCCTCCCCCTTTCTCTCCTTCTGTGATTCTAATTATCCTATGTATTGGTATGTTTGATGGTTTCCCACAGTATCTGAGGCTCTTATTTTAACTAATTCTTTTTACTTCCTAATCCTCAGATAGAATAATTTCCATTGGAAGATCTTCAAAGTTGCTGATTATTTTATCTGCCATATTTAATCTGATGTTAAGTCTCCCTAGTGAATTTCTCATTTCAGTTATTATACTTTACAATTTCAAATTTCCTTTTGTTCTTTTCTATAATTTTTTATTAATATTCTGTCCTTAGTGAGTTATTTTGATCATACTTTAATGAAATTCTTTAAATATGATTTTCTTCAGTTATTTGAACATATTATAATAGCTGTGTTGAAGTTTTTGCATGCTAAGGCTAATATCTGCCTCTTCTGATGGGTTTCATTGATTATTTTCCTTGAATATGTTAATGATTTCCTGCTTATTTACATGCTTCATAATTTTTTTTTTTTTGAAATCTAAACATTGAATAAAATATACTGTGGCAAACTTTGAAATTTTATTCCGCCTGAGTGAATCCAGAGATCCCTGTTAAATTTCTTGTTAGTCTGCTGCTGTTGCATGTTTCAATCAGCGTTTCAACCTCAGGCTGGCAGCAACATTGACCACTGAAATTTCCAGTGACTGGAAAAATGCCCAGGGGCCTTGAGCTTTACTGTATTCTACTCCAAATCAAGCAGCCTCCTCCACCAACAAAACTGCTGGTTTTCACAGTCTGCACTACCCTCATAGTACTACTATGATGATGAAGCTGGTGAAGGAAAGGTAGCATCTCCAAATTAAAACCTCAGAGAAACCCATTTTTCTTATCCAAGATTTAGGGTTTTTTTGGTAAATAAATATTTCCCAGTTTGTTACATGCCTTTATTTGATTTTCAGAGTCCTAAAGTGGTTCTTTATGACAATTTTGTCTAGCTTTGTTGCATTATTGCACTTCAGGAGAGGATTTGATCAACTCCTTATTCAACCACTCCAAATGTTTTGTTCACTAAATCGGGTTTTTACAGTGTATGTGGCAGTAATACTAAGAATAATTTATGTGTATAACAGTGTGGTAGATAGAATTCTGAAGATGCTTCCCCAAGATTCCCATCCCCTGGCCCATTTATTGAAACACTTATCTAGATGCTGTGGTAAAGGGACTTTGCTGATGTAATTAAGATTATAGACCTAAAATAGGGAGCTTATCTTGCATTGTCCAGGTTGGCCCAATCTAATTACATGAGCCCTTAAAAGCAGAGAATTTAATGCAGGTAGGGTCATAAAATGTAGCAAAAAAAGGGGGTAGGAATGGCAAGACAGAGGGGAAGTCAGAGAGAATCAAATCTTGAGAAGGAGTTGACTATTTCTTCTTTATTGCTAGTTTTAAAGATGGAAAAAGTACGGGAAAGTGCATGAGCCAGAACATGTGGGTGGTCTCTAAGATACCCATACATTATTCAGCAAAGAAACAGGAATCTTAGTCCTACAGTGCCATGGACCTAAATTTTCCCAACAACCTGAATGAGCTTGGAAGTGAATTCATTCCCAGAGCCTCCAGAAATAAATGCAGAGACAATAATTTTATTTCAACTTGCAAAACCTAGAAGGGATATCAGGGAACCAGGTGAACCACACAGTGCCTGGACTTCTGACCTACACAACTATGAGATATAAAGGAGTATTTCTTCATGACACTAAATTTGTAGTAATCTATCTGTGTCAGCAATAGAAAACTAATAATCCAGTATTGGATAAAAAATGTGTTGTAGATAATGACAACCAGGTTTCTCAATCTTAGAGAAAGGATTTACAAATAAGTAAATGGAAGATTAACATGAACTCTGGATAAACATAGAAATAGATGTGTTGATATGCAAATCTGTTTTTAAATGCCATTCTTTGATAAAAGGAATCAGAGCTCCTTGCAGAAGGGAAAGTATAATGCAAGAGGAACCTGGAGCATTTTGTGGTGCTGAACAATAAGGATGTGCTCAAATTATGATGTAGATATGTAAAAAAATAAATAAATAGAAGTCAACCTGATGGCGCTCCCAATGTCCAAATAGAAAACAATTTGACAAAACAATTAATGGATACTAGTACCCATAGAATAAAATAATTATCAATGAGTGTATACTTATACAAATAAATAATTGAACAACTTTAAATAATAGTAGGGATGGAACAGTTCTTTCTTAGAGTAGAATCCTAATTAATACACATTAAAAATGTGATAGAAATAGAAAATCACTACTGACAAAACCATAGAAACATCAGTGGATGCTAAAATGATAGATGAAAATTTGCTGAGAAACAGGATATTTGCATGGTCTCAAAGAATCTCTCGAAGAGACAGTTCATAATAACAGAAGGGAAAATGAGGTTAGAATGATCAGTGCTGGCAGATACATACCTTAACCAACTGACCAAAGTTCTGTCATATACAGACATCATGTACTCACTGATATGATGCACTGAGAAGAGCATGACATCCTTTTTGCAAAACATATAACATCAATATATTATAATGAAAACATCAGACAAAATAAAATTGATGGATATTCTGCAAAATAATTGGCCAATCCTTTAAAAACCATCAAGGTCATATGTGGTGGTCAGCCTCCAGGATCATCCTAATGCTGATCTTAGTATTCACATCTCCTGGTATTCACACCTTTTTGTGGTTTCCTCCCACATTGTACCAGGGAAAGTAGGCAGAATTCTAAAGCTGTCTTCCTGTGTTCCTGGCTTATTCAACCAAATAGGAATATAGGTCCTGTGGTGAAGAGACTTTGCAGATGTAATTAAGATCACTAGAGTTGTCTGTATGACCAGTAGAATGTGATAGGAGAAATGATATGTCATTAACAAATTAAGTCATACAAGACACTGTGGTTTCAGTTCTGGCTGCTCTCTCACTTTCCTTTGAAACATTCACCCTGAGGACAGTCAGTTCCTTGTAATGAGGCCCTAAGAAGAGGCTCATATGTTGAGCCTTCTTCTAACAGCCATGTGAGCACATTTTCTTATAAGCAGATTATCCAATCCCAGGCAAGCCATCGGATGATTACAGCCCTCATAATCGACATCTTTATTGCAACCTCTTGAGGGATCTCAACCTGGAACCACTCAGCACAGCTAGCTACACCTGAAATCCTGACCCACAGTAACTGTGAGATAATAAGTATTTGTTGTTTTAAGCCACTAAAGTTATTTGATACATAAGAATAGAGAAGAAGTACATCATGAAAGGAAAAGACTAAACAACTGTTCCAGATTGGAAAAGATTAAGGAGCTATAATAAATAAATTTAATGTGAGATCCTAGACTGGACTTGGACCAGATAAAGACCACTAATGTGGCAAAATTATAATAAAGTCTGTAGATGAGTTAATAGTATTATGACAATGCTAATTTCTTGGTTTAGATAATTGTTCTATGGATATAGAACAAGTTTACATATGGATATATAACATATTAACACCAGGGGAAGCTGGGTATAGCTTATAAGCGAATTGCTTGTACTATTTTTACAACTTTTTACAAGTCTAAAATCGCTACAAAATAAACTTTAAAAGAAATTGAGATACTAAATTTAAAAGAAAAAATAGGTTATCAATTCCTAAGGATAATTTTCGCTAAAACACTAAAATATTTTAATCCAATTTACCCATTCAGTTTTTCAGAGTGGATTGTGTCTTTTACCTATTTTTGATTACTCTTCTGTAATGTATAAGAGTTAATGTTGGCCGGGCAGGGTGGCCTGTAATCCTAGCACTCTGGGAGGCCAAGACGGGTGGATCATTTGAGCTCAGGAGTTCGAGACCAGCCTTAAGCAAGAGTAAGATCTCGTCTCTACTAAAAAAAATATAGAAAGAAATTAGCCTGACAACTAAAAATATATAGAAAAATTAGCTGGGCATGGTGGTGCATGCCTGTAGTCCCAGCTACTAAGGATGTTGAGGCAGAAGGATCATTTGAGCCCAGGAGTTTGAGGTTGCTGTGAGCTAGGCTGATGCCACGGCACTCACTCTAGCCTGGGCAACAGAGTAAGACTCTGTCTCAAAAAAAAAAAAAATTAAAAAAATAAAAAGAGTTAATGTTTATTGTACTTTGGCACAAAAAAAGGCTGAAGTAACCTAAATGTGTTGCTGTGAGGGGAAAAGAGCATTATAGCTCAAATTAATGTCCAATCTGATTTCTCTGAAAGTATTATACTGAGTATTTTGATAAGCCAAGATGAATTAAATACATCCCTTCCAAAACAAATTATTTTTATTTTTTTTATTTATTTTTTTTTTGAGACAGAGTCTCACTCTGTTGCCCCGGCTAGAGTGCCGTGGCATCAGCCTCGCTCACAGCAACCTCAAACTCCTGGGCTCAGGCGATCCTTCTGCCTCAGCCTCCCAAGTAGCTGGGACTACAGGCATGCGCCACCACGCCCGGCTAATTTTTTCTATATTTTTAGTTGGCCAATTAATTTCTTTCTATTTTTAGTAGAGATGGGGTCTCGCTCTTGCTCAGGCTGGTTTCGAACTCCTGAGCTCAAACAATCCGCCCACCTCGGCCTCCCAGAGTGCTAGGATTACAGGCGTGAGCCACCGCGCCCGGCCCACAAATTATTTTTGTAAGCATCAGATATTTTATAATAAACTGTCTATAAAATGTATCCTACTCATATAAATCATATATCAATCTGTCATATATGGGAACTATTATATGAAAGAATTTTTCTAATATGTATTTAATAATAAATATGGTTTACATTGAATTAAATACATCTTTTGAGATACCAAAAATCATTGGATTAAATTACATTCACCTAATTCAAAGGTACACTTATTTCCCTTTCCCATCCATAAAATGTGCTTAAATTCATAAAAAGAGATAAGCCAAATTTCAAAATCTGTATCATTTAATGAAGTCAAACACTTAAAACAATCTAGTATAAATATTCTGATTTAATAAAAGGTATGTATATATATATATGTGTGTGTATAATTGTTACAATAAAGGAAATCTTGAAAGAAAATAAGTCTAAAATTTATTTATATTTCCCTCCAATTCACATAGTAAAGTCAATTGCATACAGTTCTTTCCATGTATAAGAGTTTTGCATTTGTATTTTCTACAATTGAGGAAATCCAAATGTCAAAAAGGTTTAAGACATATACGTACATCCAATTATGTACAAAATCACAATAGGTCAACTTATAAGTTCAAACTTACTTAAAGAATCTTTATAAATTGTGGAAAATACATTTCATCAACAATTTTGTTCTGGAAGTACCTTATCAACTCATATGATCTAAGTGAATTACAAAGTAAAAACAATGATTATAAATTACAGTAGTGTCTGTATTGCCCTATCATAAAAGGAGGTATTCTTTCTAAACATGTATATTATAAATAGAAGAGTCTGATGCTCTTTAAGCACCAAAATTATTTTCACTTTAACAATTTTCCTTAAAAAGTTTATGTATCACCTTATAAAATTAAGTATACTGAATACAATGCAGGCCTTGATAATTAAGAATTTTTATGAATGCCGATTATTTAGTGACCTCTTTACCAACCTATTTCTATGTATGGGGTGATTTTTTTCTTCTCTCTAAATTAAGTGGCCCCATACTCTGGTTTCTCTTCAGATTGTATGAATCTTTCACCTTTTAAATTAAGTGGCTCTAGATTAATATGTTTGTATAGTTATTCTGTTTCCTTTCTTACTGTCATTTCACATCTCCATCAGTGAGTTCCTCAGAATTTGCCATTACTTTACAGCTATGAAATTCTTCCATTCTATTCCCTGCTTCCACAGAAGCCCTAAATGGTCCTTTGGCCTTGGCTCCAACAGGAGGCATCATTTAAAATGCATCTGGCTAGGTGGGAGAGAGATTATCAATCCAGGTGTCATTTGTTTGTTGCCCTGTCTATCTTTCCCTGTCCTGTTGGTTGCTATGAATTTCTTGCTTTCTACTAAACACCTGGATTTTTGGTTACGTATTTGGCTTCAGTCTTTGGTGTTTATACGTTTCTGGTTTAAGTAGGTCTGTCTTTGAGATTCCTGATCCACAGCTCCTTTCCTCTGATATTCAAATGTGCTTCCTTGCCTAACTCCTAACTCATTCGTTTTCCTTGAATTTCACTTTATAAATGGTACTAGGTTCTTGAACCATCATTGGCCATAGATTACCACAAAACATAATCTCTTAAATTCTGCAGATTTTTAGTGCTTCTGATCCTGGTTTCCTATCAGGTCATTACTCACAGTTTCAGTTATCCTGATAGCAGAGTATATAAAACACTGCTTGTAGAAAACTAACCTAGGGGAAAGCAGATAGAGGAAACCTGATAACGAATCTTATTAAATTAGTAACCTTTATTTAACAAAAATTTCAGATGGAATCATCTCTAGATTTGAACTTCAACACTATTTTTAAATCAGTAAAACTTAAGTTATTTTTGTTGATGTTCATTAATCTATTAATATATCCTCCATATTCTGAGCAAAGTTGGTGTTAAGTGTGACCTCAGGCCAGGCGCGGGGGCTCACGCCTGTATTCCTAGCACTCTGGGAGGCCAACGGGTGGATGGCTCAAGGTCAGGAGTTCAAGACCAGCCTGAGCAAAAGCGAGACCCCATCTCTATTAAAAATAGAAAGAAATTAATTGGCCAACTAAAAAATATATAAAAAAATTTTATCCGGGCATGGTGGCACATGCCTGTAGTCCCAGCTACTCGGGAGGCTGAGGCAGAAGGATCGCTTGAGCCTAGGATTTGAGGCTGCTGTGAGCTAGGCTGATGCCACGGTACTCTAGCCTGGGCAACAGAGTGAGACTCTGTTTCCAAAAAAAAAAAAATCTGACCTCAGAAAAAAGAGTGAAGTTATAATGTTATCCAGCTTGCGTAACATTTTAATAGATATCTACCACATGCAAAACACTATTTTAGGTACTATAAGTAATGTGCTAGGTGATTGGCCTTTAAAATAAGAAAAATTAAAGTATTGAGTATGTAAGTATTGGTCAATAGCTTATGAAGAAATCTTTTCTTGTCTAGTTGGCACTTTACTGGAGTTGGCACTTTCCTCTGAAATATATATAATTGAATAATACTATCACAGAATCATAAAAGTGTTAAAAATCATCAATATCAATAAATTACCTCCTGGAATTCTTGAGTTAAAGTGAAAATATCTGTATACAATGCTGATATTCCTTTCTTTTTATATATCTATATTACTTTTATGTATAAATATCCTAAATAAATACAATCATACTGAATTGTACCAAACACAAAATAAAATAAGAGTTAACTCAAAAAATCAAAATCAAAGATCATTTAACATAAGAAACGTAGTTAAAGTATTATATCCCCTCAGTAAGCCCAATAAAATATATGTAATCATTTAAATATTTTATTGTATTTTCATTTTAATAGATTCAGGGAGTATAAGTTGAATTCCATTACAAGTATATATTGTATGGAGGTAAAGTCTGGGCTTTTAGTGTACCTATCATCCCAACAGTATATATTGTACATAAGTAATTTTTCATCCCTCACCCCCTCCCACACTCTTTCGAGTCTCTAATGTCCACAATGCTGATATTTCTGTATTCATTACATACTAGGACACAAAGAAATGAGTAACCTATATTCTAATAGTTTAATAACTTGTTTCGATAAAGGCCAGGCTACATTTAAACATGTAAATTTAAAAACAAATTACATGATAAAGCTGGCTTTAAATTCATGGGCTTTCAATAATAATTTCAAGAACTCATCGCATAACTCTGATTAGTTTAAATTTTTATCCCCAAAATTTTCTAAATAAACTCAAACTATTGGCATGAAAATTAAAATGAAACAAGTTATAAAAGGGATAGAAACATCGCTGTTTTTAAAATGTAAATTTTTAACCGATTCCTGGCTTTTTTTCTTGTTATTAGTTGAGGATTTCATACCTAGACAATGGGAGACAAGTGTGAGTATCTGTGTGTGTGTGTGAGTGTGCACGTGCATGTGTGTGTTTGAGGCTTTTGGTGGTCTTTGAAGGCACAGGTTTGTTTCTTGTATTAAAAAAACAGATGAGTACACACATGTATAAAAATACATTTGATTATAAAACATAAATTTTTAAAATATAATTGTCCATATTTGGTAAATAATGCTGCATGGCAAAGTGTGTTCTTAGAAATGGAGGTGAATTTTCCAGCCATAAAAGTAGTCTCTTCATTTCACCCTTCTTTTCCTTCTTTGTTGAAATCCTGTTGTACTGAAACAGTAGTCACAGCTGCATTCTGATTTTGAAATGACACCTCTGTGCCAGATGATGGTGGTTTATACAGAAAGATTGCAAATCCATTGAAGAAAATGGTGATAATTTTACAAGTAACAGCTAAATATATAAAAAAAAATTAATCATGCATCTGGGTCTTTAGATATTAGAAAAATTAATTCTCTTTGAGAAATTCTTCATGAATACAAACTCACTACTTTAAAGAGAATAATTACATGGGCATTACAGTTCTATGTTTTAAATTTTTTTAAAACATTAGGGAGAAAGAAATAAAACATTTCTATACAATTCAATGAACTAGTATTTATTTTCTTTCAAAACAATAATAATGTATAATAAAAATTACCCTATTGTTATAATTACACTTTCTTATAAAATAAATATTCTATAGGATTAAATAAATTCATGTTCTATTTCTAAATTTGTTAACACAATACCATATCTATAAAAAATTACAAGCAACCAAAAGTCAATGATAAAGGAAACTTACACCATCCTTGAACCTGAATAATAAGTTGCAGAATTTTTCCAAGATAGAAAATAATTATAAAAATAAAAAAGACTTTTGAGTTCTTAGGAGAAAGCCCCTATGGAAAAAAGGCTTTGGAGTTCTTAGAAGAAAGCTTAGGAGAAAGCACATTCAATGCTTCACCAGATCTATTCTTCATTATCGGCAAAAAATATAAAACGTTAAGATTTACTTCACAAGCTTTGATTTATTATAGTATAAGCATTTAGTGTTAGCTGACTAAATTAATGTGGTCTTACAGTGTAGCTTTTGCACTAGCTAGTTTATTTTTGTTAATCGTTAGTATTTTATTTAAAAATCTGTATTTGAAAAACAGGAATGCTCATCGATCTAAGCAATATCAGATTCATAGGGAGATTAGTTACATAGATACAACTGTTACAACTTTTTTGGTTTGTTTGTTTTTGAAAAATTAAAGGCATATGTGTTTTGGGGGAAAAAATTCACATTCATCATTGAGTAGAATAAGGAGTGATTCATTATACACATATTTTGGCTAAAAAGTACAAACAAAAGGGATTAAATACATTTTAAACATAAACACATTGAATAAACAATGGTTTTTAACAATAGGTAGAGTGATGGGATGATTAATTTTGTCTATTCTAGCCAATATTTACTCTGCCAATATTTTTTGAATTTATATATTTATTCCTTCAGTGGATATTCTATTACTTTGTCATCGTAAATTCAGACAGTATACTCTGTGTTTAAACACATGTAAGAATAATAAGCCTATCTTGATACATGTGTCAAAATAATAACAGTGAAAATTCAATGTTCATATATATATATATAATACATATATTCGGGATTACTCTATTTTTAACTATTTTAATTTCTTAGGTTGTTTTTGAAATTTTAAATTTCAAATTTTATCTTACTAGCACAAACTAAATGTTGTTCTACTTCCTCTATCTTACCTTAACTTTCATTTATTGTTTAACCAAGACTACACAAACAACAACAGGCGAAAAGGATTAAACATTATAGCTAACTTTCTAAACTATAAAAAGTTTCCTTACAATGTGCCTTAAAGGAAAAGCATACTTCCCTATCTCCACTGTATGTGTTTTCAAAGCCCAGATACCTAGGTGACAATCATTCCAGAGAGTTTCTCGGAGTTCTCTTTTAGCTTTTGGGTATACTTTTCAAAAAATGTCAAGAGAAATTGTTAAAAGAAAATTACAAAATATATGATGTAATGAAAGCTAAAATTTTTTTCTCTTCTATTTAACACGAAGACTTGCAGACTTCATTAAAACCCTCTCATAACATGCTGTGGTAATTATTCTTTGCTTCAGGATGATAGGATGGTTCAATAATGTGAACTGAACATTCCAAAACAACTATGACCTAAGTAACCAAGAAAAAGATTTCTGGGACATTGTTAGTTTACTCTAAAGCAGTCAAGAAGTCACCACTTACTTATGGCTACCAGCATATGGGCCATCTTGATGTTATCATAAATCCAGCAAGCTCCTTTAATTCCACATTCATTAATATCCCAGAGAATACACGTGCTGTCTATTGTGACACCAAATATAATTGGTCCAGGTATTGTGCCTAGAAGAATTAGGTGAAACATACATGAGTAAAGATTATGGTTTATAATTACAGATTTCTTTTTTCTTTTATAATAGACATAAGGTCTCACTACATTGCCCAGGCTGGTCTTAAACTCCTAGCTTCAAGTAATATTCTCACCTCAGACTCCAAACGTGCTGAGATTATAGGTGTGAGCCACCATGCCCAAATTATAATTACAGATTTTTATGTACATGGTTACACATATATTTCATATAAATAAAAAAGATATTAATCTGTCCATATGCAAATTAATCAATTCATGTACAAATCAAATGATAGGAAGAAGCATAGATAAAATATTTTTAAATAATTATATGTAATTATTATGTATTTCTAATAAATTCAAAAAGTATTTTAATAGAATCTCTAACATACATTGGTTTAACATTTAGTTAAGCAAATATTTTAATTCATTGCTTATCTAATACAATGAATGAATGTCCCTTTGAAATTAGCTACTATACTTTTATAAAATCAAAATAAATTATTCTTGATACATGAATAAGTCTGCTAAACTATAGTATATGTGTTATGTGCATGTACGTCTGCATGTGCACATAAACTTATGTGGGCATGTAAGTATATGTGTGTATATACACACACTAACAATCGTGTGTGTGCATTACAGTATATATGTGTATATATACAGACATATACATATTTAATATATCATTTTTCATACTAACATACCTAAGAGTATTACTGTTTTATACACACATACTTTCATCCCTATGAGACCATGAGGCACTAAACATTCACATAGTTAAGGAACTTCCAATTGTTCCAAATAAAATACATTATTTGAGGTGGCATTTCTTAGACAAAGATTTCAGCTACATCTAGTCTATTTTTTCAGGACCTGTAGCATGGTAGAGTCAAAAGAGTACTGGACTGAGAGTTAGGAATCATTTTCCTAGGCTCATTTCCACCATTAATTATGCAACAATGGGCAAAACCCTGTACCTCTCAAGGCATTAATCTACTTATCTAAAAAAAATGAGGAACTTGGACTAGGTGATCTCTAATATTCCAACTTTTTATTTTTGTTTTAATAAATGATCTTAATATTATATTTATTATGTTTCTCTCTTTCTTCTTATTCTTCTTATGTCTGGAACTTTATAAAATTCTCTGGTGTAAATTCTTTCTTCCAACAGTTCTTAACTAACCACAATATCTATGCCCCTGAAACATTTTGACTCATTATTTTTCATTGCTAGTGTAACACAATACTACAGTAAATAGTATAGTATTAGTATAGTAATAGTAGAGTAAATGAAGACAAAAGTAAGGACAAAAAGAATTATGTGTTAATGATCATATTGTATATTACAAATACATATGATATGCCTTTTAAGGCTATATTTGCAACGGAACTAGAATCAACAGGTAACCAATCAGGCAGATGAAATGTAGAGTCATTACATTCTTATGTGATATATAAATAATACTACATCTCACACATTGGAAAACAGCTTTCTTCAACAACAACTATGTAGTCTTCCACTATACTTTAATTATTTTCTTGATATGTACCATAAATGAATAAATCAATAACACTAATGAACCAAATAACCCAACAGTTATCAATGATTAAGAAAAATAGCATACCCAATAATCGAAGTAACATAAACTGTATTCCCAATGCTAGAGAACGCTGCCTGTGATTAACACACCTGGAAATATAGATACATATGAGACCAAAAAAGGTGATATAGCATATTCACTCTTTGAGCAAGTTCACATTTGTACCAGTTTAGCATTTCTATATTAAAAAAAATTATTAGTAAGAGCTTATAACTGGTTTTATCTTCCTTAAATGTTATCTGAACTAAAATATTACAAATAACACCAAAAGAGTCATTAGACCCTCTAAATTTTAACAAATATAAAGGAAAAAGAACATTTATTAACAAGACATTTTTTATTAAAAACTCTCAACAAATTATGTATAGAAGTAATGTACCTTAATATAATAAAGGTTATATATGACAAACTCACAGCTAACAGCGCCCTCAATAGTGAAAACCTGAGGGCCTTTCCTCTGGGATCAGGAACAAGACAAGGATGTCCACTCTCATATCTACACAGTACTATAAATCCTGGCCAGAACAATTAGGCAAGAAAAATAAATAAAAGGTATTCAGATAGGAAAGGAAGAAGTAAAATTGTCTCTTTACAGATGACATGATCATATATGTAGAAAACCCTAAAGACCCTATTAAAAAAATGTTAGAGGAGTCCACTTGCTCAAGGCTTCTTGGGAGTGGCTCCGGGTCATGGTCCTCAAATTTGGTTCAGAATAAATCTCTTTAAAATTAAAAAAAAAAATGTTAGAACAAATGAATTTTTTAAAGTTTCAGGATACAAAATCATAATATAAAAATCAGTTGCCTTTCTATACACTATCAATGAACTATCCAAAAAATAAATCAAGAAAATAATATACAGTCATGTGCCACATGACCTATGATTTCAAAATATATAGCCACACATCATATAGCAACATTTTGGTCAAAAATGAACTGTATATGAAATAGTGGTTTCATAACATTACAATGCAGCTGAAAAATTCCTATTGCCTAGTGACACTGTAGCCATCATAAAGTCATAGTGCAATGTATTACTGGTGTTTTTTGGTGATGCTGGTGTAAACAAATCTAATGTGTTCTCAGTAGTATGAAAGTATAGCACATACAATTATGTACAGTACCTAGCACTTCATAATGATAAAATGACCATATTATTGGCTTATGTATTAATATTTACTATACTATAATTTTTATCATTATTTTATATTGTACACCTCTACTTATTTTTTTAAAAAAGTGAACTGTAAAACAGCTTCAGGCAGGTTCTTCAGGAGGTATTCCAGAAGGCATTCTTATCATAGGAGATGGCAGCTCTATGCATGTATGGCCCCTGAAGACCTTCCAATACGACAAGGGGTGGAGGCAGAAGATAGTGGTATCAATGATCCCAACCCTAAGTATGTCAGGGTGTGTGTGTTTGTGCCTTAGTTTTTAACAAAAAAGTTTAAAAAGTAAAAAAAATAAATAAAATAAATTTTAGGTAGTTAAAAGCTTACACAATAAGGATATAAAGAAAAAAATATTTTTTGTACAGCTATACAATATATTTGTGTTTAAAGCTAAGTGTTACAAAACATCAAAAAGGTAAAACAAAATTATAAGTTTATAAAGTAAAAAAGTTATGGTAAGCTAAGGTTAATTTTGAAGAAGAAAACTGTTAAAAATAAATTTAGTGTAGCCTAAGTGTATAGTGTTTATAAAGTCTATAGTAGTGTACAGTGACGTCCCAGGCCTTCATATTCACTCACCATCCACTCACCAGCTCACGCAGAGCAACTTCTAGTCTTGCAAGTTCCATTCATGGTAAGTGTCCTATACAGGTGTAACCATTTTTTTTTTTATCATTTATACTGTATTTTTACTGTAACTTATCTATGTTTAGATAGACAAATACTTCCCATTGTGTTAAAATTGCCTCCAGTATTCAGTATAGGAATATGCTGTACAGGTTTGTAGCCTAGGAGCAATAGGCTATACCATACAGCCTAAGTGTGTAGTAGGCTATATCATGTAGGTTTGTAACTCTACGATGTTCGTAAGACAAAAGACAAAATGGCCTAACTATGCATTTTTCAGAATGTATCCCCGTCATTAAGCAATGCATGATTATACTAAAAAGCTATAGTAATCACACATTACAATTTTGGCATAAAAACAAACATATAGACTAATGGATAAGAATAGAGATCCCAAAAATAAATCCACATATTTACAGTCAATTGATCTTCAACAAAGGTGCCAAGAACACATAGAGGGGAAACAATAATTTCTTCATTAAATGGTGTTGGAAAAACTGGCTATCTACATGCAAAAGAATGAAAGTGGACCCTTATCTTGGACCGTATACAAAAATCAATTCAAAATAAATACTTAAATATATGAATTGAAACTATAAAACTTCTAGAAGAAAATATAAGGATATAGGGAGAAAGCTTCTTGACAATGGTCTGAGCAATAATTTTTTGGATATGACAACAAAACACGGGTAACAAAAACAAAAATAGACAAATGGGATGACATCAAAATAAAAAGCTTCTGCACAGCAAAGGAACCAATTAACAGAATGAAGAGACAGCAAAGGAAACAAGCAACAGAATGAAGAGACAACCTAGAGAAAGGGAGAAAATATCTGCAAGCCATACATCTGATAAAGGGTTACTATCCAAAATATATAGGAACTCAAACAACTCAATAGCAAGAAAATAAATTAATTAAATAATGAGCAAAAGGCTTAAATAGATATTTCTTCAAAGAAGACATACAAATGTCTAAGAGGTATATGAAAAAATGCTCAACATCATTAATCATCAGGGAAATGCACATCAAAATCACAATGAGATATCACTTCATACCTGTTAGGATGGCTATTATCCAAAAGACAAAAGATAACAAATGTCAGCAAGAATATGAAGAAAAGGGAAGCCTTGTACACTGTTGGTTGGAATGTAAATTGGTATAGCTATTATGGAAAAAAGCACGGAGATTCCTCAAAAAATTAAAAACAGAATTACCATGTAATCCAGCAATCCTACTATTGAGTATATAGCCAAAGGAAAGGAAATCAGTATATCAGAGAGTTATGTGCACTCCCACGTTCATTGCAGCATCATTCACAATAGCTATGATATGGATTCAACACATGAATGGATCAAGAAAATGTAGTATATATTAATATTATTTAGTCTTAACAAAATCCATGTTGCCATTTGTGACAACACGGATGAACCTGGAGGACATTATGCTAAGTGAAATAAGCCAGGCACAGAAAAACAAATACTCCATAATCTCATGCACATGTGAATTCTAAAAAAGTCAAACTTATAGAGTAGAGAGTCGAATGGTGATTGCCAGGAGCCTGATGGGGTGATGGTCAAAGGGTACAAAGTTCCATTTATGCAGGGTGAATAAGTTCTGGAGCTCTAATGTACAGCATGCCAACTGTAGTTAATAATCCTGTACACTATTGTACAATAATATTGTACACTTCAAATTTGCTAAGAGAACAGATTTTAAATGTTCTTACCACACACACAAATGATAACGACGTGAGGCAATGGATATGTGTGTTAGCTTGATTGTAGTTATTATTTCACAATGTATATGTATATCAAAACATTACATCCTATACTTTAAATATACATAATTTTCATTTACCAATTATACCTGAAAAAATAAGGTATATTTGCCAATAAATCTGAAACAATATTTTAAAAAATAAAACTAGCATTTTTACTAAAAAATATTTATTTTTGGCTATCACTATTCACTTAAGCTGCAAGCACATAATTCTTACTCTAACTCTTATTAACTTTGAAACCAGACTCATATCTATGGGATAATGGTACAAATTTGAGGCAATGCAAAATAGTTGCTGAAGCTCAATCTGATTCAACAATAATTCTTTAGGTAACGACTGTCAAAGATGAATGAGACATGAGATTGGCATGCAGGAGAGTAATACGAGAGATAAAAGAGATGAACTGAAAAGAAATAAGTAGTTGAAAGGTGGTGATTTATGTAATTTTTAAATGAATTTTTAAAAAACATTTTCTCTCTTCTCTGAGTACCTTCAATTTCTGTGCAGTATAATGTTAACCATTTAATGTTTTTTGGAAAGAATTTCTAAATTTTCCATCCATCAAAAAATACATGCAAATGTAGTTAGTGAATTATTAAGGAACAAAAACTTGAAAAGGGAAATTTGATTCCTTCCCATCTGGAGCATCTGTTGTTTCTTGCCTAGAAAAAGCTAGAGTTTGTTAGGAAAAATATAGAAAGAGGGGATGGGTATATACAAACATAATGAGTAAGATGTGCAACGTATGGGGTATGGTCATGCTTGAGGCTCTGCCTCGAGGGGGGAGGGGGGCATGGGCAATATACACAACCGTAATATTTGTACCCCTATAATATGCTGAAATAAAAAAATATATATATATAGAAAGACTAATGAGTCTATGACAGGGCAGGTAGAAAGTATTTTATAAAGTGATATTGAAGGAGGAAGATCAGCTGAAAGCTCAAAACACAGACAAACAGCCAGGTGACAGCCAGCTTAGTAGCTGTAAAGACATAGTCCTGTTTACAGGAAGATGTAATATCACAGCACCTAATGTATAAGGTAGAATACATGTCATTCTGATTCTGACACATGTGCAGGACATTTTATTCCTGTGATACTCAAAACTGAAAATATCTCCAGCTCACCACTGAAGCTTAATGTAAGAAACAGAGAAACTAACAGCAAGTACATGCCAGGTAGGCAATGTTAAGACACTTTCGCATACATAATCTCATTTAAATCTCATATATCTGGGATTCTATGGGGTAGCTTATCCAATGCCACAGAACTGATGATCCTGTAAGGACTTAATTGGTACTGGAACCAATAACATAAATCCCAAACGAGTCCAAGTCCATTTTCTTTCCATTCAACATATTGCCTTAGGAAATGCAAATTTCATGACATAATACATACCTTAGGATGGACACAGTTATAGGAGTACCAGCCATAAAGGTAAAAATAACTGTAACAAAGAAAATGCCAAGAAATATGGGCAAGTTTGCACATCGAGTTTCACACTTTCCAGCTTTAGCTTCAAAACCAAAACTTTCTGCAGTGGGTGTTATTTCTGCTTTCCTCTCAATACAGGAACAATTATAATATATCTAGAAATATTAGACATAAAATAATAAAAATGTTTATTTTGAAAATAGATCATTTTAAATTGGGTGATCTCTAGACATGGCAAACACTCTCACACTGTCTTAATCCATATATAACAAATTATGCTGAGAAAGAGTAATTAACAGTTAAGAAATTAAGCAACTGGAAACAAACCATATCTATGAAGCAGAGTCATCTGTATTTGCTTTTGTGGCCATTACTTTAACTTGTACCAGATTATTGACTCATGACTTATACAACAGTTTAATGAGAATATAACGGTTACCTGATCTCACACATTCTAGACTACTTTGAATAGACAAAAATTGCTCAAATAATGTTTTCCTGATAACTTTCTTCTGTTACGGAAGGCAAAGGGACATGTATAGTGACAATCTCATTATCTGCATGAGCTTGAAAAAACAAACACTATAATTTTGATAAGTGCCACAGTAAAATGAACTAGTATGTAGCAAAACTTTGAAAAAAATGCTGCTTTTGGATTGTTCTTTTGTTTTGGGGTTTTTTTTGTTTAATTTCAAAGTATTAAGGGGATATAAATGTTTTTAGTTACATGGTTCGTTTTTGTAACGCTTGAGTCACAGCTGTAAGTGTGCCCATCACCCAAATAGTGTTCATTGTACCCATTAAGTAGGTTTTTGCCCAACGCCTCCTCTCTCCTCCCCCTGCTTAAGTTCCACTAAGTTTTACATTCTTCTGTGCACATTTGTGCTCATTGGTGGTAATTTCATTATTCCAAAGGCCAGAAACTTTTTTTGGTGCTAAAGCAATTCTAGGACCACTGGCACTGATTCAGGAAAACCAAATAGACATGTGACATCTCCAAAATTGACTATTACATACTCAACAATCAGACATATCACGTAATGAAGCAATAAAGCCTTTAATTGATTTGCGTATTTTTAAATGTATCCATGGTACATCAAATAAAATATTTATTAAGTTTTCATCATATACAATGTACATAGTAAAAATAGGTGAAGTTCTTTGCCTTCAAGGATCTTAAAGTAGAGTTAAGGAAAAATATAGTTGATCCTTGAACAACATGGGTTTGAACTGCCTGGGTCCACTTAATACACAGCTTTGCAGCATGTGAAACCTGCCTATACAGAGGGCCGACCTTTAATATATATGGGTTGTGGATTGTGGGTTCTGCAGGGCCAACTGCAAGACTTGAGTATAGGGGATTTTGGTATGGGCGGGGGTCCCGGAACTAATTCCCCGTGTATACTGAGGGATGACTGTAAAACAATGTGAAAAGGTAAATGATATTTCACTACTGCAACAGAAGTGATGTTACTAAGATGTATGTGAGCAACTACCAAATTGACTTTTGAACAATAATTACATGAGGTGTGAAGGAAGAAGAGTCTTTTTCAGCTGGAGAGGTTAGGGGCTGCTTAATGGAAGAGGTGAGGAAGCAAGAAAAGGAAAAAAAGGCATTGCATAATTCCAGAAGAAGGATCAAGACGGACATTCAAAAATACATAAATACGTTGCCTCATTAAGGGTAAAACAGCAGACATAAGTTACCTTTGGTTTCCTTTTTGAAACTGAGTTTAAACAACCTGCAAAGCAGGGAGAAAAATATTGGACTCCATCTCCTCCACAGACAGGATAATAATACGAGCGCAAACAGTTGCAATTGGCATTACAAGGGGCTGTCAAGTTTCCCAGTTCTCCTGTCCTGTAAATAAGAAATGAAAGAAGTGTAAATTATCTATGTCATAACTTTTAATGAACCATTCAGGAGCATTGTTATATTTTGCCATTCAGTCATTTGTTCACTCACTCAACACATACTTACTGAATGAATAAAACAAATAAAATTTCTGCCTTTGCACATAGAGCTTAAGTTTTTGTAGAGGAGAGGCAGTAAAAGCAAGAGTTATATAATGTAATAATGTCTGTCAGTGATAAGAAAGATAAGGCAGAGTAAGTGAAGAAAGCAGGGTTTCTCATTTGATGCCAGATAATTCTCTCTTGTGGGGAGCTGGTTCTGTGGATTGTAGACGTTTAGCAGCATCCCTGGCCTCCACCCACCAGACGCCAGTGATAATCTCCTTATTTATGGTAACCACAATATCTCAAGATATTACCAAATGTCTCTGGGAGGCAGGCAATATTTTAAACCTGGAAGGATGAATAGAATCATGTTGTTAAACACATTCATATTATGAATGGGAAAACTGAGGCCTAGAGAGATCAAGTTTCTTTTCTTTCCCTGCCAAATACAACTTTCCTTGTCCCCAGGCCCAGTGTTGTTTCACCTCGCATTGCCTCTTAAGAGGAAACAACACCTTTCCTAATACAAAGATGTTTCCCTAGCCCCTCAATTATTCATTCATTCAAACGATATATATTGAGCAAGCGGTAGGCCCTTCATGGGTAACAGAAATACAAAGCTAAGTAAGATAATCTCTGTCCTCAGACTTCACAGTCCAGAAGTAGAGATGAACACAGACAATTATACACTAATATGCCAAGTGTGGTTACAGATGTCTGCAAAGTGCATTTTAGAAGCACCAAGGAAGAACACCTAACACAAGCTGAAATTTAGAGAAGAGAGGCTAGAGGAGCTACTGCCTGAGATGAGTCTTAAAGGCTAAGAGTTAGCTGGGCAATTGGGGAAGGGGAAAGGCACTTCAGAAAAAGCTCGTACAAAGGCATAGAGTTGAGAAGTAGCATCCTCTGTGGAGAAATACAAATGATGTCTAAGGCAGAGAGTGGTAGGGAATGGAGCTGGACAGGAGACAAGGACCAGATTAATGAGGGTCTCATGGGTCTCGTTAAAAACAATGAATTTTAAGCTATTGACAAAAGGTAATCATTAAAGTATTTTTAGACTGGAAAATGACATTGTCAGAAGTCACTTTTAAAGAAATAATCCTAGGAGTTGTAAAAAACCTGAATTTAAAGAAAAAGAACCTGTTACAATACCCCAGACAATAGGTGATCACAATACAAAGGAGAACTAAAATAGAACATATATATGAGTACAATTACAGGAAATAGAATGAAGACAAATTCTTGATGTAGAATTGGTAAACTCTGGTGATTGACTGATCGAAGATGACTCTCTTTGTTAAGAATGGAAATGTCAAGGGTAACTCCTATTGTCTAACTTGGTGTTTAGGAGAGAAGGAGAGCCAGTTTTGGACAAGAGATGAATATGGACTGACACATACTGAGATTAAGAATCTCATATTTGGTGAAGCAATTTGGCCTGGAGCTAGATATCTCAACATCCATTTGCATATAGATGTAGCTGAAACCATGAGTGCTGATAAGATCAGCCACAGTATAGAGAGAGAAGAGTACAGAAGTCTTGGGAGTCCACTTATTTAATGAATACCTAGTGGACTCCAATTATGTGCCAACTCAAAGGGCTGGAAATATATCTAAAAGAAAGAAGGAGTTAGAACTAGAGCTAGAGATGAGAAAGAGAGGGGTAGAGAAAGAGACTGACTGATGGAAGGAAGGAAGGAAGGAAAACTCCTGCCACCATGAAACTAACTTTCCTCCAACAATGGTCAAACACAGTAAATGAGTTGATTTATTTAAGTATTAGAAGATAATCGTTGCTATGTTGGAAAATGATGATATTTAAGTAGTAGGTAGAAAACAAGAAGTTCATTAAGAAAATAGATTAAAGAGAAAGAAAACAAACTAGAAACAAATCGGTAGAAAGTTTGAAGGAAAGGGTGACCAAAGAGTAAATTGAAGTAAACTATTCCCAGATTTAACTTTATCAGGCATGACTGCATTCACAAAGAGTTTATAACATAGATGTAGAAGTAAGGTAACTAGAGAAAAACTTTCCCTGCAACTCTAGAAATAGCCTTTACACGATAATTTTTAAATTTAAATTTCCAATGTACAATTTTCATATTATTTACAAATAATTACTGAGAACATACAAAGTGTAAGGCAGCATGATGCAAACTACAGTAGAAACAAAGAAATATAGCATATATTCCTTATCATCAAGGGTTGGTCACTTTAGCCTATATATTATATAAAGGTTTATTTCATGATGTAAGTGGGAAACATTTATAGGAAAATAGCAAATGCTTGTGAAGTTGATTAAATTTTCTTAATATGTACATATTATTTTTAAAATATTTCACATATTTTACATTATAAAATTTTTAATAGTTTAAGAATATGTGCCTGTATACACACTTATCACTAGTAGAATTTAAACATTACTTTTTTTCTTAAATCTAAACAAATATTTTATAATTATGCCTCTATAATAGGCTAAAATTTCCCCTAAAACTATTGCAAAATATTAATAGATATGCCCCTTTAAGGTACTATTTCATATAATCAATGAAATTCTAGCTATAGGCTGACACAGAAAAAACATTGCATATACTTAAACTATGGCATTTCATATTTTATGAGATTGTAAGTATTAAGTGAAATGCAAATCACCATTACCACAACTGTTTACCAAGATAAGACTCAAAGATTCTATACATGGTCAAGGCAGTATAAAAAATTAGAGAATTTTAAAACTAGTAAGTTTCTAAAAATATACTAAGATAATCTCCATTCAGTTGAATTTAGTGTTTAACGCAGTTAATTATTTAGTAACAAATTAGTTTAAAATATTATTGAAAATAAGCCGCTGAAATAATCAATATTATTCATCTTAAGATTTTTGGATATACTGTTGAACAGGGCTTTAAATGAACTTATCAACAAGCCTAATCCATGAATTCAGAGCTGCCAAATCTCTTTTTAAACCCACCTGTCCTTATGTGGCAAAGGGCAAAAATCCTTTGCAACACTCTATCGGAAACTCTACACCCTCACAACCTCTTCTTTCTCCCATTCCTAAAAAGGTATTTCTTGAGGTCCTTAGTCTATTCTTTCAATATATAGGAATATGTCATTTTATTTCACTTTGCTTTATTGTGCTTTGCAAATATTGCAGTTTTTACAAATTGAAGGTTCATGATAAACTAGGTCAAGCAAGTCTGTCAGTGTCTCTGTGTCACATTTTGACAATTCTTGCAATATTTCATAGTTTTGCATTATCATATCAATTATGGTGATCTGAGATCACTGATCTTTGATGTTACTATTAAAATTGCTTTGGTGTGCCACAAACCATGCCCCTATGAGATGGCAAGTTTAATCAATAAATGATGCGTGTGTTCTTACTGTTAAACCGAAGGGCCACGCCCTTGTCTCTCACTCTCTTTTCAGGTCAACAATATTGAAATTAAGCCAACTAATAACCACACAATGGCCTCTAAGTCTTCCAGTGAAAGGAAGAATTGCACATCTGTCACTTTAAATCAGAAACTAGAAATTATTAAGCTTAGTTAGGAAGCCATGATGAAAGGAAAAATAGGCCAAAAGCTAGGCCTCTTGTGCCAAACAGTTAGTCAAGTTGTGAATGCAAAATAAAAGTTCTTGAAAGAAGTTGAAAGTTCTATTGCAGTGAACACATGAATTATAAGAAAGCAAAACATTCTTATTGCTGATGTGGAGAAAGTTTGAGTGGTCTACACAAAAGATCAAACCAACCACAACATTCCCTTCAGCCAAAGCCTAATCCAGAGCAAGGCTCTGACTCTCTTCATTTCTATGCAGCCTGAGAGAGAGAGAGGTGAGGAAGCTTCAGAAGAAAAGTCTGAAGGTCGATTCATGACATTTAAGGAAAGAAGCCATCACCAAACATAAAAGTACAAGGTGAAGCAGTAGGTGTTGATGTAGAAGCTGCTGCAAGTTATTCAGAATATCTCATTAATTGATGTAGCTGGCTACACTAAAATACAGATTTTCATTGTAGACAAAAAAGCCTTCTATTGGAAAAAGATGCCATCCAGGACTTTCATAGCTAGAGGAGACATCAACACCTGGCTTCAAAGCTTCAAAAGACAGGCTGACAATCTTATTAGGGAATAATGCAGTTGATGACTTGAAGTAGAAGCCAATGCCCATTCATCATTTCAAAAATCCTAGAGTTTGAAGAATTATGCTAAATCTACTCTGTGCTCTAGAAATGGAGCAACAAAGCCTGGATGACAGCACATTAGAGGAAAAGATTTATGGCTTACCGAATATTTGAAGCCCACTGGTGAGACCTACTGCTCAGAAAAAAGATTCCTTCAAAATATTACTTCTCATTGACTATGCACCTGGTCACCCAGAGTTCTGATGTAGATGTACAGGAGATTAATGTTGTTTTCATGCCTGCTAACACAACAGTCATTTGAGATGTTCAAGATGTTAGTGGAGGAAGTATCTATAGATGTGAAGGAAATAACAAGAGAACTAAAATTAGAAGTGAAGCCTGACAATGTGACTGCAAATCTCATGATAAAACTCTAACAGATAAGGAGTTGCTTCTTATGGATGAGAAAAGAAAGTGGTTGTTTGAAATGGAATCTACTCCTGGGAAGATGCTGTGATCATTGTTGAAATGACAATAGAGGATTTAGAATAGTCCATAAACTTAGCTGATAAAGAAGCAGCATGGTTTGAGAGGATTGATTCCAATTTGAAAGAAGTTCTGCCATGGGTCAAATGCTATTAAACAGCATCACAGGGTCCAGAGAAATATCTCATGGAAGTAAGAGTCAATTGATGTGGCAAACTGCACTGCTGTTTTATTTTAAGAAATTACCACAACCACACTAAACTTCAGAAACTATCACCCTGATCAGTCAATAGCCACCAACATCGAGGCAAGATCCTCCACCAGCAAAAAGATTACGAGTCGCTGAAGGTTCAGATGATCATTAGCAATTTTTAGCAATAAATTATTCTTATTAATATTAATGTGCATATGTTAATATGCATATTTAATAGACCACAGGGTAGTGTAAACATAACTTCTTTGTGCACCAGGAAACCAACACATTTGTGTGACTTGCTTTATTGCATTATTTCCTTTATTGTGGTGGTCTCGAACCAAACCCATGTTATCTCTGAGGTATGCCTGTACGTTTTCTTACACACGTTTCTTAGGTGAGGCTATTTTGACTAAGCTCTTCATGATATAAACATTTTACTATGCAGGGTATAAGGAAGCTAAAATTAAGAATTTGGAGCAACAGGGAAAAATGATCTGACAATGTCACATCTACTTCGTGACATTAGACTCTATTTATATCTATACCTACACACACATATATATAAATATATGTGAGTGTATGTGTGTATACTCACTTTCAGTTTTTTCCATCACTGAGAAATGTGTATGTACATTAAACACTGTCTCTATGTCCCAGATCTTAATATATCTTCATGGCCACCCCCTATGTGAACCTCAAAAATATACCATCACACTTGTCTTCCTAACTGATTACACTAAGGACAGCTCACCTGGTAGCAACTCTTGTTAAGGTAGAAAATACCTAGTGGATTCACATCTACTTTGTTTGTTACTCAGGGTGATAAGCCATGTGCTAAACTATCCAGAACTTTCTGTTTTTCTAAAAGAAACATGCAGAGAAAGTGATTTGTTGGCATACGTTTGGGTGAAGTTTATAGGGGTAAAAATCAGATCTACACAACTTACCTCTACCTTTCAACATTCCCCCATATATTTCTACTATTTCCAAACACATAACCTAAGTTCCATTCAAACTGGTCCCTAAATTTACCCTTCATTTTTTATAGCATTTATACCCTTAGTTTAGCATATTCCCTCTGCCTTTCCCTCATCTCAAATTTGTATCTCTCAAAACTCTTTGTATCCTTAAAGAATACTTAAGCCCCATTCTGCTATTACACCATGAAGCCTTCCCTGATTCTAATCAAATAAAACTGAAAAGCTCTCCTTTCATTATTCATTCACTGTTTTATTTTCCAATCTCTCCTTTGGAACAGGGATTTTGACATAAAGGTCTGCCAAAGAAAGCATTCAACAAATGTTGAATAAATGTAATGGAGCTTAACTAAACACTGTTGTAAAATGTTCAGCTTCACATTAATGTGAAAGAATGACAGACACATGAACAGCAACTACAAATCATGATAATTGTTGATGGCAAACTTTCCCAAACAAAGTATATTTTATTTATGTCATCTGAATGCCATAGTGCACAAAATTATGGAGTCCTTGACCTGGAGTACCACCTTCCTCAACAGGCTCAAACATGTGTAATGAAAAAATTAAAGCAGCACTGTGAGCTCTAAAATACACTCCTGTATAATACCCTCTTGCCTGCTCCTCTACCCAAAGCTTTCAATTTTAAAGCAAAACAAACAAGGAAAAGAAAAATGGCCAAGCCAGTTATAGATAGAACTGTGTCTACAGGTCAGAATAAGAAAAAGTTATTTTTTTACCTACAGTAAACATGAATGTCTAAGTAGATACAACAATGATTAGTATTACCTAGGATTAGCTTTATTTTATATTTCTTTGCTAGACTATTTTCAGCTGACCTAATAACTGAATTTTATCATATGGAGTTATTTACATGTTTTTAAAATTTAAGACAATAGGAACATATAATGTGAACAACTTCTTAGGATGTGAATAATCCCTTAAAGGCAAAGATTCTGTTGTATTAATCTTTGTAATCCTTTAGCCAAGCATAGTGCCTAGTACATAATAGTTGCTCCTTAAATGCTCTTGAATAGATATCCCCAACTTTTAAGAAGACATCAATTATTTACACTAAAAACACTAAGGGAAATAATCACCATTAGACCTGCCTTAAGGAGTCCTAAACATGGAAACAAAAGGTCAATACTCACCATTATAGAAATACATGAAAGTATAAAACTCACAGGACTTATAAAACAATCATACAAAAGAGGAAGATAAAAGAATCAAATGGCAACACAACAGAATTCCACCAAACCACAAAGACAAACAGAAAAAGAAACAAAAAATTCATAAAACAACTAGAAACCAACAAGATGACAGATAAAAAACCTTACATATCAATGTTAACCTGAATGTAGTGCATTAAATGTTCCACTTAAAAGATACAGACTAGCAGAATGAATTAAGAAAACATGATCTGGCCAGGTGTAGTGGCTCATGACTATAATCCCAGCACTTTGGGAGGCCCAGGTGGGAGGACCACTTGAGGACAGGAGGTTGAGACCAACCTGGGCAACATAGTGAGACTTCATCTCTACAAAAAGTAAGAAAAATAAGCCAGGTGTGGTGGTGCATAGTCCTACCTACTCATGAGGCAGAGGTGGGAGGATCACTTGAGCCCAGGAGTTTGAAGGTTCAGTGAGGTATGCTCCCACCATTGCACTCCAACCTGGACAATAGAGTGAGACTCTGTTTCAAAAAAAAAAACAAAACAAAACAAACAAGATCCATCTATATACTACATATAAGAAATTCACCTTACCTATAAAGACACATATAGACTGAAAGTAAAGGGGTAGAAAGAGATAGTCCACATAAACAGAAACCAAAAGTGAGCAGAAGTAGTTATACTTACATAATATAAAACAGACTTTAAATAAAAAACAGTTAAAAAAAAAAAAGAGAAAGAAGATCATTACATAATGATAAAGGGTGCAATTCAACAAGAGGATATAATAATTCTAAACATATATACACCAATCACCAGAGCAGCCAGATTCATAAAACAAATATTGCTAGACCCAAAGAAAGAGATAGAAATATAATAGTGGCGATTTCAACATGCTACCCACAGCATTTGACAGATCATCAAGACAGAAAATCAACAAAGAAACACTAAACTTAAATTGGCACTTTAGACAAAGTAGACCTAACAATTACAGAACATTCCATTCAAAAACCAGAGGACATAAATTCTTCTCATCGGCACATGGAACATTCTCCAAGATAGACCATATGTTAGGCCACAAAACAAGTCTCAACAAATTTTAAAAACTGAAATCATATCAAGCATCTTCTCAGACTACAGTGTAATAACACTAGAAATCAATACTAAGAGGAACTTCAGAAACTATACAAATGTATAAAAATTAAGTAACATGCTCCTGAATGATTATTGAAATTAAGATGGAAATTCAAATAATTTTAAAACAAATGAAAAAAGAAACAAAACATACCCAAATCTGTGGCATACAGTAAATGCAGTGCTAAGAGGGAAGTTTATGGTATTGAATAACTACATCAAAAAAATAGAAAGATCACAAATTAACAGCCTAACATCACACCTCAAGAAGCCAGAAAAACAAATACAAACCAAACCCAAAGCCAGAAGAAAAAAAGAAATAACACAGATCAGAGGTGAACTAAATGAAAGAGACCAAGAAGAAATTACATAGAATCAATAAAATGAAGAGTGGCTCTGCAAAAAGATAAACAAAATAAATAAAACACTAGCTAGACTAAGAAAAGACAAGAGAAGGTACAAATAAACAAAAACTGAAATAAAAAAGGAGATATTACAACTGCTATCACAGAAATACAAAAGATCATCAGAGGCTATTATGAACAACTATACACTCACAAGCTAGAAAACCTAGAGGAAATGGATGAATTCCTATAAACTTACAAGGTCACAAAATTGAACCAGGAAGAGATAGAAATCCTGAACAGATCATTAACAAGCAGGAAGATTGAATCAGTAACAAAAAATCCCTCAACAATAAAAAGAAAGCCCAAGTCCAGATAGATTCAATGTTGAATTCTAGCAGATATACAAAGAAGAACTAATACCAATACTCCCAAAAATGTTCCCAAAAAATCAAGGAGGGAATTTTCCCTAACTCATTCTATGAGGCCACTATCACCATGATAACAAACCCAGACATGGACACAACAAAAAAGAAAACTACAGACCAATATATCTGATGAACAGGTACAAAAATCTTCAACAAAATATTAGCAAACTTAATCCAATAGCATATCAAAAAGGTAATACATTATGATCAAGTGGGTTTTATACTAAGGATGCAAGGTTCAACATATACAAATCAATAAATCTGATACACACAATAAAAAATATGCTCATCTCAATAGATGTAGAAAAAGCATATCATAAAATTCAGCATCCCTGCATTATAATAACTTTTAACAAACTAGGCATAGAAGGAACATCCCTCAAAATAATAAAAGCCATATATGTGAAATCCACAGCCAACATCATACTGAATAGGGAGAACTTGAAAGCATTTCTGCTAAGAACTGGAACAAGACAAGGATGCTCATTTTCAACACTCCTATTCAACATAGTACTGAAAGTCCTAGCCAGAGCAAGCAAGCAAGAGAAAGAAATAAAGGGCATCCAAAAGAAGAGGAAGTCAAATTATCCCTGTTTGCTGATAATACGCTGTTATATCTAGAAAACCTTAAGGACCATACCAAAAAACTCAGATTTGATAAATTAATCCAGTAAAAATTCAGGATATAAAAATCAACATACAACAATGAGTAGTGTTTCTGTACAGCAATAATAATCTAGCTGACAATCAAATCAAGAAGGCAGTCCTATTTACAATAGCTAAAAAATAAAATAAAATACCTAGGAATATATTTAGCCAAACAACTGAAAGATCTTTACAATGAAAACTACAAAACACGAAACTGAAGATGGCCAAACAAATGGAAACACACTCCATGCTATGGATCAGCAAAATTAATATCCTTAAAATGACCATACTGCCGAAAGGAATCTGAAAATTCAATGCAATTGCTATCAAAATGCCAATGTCATTTTTCACAGAATTAGAAAAAACAATACTAAAATTCATATGCAACAAAAAATAGCCCAAATAACTAAAGAAATAGTGAGCAAAAAGAACAAAGCTGGAAGCATAACATTACCTGACTTCAAATTATACTACAAGGCTATAGTAACCAACACAGGATGGTACTGTTATAAAAATAGACACATAGATCAATTGAACAGAATAGAGAACCCAGAAATAAAGCCATATATTTACAGCCAACTGAACACTGACAAAGTCAACAAGAACATACACTGGGGAAAAGACATCCTTTTCAATAAATGGTGCTGAAAAAATAGGAATGCCATATGCAGAAGAATAAAACTGAAATCCTATCTCTCACCATACACAAAAATCAACTCAAAATGGATTAAAGACTTGAATTTAACACCTGAAAGTTTAAAAATACTGAAAGAAAACCTAGGGAAAACTCTTGTGGACAATGGTCTAGGCAAAGAATTCATGACCGAGACCTTAAAATCATAGGTAACAAAAACAAAAATAGATAAAAGGGACTTAACTAAAAAGCTTCTGCATAGCAAAAGAAATAATCATAAGAGTGAACAGGCAACCTAAGGAAAGGGAAAAAATATTTGCAAACTATGCATCTGACAGGAGACTAACGTCCAGAATTCACAAGGAGCTCAGATAACTCAATAACAACAAAAAACCCCAAATAATGCCATTAAACAGTGGGCAAAGGACATGAAAAAACATTTTTCAAGATAAGACATACAAATGACCAATAGATATATGAAAAAATGTTCAACATTACTAATCATCAGATAAATGCAAATTAAAACTGCAATGAGATATCATCTTACATAAATCAGAATGGCTATAATTAAAAAGACAAAAATAACAGATGTTGACAAGAATGTGGAGAAAAGGGAATGCTTATACATTGTTGGTGAGAATGTAAATTAGTACAACCTATATGGAAAACAGTATGGAGATTTCCCAAAGAATGAAATATAGAACTACCATGTGACCCAGTGATCCTACTACTGTGTATCTACCTAAAGATAAAAAAATCATTACATCAAAAAGCTACCTGCACTTGTATGTTTATTACAGCACTATTTACAATAGCAAAGATGTAGAATCAACCTAAGTATCCATCAGCGAATGACTGGATAAAGACAATGTGGTTTATATACACAATGAAATATTATTCAGCTCTTAAAAAATCAAATCCTGTCATTCAACAACATGGATGGAACTGAAGGTCATTACTTTAAGTGGAAAAGTAACATACAGAAAGAAAAATACCACATGTTTTCACTTATAAGTGGAAGCTAAATCGTGTACAGTTGGGCATAGAGTGTGGAATGATAGACAATGGAGACTCGGAAAGGTGGAAGATGGGAGGGGGTGGATGATGAGAAATTAATTAATAGGTACAATATATGTTATTGATACTCCAAAAAGCCCTTGATTTCACCACTCCACAATATATCTATGTAACAAAATTACACTTGTATGCCATAAATTTATACAAAAAAGACCCCACATGTTCTTACATAGAAAAAAAAGCCTTCTAATTTAAAAAAAAACAACGCTAATTCCTCACCATTTTATTTAAGAAAGCATATATACTTGGAAATGTATGCATTTATTATTCTGATATTAATATCAAAAAGCATTGAAATATATTTACCCATTATATAATTCAGACACACCAGCAAATGGTTGATTTTCACAGTTGGCATAAATAAATACAAAACTCAGCATAAATGCAACTCCAGATGAGAACAATGCAAACTTCATTGTATTTTTACATGTCATTTTGAATTTTGAAACAAGGAAACCACCTAAAATCTGACCAAGAGCAGCTCCAGGAATTAAAACAGCTCCTAATGAGAAAGAAGACACAGACAGTGAGAAAACACACACATATACTCAGCAACTCATAATAACGTTTCGAAAACATCAAAAACAAGCATCAATATGGTTTTAACATATAAAAGTATTCCTCTGACATAGAATTACATGCATAAATGACTTAATTCCATTAAATGAAGAATTACTAAAATTAATGTAGTGAATATTAAGATTAATATATATTCTCTTTAGCCTTTGTCTCTCTCAAGTTCATACAGTATGTCTGAAAATCAGAAAATTTTATCAATCAGTATTAAATTTAAATTTCAAGGAGTGGTATATCCCAAATTATATATTATCCAATAAAAATTTTGTAGTAAAGTAAAATTATTAGATTAAATTAGAACAAAGAAAATGCTTTACCTCCAAGGGTAGCTGCAAAGCTGGATGACAATCCAAATTGATTTTCTATAAATTTAGGTAAAAATGTAGCAAATCCAGTAGTAACTAAAGCTTCTGAAGAAGTTGATAAAACTAAACATATAAACACAGTATTCTTCACCAAATTCTGAAGAAAAAAAGTACAGTTCAGCAAATGAATAACTATGATTGTACTGCAAAGTACAGCACTAGAAAGTTACCATGATGGAATAGCAAAATTTTTAATAAACACAATATAATCATCTGTAAAATTTCAGCATTTTCTCCAGCATAAAAATATAACTATGAATAATTAGATTTATATATACAATGATGAAAAATTGTGTATATGGAACACCTATACCGATGATGGATTCATCAATATAGTACTTACGACTTTATCACATTCAAGGAACCAAGAAAAGAAAGTAAAAGCCTGCTTGGACAGGTTCCCTTCCCAAGTCTTACTGTAGATATCCACACTACAAATTTACTCCCTATTTGATTTTTTCATTGTTTTGAACTCCTATGTCCAGTAAACAAAGAACTTAAGACTGTGAGCACAGATAAGAATGTTCTCTAAGTACCAAACTCATAGCATTGTTTCATGATTAAAAGACTAGTAATTAAGAACCTTAGACAGATACAGGCTTAAGCAACTTTAATAGGTGTCTGTATTGCTAAACCTCTCAGAATCTTATCTATCTACAGAGGAGAGTGTAGAGATTCACTGTTTCAATACATTTAAGCACAAAAATGAAAACTGAATTACAGTTCTGGAATATTAAATGCAAAAAAATGCTTCAAAAAACTAAGCAAAACACACACAGAGAGGATTCACAAAGGGGCACGATAAGAGATTTAGAAGTCAGAGCCAGATAACTTACAACATAAGGATAATAGAAGTGACAAAAGGAGAAAAGTACCTGGATGAAAAGATGCAATAATTTAAGATGAAGAGGAGGAGGAGGAAGAGGAGGAAAGAAGAAGAAGGAAAAAAGAAGAAGAAGGGAAAAAGAAGAAGGAGGAGGAGGAGGAGGAAAGAAGAAGAAGAAAGAGGAGGAGGAGGAGGAAAGAAAGAAGAAGAAGGAAAAAAGAAGAAGAAGAAGGAAAAAAGAAGAAGGAGGAGGAGGAAAGAAGAAGAAGAAAGAGGAGGAGGAGGAGGAAAGAAAGAAGAAGAAGGAGGAGGAGGAGGAAAGAAGAAGAAGTTGTTGTTGTTGTTGAAAGGCGGGCTGAGTGGACAAGTAAAAACATTTTAAGGCTTTCATTTGACAAGAAGGAAAAAAAGTAATGAAAAGCAAATAATATCACATCTTGAAAAGGTAAAATTATAAACTCCCCTGTGAGTAAAGCTTTTATGATGCTAAATAGAAAGAATGCTTTGTGCTAAGTACAACCGAATAGACTCTAACACTTGTTTCTTAGCTTCAAAACAAGTTACCACCAACCACCACCTTTTTCACAAAGGAGAAATATCAGTTTGGCATTCTCAAACATATATTAACAATTCAATGATAATTGATGAATCCATTACATAAGGGAAATGTTATGGAATAATAGCTATAGTGCTAATGAAAAACCACTGAATATAGACATTGCTAAGAAGGTAACTCATCCTCTTTCAACCATTCTGCTCTGAAATAATTTTCATTTGCTAAACGGACAATAAAACTAAATCTGAAGAATAGTTTGTAAGAGCTAGAATTGTAGCAAATAAGCAAACAAGAATGTATTATGAAAAGATTTGTGTGTGTGTATATATATATGTCTATGTTTATGTGTGTGTATTCATACAAATGGGGTTATTTATGTATGTATGTAATAAGTACACACATCTACATATATGTACCTGTGATTTGTGTGTGTGAGAGTGTGTGTGTGTGTCAGAGACAGAGAGAGAAAAAATAGTTTTATTTTACCTTCAGTGCAGCTGGAAAATCTTTAATACTTTTTCCAAAATTCTCATCTGCATGTTGCAAGGAAATACTCTTATTCTGATGAGCCTGGGAAGTTTTTCCAGCTTGAATTTTTGCTGTACCTAAAAAAGTAGTAAATGCACTGCTTTGTCAATTCCTTCTTTTTTTTT
>VBSM01002608.1:41885117-41897105 GCA_008086735.1 Cheirogaleus medius
AAAAAAAAAAAAATGTTTACTTTTTAATTGACACACACTTCCACAAGTATATAAACTCCATAATATAAGAGGCCAGTTCCTTTGTCAACAAAATTGTGTAAATAACTAGGTAGTCAGGCTGTCCTAAGAGCTAGTATTCATTACTACTTATGAAGTTCCAACATCTAAACATTAAAATGAGACAATTTTACTCTAATTTCATATCTAAGCTCTTCATTTAAAATCTCTTAAAAAATTTTTTTTTTTTTTTTTTAGAGACAGAGTCTCACTCTGTTGCCCAGGCTAGAGTGCCATGGCATCAGCCTAGCTCACAGCAACCTCAAACTCCTGGGCTCAAGCGATCCTCCTGCCTCAGCCTCCCGAGTAGCTGGGACTACAGGCATGCGCCACCATGCCTGGCGAATAAAATCTCTTAAAATTTTTTATTCCTTTGAAATGGTTTCCTTTTTTATCTTTCATATATTAAAGTACATTCATGACTTTTTTCTTTTACTCTTTTCAGTTCTAACATGCTTAGCAGATGATGTATTCAACATCTATTACCATGTTCCTTTGATTTTTAATAATGGTACTATGAATAAATCTGAGAAAACAGTCAATAATATATGGAATTATAAATTGAATGAAAAATCGATCAGAAAGAAATGGAGTCCACTTACTTCTAGTCTGCCCACTTTGTTTTGCCAATTTCCAAAAGTTAATCATCTATCTTGTTGCAAATAACAATAGAAACAACTAAATGCCTTCAACCTAGAGAAAAATACTTCTACAGGTATGTATTTTAACTACACAATTATACAGAAGCAAGATCTCATAGAGAAAAAATAGATATTCTTTTCTATTAATCTTTTCTTTTTGGACAGAGTGTCTAGTATTATAATATGGTAAAAAACGAGTATACTACAGCATGACTTTGGTGATAATTAAAAACTATAAGCTGTACTTTCAACTATAAATAATTAAAAAGAATAATTTAAGGCAGATTGAAATTAGTGACTACTGAATACAAACTAGCAGTTTAAAGGATATTGCAGGCCAGGCACAGTGGCTCACGCCTGTAATCCCAGTGCTTTGGTAGGTCAAGGCAGGAGGATAGCTTGTGGCCAGAAGTTCAAAACCAGCCTGGGCAACATAGCAAAACCTATCTCCACAAAAATTTTTTTAAAGTTTAGCCAGGCATCATAGCATGTGCCTGTAGTCCTAGCCACTCAAGAGGCTGAAGCAGGATGCTTACTTGAGCCCAGGAGTTCAAGGTTGCAGTGATCTGTGATCACGTCACTGCACTCCAGCCCAGGTGACAGAGCAAGACCCTGTCTCTAAAAAAAATAGATATCACACCTTGCATACACATAAAGCAGGATTCCAGATAAAACCTAAGAAAATAATTGAAGAAGTAGTAAGGAGGTGAATATGCACACAGCTTTATTGATTATTAATTGGAAATATAGAAAATCCATGAATATTAAGATTGCTACTCAATATTTCCTAAAATGAAGATAGATATTCAAAAGTTTGCATAGGCAGACAGTTGAGATTCCATAAAACAAACAGGGTGAATCTATGGTTCTTATTAATTATACAGAAAACGACACTTGGTTTAGAATTAGAATAATACTCTCCTGTTTTAAAGAAAACACGTTTACCTGGTAAATGTTTTGGAAAGCAAGAAAAAGGTATTATCAAAGACCAAGCAAAGATCCAACATATAAGAAATCCAATCCACCAAGCTCCCAGCCATCGTGGATCATCCTCAGTGACATCAGGGCTAAATGATATAAAAACAAGAGGTAAAAGCCAACTCTACTTTATTAACTAAAAACTCAGTTATGACAATCATATACTTTATACTTCAAGTTCATCATATGGTATAATATTAATATAAAATATCCAAAAGTTTAATGGAGCCATTGTGATGAATCAGAAAATAGGTAGCAGGTATAAATGAGAGTTATAATAATGGTTACAAAGTATTTTAAAATGGCAAATATGACATAAAAGTTTAAAATATTTAATAATAAATGTAAGTATGATAAATATTTGAAAAGATACACAGAATTTCTGAACATTCTTTAACTTTGGCTAAGTTTTCTCCACTACTGTATTAAATTAAATACATCTCACAGAAAATCACTGATCTATGTTAAAAGCTCATAGACTCTGCTTCAATTATGGCATTTCTTTAAATGTAAAATTATTCTTAAAGTCATTTATTAACAGTTTTTTATAATGGTTCTCATATTTTAATATCAATAGATCCTTTTGGAAAACACACCCCCCTCCTACAAGTCATGCAATTTTCCACTGAAATTAAAATGTCCTTTCTTAAAATTCTGACTCTCTGCTTCAAGAGCTTCTTCTGCACAATTTTTTATAGTCTCTGAAAGATTAACCTAGGACTAAAAAGGCTCAGAGAACAAATCACATACCCATGACCACATTTTCTTATTCATGGTCGTACAAAGGATTGTGCAGTTATATTCCTAGTGGCAAAATAAGAAAATATGGCCTCACCAAAGGGCACTAAATTCTCTATTCAGGAAAAAGAAAAGGTAACTCAGTAGTTAAGAGGGGAGTTTTGGAGTCAAAAATATATACTTCATGTCTTGGCCAAAAGATAGCTTGTGAAATACATGAACACAAAAAAATCATTTGTATGGAACATAGTATAGGATAAATAACTATTACCTATTATTATCCTTCATTGTTGGATAAAGTGGCATACATGGATCTCTCTGACATTATCAGAACTACTACTCTGTAGATAGTAAGTTCTACTATAGAACTTATTCTGAGAATCATAGACTCTTGAAACTCTTCAGGCTATCTGCCCCCAAATACACCTATGGAAAGCATAACTTATTTGTACTGAATTCTTGTTTTTGAAAATGCAAGGCATTCTACATATGTATTTTTTAAAATTTCATCAACTGATTCCATTGAAAATATTTATGAATAAATACATTATTACACTAAGATGGTACGGCATTGATGCATGAAGCAATGCAGCCAAAATAAGATATTTTATAAGAATTATGTGTATTAAGTTTTGTTTCCTGAAAAATCCCTCATACTGTACTGAGGAAGTACTGTAAAAATATTCTGTCTATGGTGTTAGCATTATTAAAATAAAATAAATTTGAATAAAAGAAAAATAAGTACTGTCTTGCCTTGGTCCCATAGCAACATCAATGTACATGGTTAGCAGTTGTCCTCCCAACACATAGCCAATAGCAGGACCTAAGATTGACATAGCATAGCCAATTCCTAGAGAAGAACAAAGTCATTGAATAGAATCATATATACAGCTTTGCTTTGCGTGGGTAACAATAGTGAAGAAGAACACATGTTTTACCATAGAAAATCTAAATGGATAGACATCAAAATTACACATATTTTTACTAAAAATATGCCATTTGAACAGTATCATTTGGTCAACGGTCAAGGCAAGGAGCCTAAAATATATGACTCAGTGTAAAACCTGTTTGACTATAATGATGATTATAATACAATCAAAAATTATAAATATATGGAAAGTTATGTTAACTGGTGGCAGAGGTAGTATTAATACATTCATATTATCCTTTATTCATAGTGATAATATATCGTGGAAGAAAACAATGTAAAACAAGAAGCCTCTTCCACTCTGTACAACTAGGAAAGCATTCTTTATTTTACACTACAGAAGCGGACTTCAAAACCTGGATCTTCCAAGAAGTCTCTTTTCTTAGATATAAGCCATTAGTTTAAACCTCTTGCTCTTCATGATTCTCCTCATTTTGACTTGCCTCAGAATTAAACTGAGCATATTTCTGTCAGAAATTCAAAACTTTGCCATATATACCTTTGAATTTTTACAGAATGAAATTTATTTATTTTGACCAATCACTGTCTTTTTATTGTTGTTATTGTTTTTCCTTTAAGCTTCCAAGTATTTCGGGATGTCACTGGATATAATGTTGCCATTTTTTCTTTCATTTTTAGTTGACACATAATAATTGTACATATTTATGGGGTACACAGTGACATATCAATACATCTATATAATATGTAATGATCGAATCAGAGTGATTAGGATACCCATCACCTCAAAGATTTATCATTTCTATGTAATGGGAACATTCAAAATCCTCTCCTCTAGTGTTTTGAACATATCCCATAAATAATTGCTAACTATATTCACCCTGTAGTGATATAGAACACTAAAACTTATTCTTCCTAATGTAATTTTATATCCATTAACAAAACTCTCCCTATGGTCCTCTCCCCTCCACCTTTCCCAACGTTTAATAACCATAATTCTACTCTATTTCTATGCGCTGAATTGTTTTAGCTCCCACATACGAGTAAGAACATGTGGTATTTATCTTTGTGTGCCTGACATTTCACTTAACATAATGTTCTCCAGGCTCATCCATGTTGCTATAAAGGATAGAATTTCATTTTTATAGCTGCATAGTATTCCATTGTGTATATATGCCACATTTTCTTTATTCATTCATCTGTTGATCAACATTTAGGTTGATTCCATATCTTGGCTATTGTGAATAGTGCTGCAATAAACATAGAAGTGCAGGTATCTTCTCCAAATACTGATTTCCTTTTCTTTGGATAAATACTCAGTAGTGTGATTCCAGGATCGTATGGTAATTCGACTTTTAGTTGTTGAGAAACCTCCACACTGTTTTCTTTTTTTTTTTTTGAGACAGAGTCTCACTCTGTTGCCCCGGCTAGAGTGCCGTGGCATCAGCCTCGCTCACAGCAACCTCAAACTCCTGGGCTCAGGCGATCCTTCTGCCTCAGCCTCCCGAGTAGCTGGGACTACAGGCATGCGCCACCATGCCCGGCTAATTTTTTCTATATTTTAGTTGGCCAATTAATTTCTTTCTATTTTTTAGTAGAGATAGGGTCTCGCTCTTGCTCAGGCTGGTTTCGAACTCCTGAGCTCAAACGATCCGCCCACCTCGGCCTCCTAGAGAGCTAGGATTACAGGCGTGAGCCACCGCACCCGGCCCACACTGTTTTCTATAATTGCTGTACTATTTTACAATCCTACCAGCAGCACATAAAAGTTCCCTTTTGTATACGTACTTGGCAGTATTTGGGGTTTTTTTGTTTTGTTTTGTTTTTGGAAATAGTTATTCTAAATCAGGTGAAATAATATCTTATGTGGCTTGGAATTGCATTTCTCTGATGATTAGTGAAGTGGAACATTTTTTTTATATTCATTGGCCATTTGTATGCCTTGTTTTGAGAAATGTCTATACAGACCTTTTGCCCATTTTTTAATCAGATTTTTTTCTTTTGTTCGGTTGTTTGAATTCCTCATATATTCTGGATATTCATCCCTTATCAAATGAATAATTTGTAAATATTCCCTCCCATTCTACGGGCTCACTCTGTTGATTGTATCCTTTGTTGTATAGAAGCTTTTTAGTTTGATATAGTCCCATTTGTCTATTTTTGTAAAACCTTAGCCTCAACCAATGTCCAGAAGCATTGCCCCTATGTTTTCTTATAGTTTTATAGTTTCAGGTCTTAAATTTAAGTCTTTAATCCACTTTTAGTTGATTTTTGTATATGATGAGATAGGAGTCTAGTTTAATTCTTCTGCATATATGGGTATTCAGTTTTCCCAGCACCATTAATTGATGAAACTGTCCATTTCTCAGTGTACACTCTTGGCACCTTTATCAAAAGTCAGTTGTCTGTAAATACATGGATTTATTTCTGTGTTCTGTATTTTGTTCCATTGGTCTATGTGTCTGTTTTGATACCAATACCATGCTGTTTTGATTAAATTTTGAGGTCTGGTAGTGTAATGCCTCTAGCTTTGTTCTTTTTGTTCAGTATTGTTTTGGCTATACAGCTTTCTATTTTAGGATGCAGGCATTTATTGCTTTAAACTTCCCTGTTAGTGGTGCTTTTGCTGTAATCCATAGGTTTAGGTATGTTGTGTTTTCATTTTCATTTGTTTCAATAAATTTTTTAATTTACTTCTTAATGTCTTCATCTATCCGTTGGTCACTCGGGAACATGTTGTTTAATTTCCATGTATATGTACAGTTTCCAAAGTTTCTCTTGTTACTGATTTCTAGTTTTATTTCATTGTGGTATGAGAAGACACCTGATATGATTTCAACTTTTTAAAAATTTTTGAGCTTTGTTTTGTGGCTTAATATATATCCCAGATAATGTTCCGTGTACTGAAGAGAAGAACATTTATTCTGCAGCTATTGGACGAAATGTGATGTTCTGTTAGGTCCATTTATTCTCTACTACAGTTTAAGTCTGATATTTCTTTGTTAATTTTCTGTCTAGATCATCTTTCCAGTGCTGAAAGTGGGATGTTGATGGCCCCAGCTACTACTGAATTGGGGTCTCTCTCTTTAGCTCTAATTATAATTTGCTTTATATATCTGGGTGCTCTGATGTTGAGTGCATATATGATTATAATTGTTCTATCATTTTGGTGAACTGATCTCTTTGTCATATAATGAACTTTGTCTCTTTTTTATATTTTTTGACTTAAAGTCTATTTTGTCTGATTTAAGTATAGGTATTTCTGCCTGCTACGGGTTTCCATTCTTGCAGAGTATCTTTTTCCATCTCCCCACTTTAAGTCTATGTGTGACTTTCTTGAAGGTAGCATATTCTCATATCTTTGAGGGTTTTTTTGTTTTGTTTTGTTTTTAATCCATTCAGCCAGTCTATATCTTTTACTTGGGGAATTTAAACCATTTACATTCAAAGTTGTTATTGATAGGTGAGAACGTATTACTGTCATTTCGTTAATTGTTTTATGATTATTTTGTATATCCTTTCTTACACTCATATTGTTTATCTTTGCAGTTTGTTAGTTTTCTGTAGTGTTAATGTTAATTCCTCTCTCTTTCTCATTTAAGTATCTGCTCTACCATTGAGTTTTGTACTTTCATGTATTTTCATGATGGTTGATGCTGTCATTTTGCTTCTAAATGTAGAACATCCTTAAGCATTTTGTGTAGAGCTGGCCTAGTGATGATTCATTCCCAGTTTAAGCAACTTGCTTGTCTGAGAAAGACTTTGTTTCTTCATTTCTGAAGGATAGTTTTGCTGGGTATAGCATTCTTGGCTAACAGGTTTTTCTTTCAGCACTTTGAATATATTATCCTATTTTTTCCTTGGCCTGTAAGGTTTCTGCTGAGAAATCTGCTGTTAGTCTGATGTGACTTGACCCTCTTTTCTTGCTGTTTTTAGAATTCTCTCTTTGTATTTGACTTTTGACAGTTTGGCTATAATATGCCTTGGAGAGGACATTTTGGGGTTGAATCTATTTGGGGATCATGGAGCTTCCTACATCTGGATGTCTATTTCTCTCCCAAGACTTGGGAAGTTTTCAGCTATTATTTCAATAAACATATTTTGTATGCCTTTTCCCATCTCTTCCCTTTCTGGAACTCCCAACTGTGAATATTTGTTTACTTAATGGTGTCTCATATATTATATATACTCTCTTTATTCTTTTTCCTTTTTTTTGTCTGACAGCATTATTTCAAAAGATTGTTTTCAAGTTTGGAAATTCTTTCTTCTTCTTGATCTGGTCTATTGTTGAAGCTCTTGATTATATTTTTTATTTCATTCATTGAATTTTTCGCTTCAAGAATTTCTGTTTAATTCTTTTTTATGATATCTCTTTGTTGAGTTTCTTATTTAGATCATGAATTGTTTTTTTGATTTCCTTGTATTTTCTGTGTCTTTTATCTTGCTGAGTTTCTTTACAATCATTATTTTGAATTCTTTTTAAGTCATTCCATAGATTTTCTTTTCTTCAGACTCTATTACCAGAAAATTATTGTGATTCTTTTGATGTGTTATGTTTCCTTGCTTTTTCATGTTTCTCATGTCACTACATTAATATCTGCACATCTGGAGTAACAGCCACTCTTCCAATTTTATTAAGAGGCTTTCATAGGGTATGACTTTTTCCTGTAGATGTATCCATAGTGTCAGTTGGGTATGGTGCTTTAGCTTTGGTTCTAGATGACACTATAGGGTAATCTCCATATGAATACTTCCTTCTAATCAAAGCCAGCAGTGTCTTTCAGTTCCTCAGGGGCTTGGGCTGAAGTTGTTTTTGGAGGCTGTATCACAGCATTCCTTGTAAGAGAGACACTAGGTGGGCCTTGTTCACAGGCCCCTGGGGTACATACCTGAGCACTGGTAGTGGTGGTGGGGGTTCCTGGGTGGGCCAGTCCTTGGGGCTCCTAGGCAGTTTGTGAAGACATGCACCATCCCTACTGCTGTAAGAGGTAGGTTTGCTGGGTGTTATCAGCAATAGGGCCCAAGTGGGGAGGTCCTAGGGTTCCTGTGCATCACATGCAGGTGCCAGAGGTATTGGTGGCAGGCTCCATGCAAGCCAGCTCTGGCTGCTGGGTGGCATATGCAGGCACCAGTGGTAGTGTTGGTAGTGGATTCCCAATAGGCTGGTACTCAGGCAGAGGCAGTGTTTGTAGATGCTGGCAGCGGTAGTGGCCAGTGCATTGCCGGCAATGGTGTTGGTGGGCCTGGATGGGCTGGTCCTTGGCACCCCGGAAGGCACACATGGGAAGCTAGTAGTGGTGGCAACAGGCCTCAAGCAGGCTGGTCCTCTGGCCTCTGGGAGACATACACAGACACAAAACAGCTCTGTTGCTGGAGGGGGCATGATTGCTGTCAGAGGCAGTAGGCCCATGCAGGCAACTCTCAGGTTCTGGGGAGTGTGCACTTTGGCTCTCCCTATGTCTATGGCGCAGCCTCTCTGATGTGCTCATCTGTCTGCTTCCTGGGATGTAGGGTACTGCATGGTCGTACATGCCAGAGACATAGCTGCCCCTCTGAGTGTAGCTAGTGTTATGACACTACAACCTTGTGGGCAGACGTGGGGGCATGTCAGCAGGATCCCAGGGATGTGGAAATGCAGGGGCTATTGGGACCCAGGGCTGAATGTTGTCTGGTGGTGGCTCCAATCTCAAAATGGTGCCATGCTGAAGTAGCTTGGGTCTCAGAGGGTGGGAGTAACTCAGTGTGACTTCCCTCTCTGGAACAATGCAGTTATGTGGACTCCAGGCAGCTGCCTATACTAGGCTCAGGGCTTGTGAGGGCTGAGGTGTTCTGTTCTTAGGATTGCAGGCATCTGTCATAGAAATGTAGACTTTTAGGGATCTCCTGCTTATTTTTTGCCCCACAGTGGGGAGTCCCTCTTGACTCTAAGCCAAACCAGTTAGGTGCTTTGCTTCCCTCTCTCTGTTACCACCTCAGTTTTCCACATCTCAGAGGGTCTTTTTCACTTCCTTGCTGAATTTTCATGTTCTCTCTTAGATGCTCTACTCAGTATGTAGTTATCTACTCATTGTTTTGGTCCTTATTCATGGAGGGGGCAAGTGCTGGGCACCTCTAGTCAATCATTTTAATGACTCCTCCACAAAACAAAATTTATGCATACACCAATGTCTAGTATATTACCACCTTCTAGATGTTTTGTTAACTGCTAAGATTCTCATCCTCACATATGAAGGAACCGGAACCTTATTTATACCTGAAACTAAGCATATCTCAATGGCAGAAATGACTTATGCATTACTTCAAATCTCTAAATGAAAGCTCATGCAAGGTAATCTGAAAACATATAAAAATTTTTTTTATCTGTTGACTACCTTAATTTATATTTCAGCTATATTTTTAATATAAAAAATTAATAGAAAAATTAAAGTATGTAATGTATAAATAATTAAGTGTGCACACATAAAGAATTCATGCTCAAAAATTTGTGGATAAAAATATATGATTAAAAATGCTGGAAATCAGTGACTCACAAATTATCTTTGGTAACAGATTTTTTTTTTTATAATTCCCAACTGGGTTAGATTAATAATTTCGTAAGACTATGTTATAAGTTTTGTAGAAGTATAAAACTGCTATAGAAGTTTTTACATTAGCAATATGCCCAAGTAGATTTAGTAGTCTTTATCAAGGCTGCACTGAACATTCTCACTTCCGTGGCTGTGGCAATGGATCTTCCATGTTAGAACAACAGATTGATAGAGAAAACTCAAATGCAAATAAAATAGGCCATAACTAGATGTAGGGCCATGCACACTGTAATTAGCTCTACCATTTTAAGATCTGGGGAGGCATTTTAGAAAAACTCATACTACCAGGAATTACATGACAAAAGAAAAAAAAGAGTCATATATTTAAAAAAAGGTAATTTGAAATGAAAAACTCTGTCAAGTTTACAGACACTATCTTGTGGTTCCTTTTGCAGACTCTAGTCAAGTCCATGTAGGATGTAATAATCACATAGAAGAGCAGCGCTCAATCTCCACACCTTGTGTAAGTAACCCTGGGATTCAAGCAATCTAGACAGAACGCTGCTTGGATGGCTCTTCCCATCCAGGAAGGTTGGCATGTACAGAGCAGGAAATTAAGCAGGCGGTCAACAAAAATCATTATGCTTTCTATTTACTCACTTAATACATTAGGAAATAATTAAACAGATAAAAGTAATGCTGCATTTATCTAATAGAAATACGGCATTACAACTAAATCTTTAATAAGCCTACTTTATGCTTTATTTCTAAAATAAACAAATAATAAGGCAAAATGATACTGAGACAGTTTAGAGAGTAAGCTTACCTATATAGAGAGAAGATTTGTGTGTGGGCACGGAATCATCAATAAAGGCTGTTCCCAGGGTGTAGAGAGGAGTTCCTCCTGTCCCCAGCAATAGTTGTCCCAAGATGAAAACATACAAGTAGTTAGAAAGTGAAGAGGTTGAAGAGGTGCAACTGGTACTATTCCTTGTTATTAAGCAAGTGTCTTTAGGAGAAAAAAAAATAAAATTAAACTGTTAATTTTAGAGAAATTTAGTTAACAGTTCAAATATTTATCATACAAATTATACTTGCTTAACATAACATTATTTCTTCCAATTGTTTCATTTTGACATTTAAACTATTTAAAAATATATATATTACTTGAACATTTTTATAAACTATCATTTCAAAATTTAGAAAATATAGAATAAAACAGAGAAACATTAAGAATGAAAATTAACAAATTTTCAGGTAAACTAATCTAAACACAACTGAAGCAAAAAGTGCCAGGGAAAGATGATTTTCAGATTAAAAAGAAAATGGGTACAATATGACCATCATATTGAACTTATAAATCAATACCTTAACCACATTTGAAAAATATACTTAGGCTATGGAATATTTTGACCAAAATATAGTGATCCCCCATATATATATATATATATATATATATATATATCTACTACATATATATTTACTATAAAGCAGCAATATTGAAATTATATCTAGTTCTTTTTTATAGCTCAACTATTTTATTAAGTTCCCTTTTTTTAAGCAATCTTTAGGTCTATAGGATATTCTTTCAAGGATATTCTTATCAAAGGAAAAATGTTTACCTTTAAGATTTGATCAAAATCTTTTTCTAAATATCACATTCAAAATATAGACTGGATATTTAAGTAAATTCATATTTCCTAAAGTCAGCTGATAATATTAATGAGCTTAGATGATTGTGAAAAATAATATTCACAGTCCTTTGTTTTGAATCCTGTGTAATACTTAAGAACATGTATTTTAACAACAGCCTCAGCTAATTCTATTTTCATTACTTTATATTAGATCAAGATATATTATTTCCTGATAGATGAGATAAGTAAGGCTCTCAAAACACCAATCCTGAGATTCTTTTAACTCATTATATTTTTCATATAACTGAAATGGAGAAATTAAGTTAATGGTCATCGAACTATAAGATGTAAGTCTATGTATAAAATATGTATTTTTAGACGGGAACATGGCAGCCGCAGCCTCAGCCACAGCTTCGGCGGCGAAGGTAAGCACCGACGGCAGCCGGCACCTGACGGCATGATCGACCCGAGCCGATTTCTCTTGGATTTGGTGAAAAATTCATATATCTTCTGCACTGTGTACAGGC
>VBSM01002608.1:41906777-41922006 GCA_008086735.1 Cheirogaleus medius
AAAAAAATCTTTATTTTCTTGCTTATTCTATTTGTGTTTTTTCTACTTTCTGAATATTTTACAAAGTACCTATGTTCAAAATCAGAAAAAATTAAAGATATTTAAGAAAAGGCAATTTGGCTATTTAAAAGGCAATGTTTTAATGTGTTATTCTAAATGGACCCAATTAATCTGAGCTATGCCAAACAAAGTATTTTCTCATAAGAAGAAAAGAATACAATCTTAGAAACATATCTAATTAAAATATTTTCTAACGTATTACTTTAAAAAGGTTTGACCAGACAATGAAGATATGTCAAGATCAAGGGGCACCTACAAAACAATGTACTATATTGAAAGATTTTTATTTATTTATATTATTTTAAACTACCACTTCCAATAACTAAATGAAACGAGAAAGACAGTTACTTATCATGAACATCATTATTATTCGTTGTTACTATATAATGGGCAATTCCCCCACACCAGGCACTCACTGTCTTATTACTGCATAGGTATACTCGCCTATGTTGTAGCAATTATTTTTATCATAATTTGTAGTTGAAGAAACTAATTTCTGTCTGACCCTAATATCCCTGCTATATTGCTGCATACCTGCACTAAATGTAATGTGCTAATAGTATTAAAATAAAACAGAAAAACTACATTAAAACACACATTGGCCAATTTGTGCATTTTTAAGAACAGTGACTAAGAAAATTAAATTTCCTCATTTCTTTCCTGCCGCAAACCACATTTGTTACCAACCTTTCTCCGGAAGCTACAAAACAAGCAAAACAAAACAAAAACTAACATTGCTTAATTATCACCTCCCATACCTTATATCTGGTTAGACACAACTATGCCTATGGCCCACTTGAATGCCCTATCAGAGCATTTCATTTCACATGTCAAGGTAAAAAATGTCTATCAACAAATACTCCTGACATTTTAGAATAATCCTGACCACCTTAGAGGCACTGAAGTGAAATCAACATTTTAGCAAGTAACTAAGACAAAAACCCAAAGTAGAATATCAAAGCATTTTGCTATTTCTGAATATGCTTCTCATTCTAGCTTCCTTTCTCACAATGCAAATTTTTCAGAACCTAAATCTTAACCATAAAGATCATTTATGGCAAATAATTTTTGCCTGTGATAACACGATTCTTCCTAATTTACTGGCCAAACAAAAAAGAGAAAATGTTCCATTATTCTTTAGCACAAGTTTATGGAAAATGTGGACAGAGAATCCCAAACTGCCTTTATTTGCCATTACTTACTCTTGTTATCTTCTGTGGAAGGATAAGACATTAGACTCCTAATATGCCTCTGTAAAAGGGATCCATTCGTTCACTAATATATTTTACAACTCAACAAATATTTCTTGAGCACCTACTCTACATCACATGCTGTTCTAGGTGCTGATCATAATAAAGTTTCTAAACTCAACAAGGATTTTCAAAATCATATACTTAGACCTAAGATACCATAGGGCAGATTTTCCAGTGTGTTCCCTGAAACACCTAGAGAAGGAAAGGACAAGGGAGGGATGGAAGTTAGAGAAAAGGGAGAAGTGTAACAATTTAACCTCTTGGTAAAGTTCAGAATTCTACATATCATACCCCTAACTAAAGAGTTATAAAGTGCATTTGCTTTTACAGTGATGCAATAAAGACATCTGTTTAACTTTCATTTTTTCCCAAACTCATTCAACCATAGAACATATTTTAATGCCTCTAGAAACTGTGCTCTGCAGATCATACTTTGGGAAATGCTGGGACATGTTTTTCTGTTGATGAAGGCCATGGATTTTTTTAAACTTCTACCTGACAGCAAACTATAGTTTGTGAGGTGAATTGAGTTTGTGCTAACATCTCATTGATAAATTTTTTCCTGCTTATTTTTTTCCTATAAATTTCCTCTATCTCAGAAGTTTGGTCACTTGAATTTCAACAAAACTGGCTACATTAGAGCACCTAGTATTTCATGATACTTTATGAAATTCCTATTTTAAAGGAAGATATAAAGCAACAATCTTGAAATGAAATCTTTCTCTTCATGTCCACAGTTAAAAGCTTTACAAAATAATCAGGCACTACACTGGACATATATATCCCAAAGTGGACTAAGATAACCTGGATAATTTTTTTTTTTTTTGAGACAGAGTCTCACTCTGTTGCCCGGGCTAGAGTGAGTGCCATGGCATCAGCCTCGCTCACAGCAACCTCAAACTCCTGGGCTTGAGCAATCCTCCTGCCTCAGCCTCCCGAGCAGCCAGGACCACAGGCACACGCCACCATGCCTGGCTCATTTTTTCTATATATTTTTAGTTGGCCAATTAATTGCTTTCTATTTATAGTAGAGACGGGGTCTCGCTCCTGCTCAGGCTGGTTTCGAACTCCTGAGCTCGAGCGATCCGCCCGCCTCAGCCTCCCAGAGAGCTAGGATTACAGGCGTGAGCCACCGCGCCCGGCCTGGATAATTTTTTTAAATATTGATTCCTGAGTCTTATTCCAGACTTATTAAATCAAGATCTCTAAGAGGCAACATTAAATAACAACCATCCAGGGTAATTCATATTATCTAGGAAGTGTGGGAAAGACTACATGGGCCTCTGATATCAAAAATCATGATTGTTTCATTTGGAGGATTGACTATACCTAAAACTTATCTCTAGCTCTTTTATTGTCTGTATTAAATTTAAATTTGAATCATTTCTTTATTATATCATTGTATCTTCTAACCTAAGACAGCATCTCTCCTCTTTATTCCTTTATTCATTTCAGTTACAGTATAACCAAAGTATAAGAAACATAAAAGTGATTTCCGTAAAAGAAGTATATCAAAGAAGGAAGAACATTCAGAGTCCAAGTAAAATTAAAGCATCCTGTACTGAATTAGTAGTAGAAAAACTCTAAGATTCTTTGCCCTAAGTCTTCTCCAATCTAGGCAAGCATTACATATTAAAAAAAAAAAAAAATACTGTACGAACACAAGATAAAAGATGGTAACTAGAAACCAAGTCCAACTTTGAGTCCCACTCTAATCATTTTCTTAGCCCAGCCTTCTTAAGTAGTTACTCAGCATAACCAAAGTTCTTTGATGCAACATTCTCCCTGAAATACCAATCTAAAACCTTAGAAATTTAGTGCTGTAGCTAATGAGAATTTTTATCTTTAAAGGTTACCTTTTTTTTTTTTTTGAGGAAAAGTGAATGGAAAAGAGAAACCAGGAAATAATATACCTAGGAAAAATTATGCAAGTATTGGTCAATAAATAAAAAGAGCTTTACTGGATGTTGTAATTACTTTTCTATAATTCCTCAGTATTTAATAATGACCCCCCTCCAAATTCTCAAAGAGACCAAAAGATTATTTTGCTTAACAACATTAAAATAACACTAAATGAAAAAGGAATTAAAAAGTGCTTGGATGAAAACAAAATGTTATATGGTAAAGACTTATTTATTTATTACATTTTAAATATTTTAAAGTTATATTAGAATATGTTCTTATATTAGTGTTATGTTAAAATATTTCAAAAGTGAGTGTGAAATATGATTTACCTGAAAAATGTTTTATAGCACTATTCTGTTTTCAGGTTAACATATACAAAAATCAGCCCTTGAAAGTATGTATTTGTTTCTCTTAATTTTAAGACTTCCTCCTTTTTTTGAATCCAATAACAAAACTTCACTTTGATAATCTCCATTCAAAGTTAATCACCTCTAATGCTTATGTCTCCATAAAAGTTTTCCTTAAAAACACCTTTCTCACAAACCTATTTAAATTTACTTTTTACAGAACAATAAAAAATTCAAGCTGTTTCTAAACACACATTTCTATCTTTTGCTAACTCTTAACCTCCTTTTGTGTTATTCTCACACCTGGAGAAATTATAGCTGCTTATCATATTTCATATTTTGTTTTTTTCTACTTATTAACTATATTATATTACTTTAATCTCCTCTTATAAAGATTATCCCACCTAAAGTGAGCCCTGACTTTGGTTTCCCTCAAGTTCAAAAAACAAGAGCAACCAAAAAAAGCACACAAAGGTGTATAAATTTCCTCAATGTCCATTTCAGATTAAATTACATGCAGACTTCTATTACTAAAATGATTACTTAATGTTATGCTCTGTTATGTTACTTAAGAAGATTGTGCATTCCTTTTCTTCTAATTTATTTACAGGAATCTTTCAACTAATTTGTTTTCCTTTTCCTACTTAAATCCCTAGTTTACTTCTCTACTCTCCTTAAAGTTAGATAAAATAACTCAGATTTTGGGTCATTGGTTCCCATATTTGCAAAAGTGGATGAGTTTACTTAAGCAGACAAGTTATGATGTTTTCAACAAAGTATAGACCATTATACCAGACTACTTGAAATTGGGAAGAAATGGTTTAAATTCATAAAAATATTGAAATCATTCGATATAGTTAATACCTACTATGGGTACTAGGCATAAATTTGAAAAACAGTAAACAAAGCATAAAAATTAGGATTAGTTTTAGTTGTTGTTAATCATCTATGAAATCACTATGAAGTCACTTCCCCTCTTGCCCTAAGGTTTTACATTGTTTAAAAAGGGGGGATTTATGATTTCTAACAATCCTTCTGGTTTCTACATGTCTGGGTTGTTTAGATATGTAACACAATTTCAGTCTTGAATTTTGTATCTGTTATATTATACACACCTACACACACACACCCCTCACAATGACATTTCTGTTAAGGAAAACTTTCAGAAAAAAAAGGATGCAAAAATTCAAAATATTAATAGTAGCTAGGCATTTTCATACACTGACAGTGAGGGAGTAACTGGTATATTCCTTTCTGAAAGTCAGTGTGACCTTATCTATCAAACATTAGAATGAGGAAGCCCTTTAAATTCAGTGTTTGCACTTCTAGGATTCAAGCCTAATGAATGGTTTACATTTATGTAAACAAATATTTCAGGATACATATTGCAACATTGGATAGATAACATGCAGTTCATATTTAAAAACTCCAAACCCAAATTCTTGATTTCCACCTCCAATTCTGTTCTACCTAATCTTCCACATCCTAGTTAAAATGGCCTCAGTTGATCAAGCCAAATAGCAAGGAATCAATATTCATTCCTCCTTCATAATAAATCCAATAAAGTCCTATCTCTTTTCCCTCTAAAATACACTGAGAATCAGTCATCTTTGGATCTCTACTTTGGATCTACACCCCAGTCTCAAACCACCTTTATCTCTCACACAAACCACAGTAAAAACCTCCTGAGTTATTTCCTCCTATTTACTCTTGTCTCTCACAACTACAAAAGCCAAAAATAACCATTTTAAAATACAGATAAGATCATGACCTTCCCTGTGTAAAACTCTTCCACAACTTTGCACTGCACTTCAAGCAAAATCTAAAAACCTCCCTGGTGTCTACATGCCTCTCCAAAACATTCTCCCTTGCTTTGATTATGCTGCCCCAAACTGACAATTCCTAAAATCTGCTAAGCTCTTCTCTACTCCAAGGCCCTTAATCATGTTTTTCTCCAGCCTGGAAAGCATCTTTCAGGCTCCTCATTAACCAATTATTATCACAGTAGTCTTCCCTGGTGTACCTATAAACCTTCTGCATTCATCTACACACCTCAGTTTTTATTTATTCTGCTGATTTGTTTATTAATTATGTATTTCTTCCTACTAGTACATAAAATTCAGATGGCATGGAACTGTTTTACTGCTGTTATCTCCGTACCATGTAGAGTCCATATCAATAAATATCTGTTGTATGAATGGCAGAATAACTGAAGAGCAACCTGAGTTTTTGTTTTCATTTGCCACAGATAAGCTATTATTTAACTTATGAGTCTTAATTTAGAGTAAAAATCTTACAGATCAGGCAATTCCTCTATCTAATCCATTTCAATAATCTCCTAAATCTAATCTGCTAAAATAATGAAAAGTGTCAGTTAGAGAGAAAAGAATTTAGTGAAAACCTGCCTGGCACACAGTAATGTACTAAAAGTTTGTGATCGAACTTCAGAAATCTTCTTAGCTTCATCTCTGGCCACACACACACACACACACACACACATTTTAATTTGTGGCCATTTCCCCTTGGGAAATATAAATTGTTCAGATTGGCTGTAACTCCAGGTGTGCATGGCATGAGATGAAGCTGAGAAGATCACCGAAGACAGATCAGGCTTTTGTACTGGAGAGAGTGTTTATGTTTTAGTTTAGAGAGTCATAGATTTTTGAGCAAAGTTTGTTTACTTTAAGAGCAAGAAAGGCATCTGGGTGAGGGCCTGGATACAGCACAAAGATTACCAACTAAATGCCGTATACCAGTAACATTCTCACCATCAGAGAATCAGTGTCATGTTTTCTTGTGTGGCAGATTAAAATTTAGATTTTCCTTTATCATTTAGATTTCAAAGGTGTTATACTATAGTCTATGCTGCAATATGTGCCTTGTTCCTAAAACTATTCCCAGTGAAATTACATCAAGTTGGCCTTGTGCAATCTTGTTCAATCTTGGACAATATGCTAGAATCTACGTGTAAGTGCTTTTTCTACTGATAACATATTCTCCTTATCTTATCCATTCCAAACTCTATCACAATTTTAAAAACACCCTCTATTCATCCATCTGCTTGAATATTCTATTTTGTACTTCTAAAACGAAGTCTACATACCTAAAAAGTATACTCCTAAAACCATGCTGTATAATATATGCTTTGTTATAGAGAGTATTTTTCTTTTTGTTATCATTCCAGAATTGGAAAATTGGTCTTGAGTGAGATTAAACTGTAATATTATCTTAGTCCATTTGTGTTGCTATAAAGGACACACTTGAGGATGGGTAATTTATAAAGAAAACAGGTTTATCTCAGCTCTCCAAGTTGTATAAGAATATGGCACCAGCATCTGCTTCTGGTGAGGGACTCCAGCTGCTTCTACTCATGGTGGGAGGGGAGCCAGCGTGTGCAGAGATCACATGGTGAGAGAGGAAGTAGGAGAGCAAGAGGGGAAGTGCCAGGCTCTTGCTAACAACCAGCTCTCTTGGGAACCAACAGACTAAGAACTCACTCACCCCCCTACACTCAGAGCGCATTAATGTATTCATGAGGGGTCTACTGACATGACCCAAACACCTCGTATTAGGCCCTCACCTCCCACTAGGCCCTCACCTCCCACATTGGGATCAAATTTCAATGTGAGGTTTGGGGGGACAAATATCCAAACTATAGCAAATATTAATTTTCAATATTAACACACAACTATAACAATCTTAACATTTTAAAAATAACTTCTATAGTATAGCAGGCTTCAATTCTCCTTTCTCTCCTAAGCCTTTTCTCCATTTACATAACCCTTGAAAACTTCCAAATTTGTAACCATCTGATTTTATTCCTAAGTATTTCAATATTTTCTATTAAGAGTCTCAGAAAGGACATAAAAATGTTAATTTTAAGGTCTACTTTCATTAGCACATGCCTCTGGCTCTACCATAATTATTTTTCCATTAAAAATGATTCTTTGTAACAAATTTAAATAATCAAATTTCCTTTCTGAGCCTTTGAATAATGTACTTCTTTATCTAACCACAGCAACAGCAGAGCAACAGTGTAGGTGACTCTGAAGTTCTGTGTCGCTAAACTAGAGCCAAAAAATAGAGATTGTTTCAACAGTAGACTTTTCTTAGGAAAAGTCCCACTTCTATAAATGTCACCTCTCTTTGTCTCAAATCAAGAATCAACATGCCCAGGGCCCAGAGCTGTAAACACAGAAAATAAAAGCACAAAGGGAAAAATTCCAGATCTCAGAACTCTAATGACATCACAACACCTGCAAAGGAAAGCAGTCATCTCTTTTTGAGAAGGATTGTGTGTAATATCGGGAATGAGAATCAAAAGATTAAAAACTTGGGCGAACCACTGAAGCAATGAATAATGTACAGTCTGCCTCTGTAATGCCCTACCTCACATAATTCACATAACAAATGAAGCAGTGAGCAGTGGAAGAGATTTAAACCCTTACCCTACTGTACAAGTGAATTGCAATACAAAGTTAACAACCTAGTTTTAAACTACTTCTTTGGACTAAAACAAACATAAACACAACAGAAACTTACCTTCAAAAATGAACCCCAATTGATATTCTCCACTGAAAAATTGTGGCAATGAAAATACAAGTGCTCCCAGTCCTATCATAAAGGATGCAAATGCAAGCCATCTTGGCTTGTGTCCTCTTTCACCAAAGAATGATACAAATAAAGACAGCAAACAGAATGAAATATCGTAACTTGATGATATTAGGCCAGTCAGTGAACTCTTCATTTCATAACGTTTCTCGATAGTGGAAATGCTAATATTTACTAGGCCATTAACTACGATACCTAAAAAAAGAGAAAAGCAAATTTATGTGCATTATTACAACTTTACCATATAGATCATGATTATTAACACGATGTACTAAAGTTTGGTTGTTCATGGGTTTTTTGGTATTTTTACATGTGCCAGTTTTAAAAGTCTGGAAGTTTTATAGTCAGGTAACCGAAACATACAATCTTGAAAATAAGTTTGCTTTATAAATTGTACACTTGTGAATTTTCAGGTGTTCAACAAAACTGATGCTTGCTACATACTAAATTGTAGTTAGCCATCTGTAATTCATTTTTCTTTAAATGACCAACAAAAAGTCAGGCTGGTAAAGTCCCATAAAAGTTTGCTGGAGAGTTTCCAATTGTAGTATAGACCTCACTCAGGAGAGTATGAAAGGTACAAGTGACCCCACAGGCCACTGCAGTTACACTCAATTGCTTCCCAGATTACTCAATCCTTAAATATACTTATCTATAACAAGAGAGTACTTGGATTCAGTCTTAAAAAGGAGAAACTGAGCTCTCCAACCTCTATTTTTTTCTAACACTCTTACAGATATGAAGTTACTTAAAAAGTTCTGGAGCAAAAATAAACATAAGCTAAGAGCTTTATTTCAGCCACTAGCATTCTAAATCATAAACAAAGTAAAATAAAAAATAATAAAAAAAACCTTACACTTCATCTGCTTATTGTAACTATAATGAAGGAATAGATGGTAAACAAAGAAAGACAAAATTGGTTTTGACTGACTTAAAAATGTTCTGTCTAGACATAGATTAAACTTACAGGAATTTAAACATTACTATAGATTGAAGATAAAAAGCATATGATCAAATTTTAACTAGTTATTTCTTTACTTAAGAGGTATTATAAACTGTTTTCATTTATTAATTAACAGAATGAGTATACTCAAGTCATGATTTGTATAATCTCTTTAAATTTTACTTTATCAAGACTAACTGAAAATATATTTCAAGAAAAATGAATATAACAAGTTTCAAATGTCCAAATACGATTTTTACTTTTATAATGGCTTAATAAGACTACAAACCAATTACAAGTCCTGGGATTTCAAGATAAAGTATCTAAACTACCTAGGAAGGACATTTATATTAGGAGATAAACTTATCTGATAATATGAAAATTTCTCCATGGAAAAATCAGTTTCCGGCCGGGCATGGTGGCTCACACCTGTAATCCTAGCACTCTGGGAGGCTGAGGCGGGAGGATCGCTCAAGGTCAGGAGTTCGAAACCAGCCTGAGCAAGAGTGAGACCTGGTCTCTACTAAAAATAGAAAGAAATTAATTGGCCAACTAAAAATATATAGAAAAAATTAGCCGGGCATGGTGGCGCATGCCTGTAGTCCCAGCTACTAGGGAGGCTGAGGCAGGAGGATTGCTTGAGCCCAAAAGTTTGAGGTTGCTGTGAGCTAGGCTGACGCCACGGCACTCACTCTAGCCTGGGCAACAGAGTGAGACTCTGTCTCAAAAAAAAAAGAAAAATCAATTTCCCAAAACAACTGCTATACTCATTAAAAATCAGTCGTGAGAAATTATTGCCTTTAATGGTAAAACTTCTCTTTGGAAAAGTAAATTTGTAAACTTCTTTTCAAGGATAGTATTTTAATTCTATGAATTCCAATGTGAATTCTATGTTATGTTAGTTCCAAGAACACACTGCTTTAAAAAAAAAATGCCATGACACACCTCAAACTACATCTCTATTGTAAATGCATGAAGATAGGAAGCACATTATGATATTAAGTGCTAAAAGAAACTCTGTTTCTCCTTGAGAAATGTTGGGTTAAATAAAATCAACTCATTTGACAAGTTTTTTCTTCCCAATTAAACATCTATTAATATTCTACAAAAATAGTTTTCCTAAGGACCATGTTTGAGAAACATAGCAATAATGTTTCCAGTCGTTCAAACTTAAACTGAAACATGAATTAATTTATTGGGTCACTCTCCTCTCAGATTATGCTTCTTAAATTGGGGACCTCTAGGTACATGAGGAACTAGACTAAGCCTGACACATTTTTCTAAGAGTGCCAATTATATTTGATAATAATTTTAAACAATATTTTATATTATATATAAAATTATATATTCTGGAATAATATAGAAGTCTCAGAAGAAATTTAAGATGAAACACAAGATAAAGTTTTTACTTGTGTCCAGTTTTTTGAACTTCTCATTCCTTGACACTGAAATTCTTCACAATCACTGATTTTGGACAACTGCGATCAACACATTAACGCAAGGGGAACTTTGGTGGGGGCAAAAAAGGTGGAAAAGGAAGTAACTCTAGGCACAAAATCTACCTTCAGTAGAAGAACTGCAGCTGACTTCCAATCAGCAAATAGTTACTTAGCATCTAACGTGCAAAGCAAGGGGTACTGGGTTCCTTGGAGAGGGGAAGCAGGAATAAGAACAGAAAGTACATATATTCTTCGAGTTCATTTTCTGTTAACTTAAACAAGAGCAATTTCCAGCCCCTCAAAAATATTTTTTAGATTGCATTTCTCCCAATCTTTGATTGATTACTTACATAATATTTTGAGACTATGACTCAAGTGACCAAAAAATATGTACATGCCAATTCAAACTAACCTTCAGCATGTCCTTCGAGACACTCCCCTTAGCTCCACCCCTCTTAATTTGTCACCTTAATATAACTTCCCATTTCTTTCATCCCCTGCAACAGACACAACAGCTTACCACCTTTTACCTTTTCTATATCTATCGAGGGAACCGCTCTCACTCCACCATATCACTCACTCCTCCAAACTCGACTTAAATTGCAAACTCCTAAGGGTATAAACCTGAACTTAATCTGCAACTCCCAAAAGAATCCAAAAGAGATCCTACCCAGAACAAAACAGACACTGGATAACTACTGTGACTGAACAACTAATAAAGGTTTAACTTTCCACAACGCGGGAAAAGCCTTCGCTAATTTACTCACGGGGCTCCACTAGTGCCCACATTCCCACGAACTCACAAAAAAAGTGAATGCTTATATCTAATCTTTACTATAGACTTTAAATAGCTTTCTCCATTGAGAAACATCCTACTCCCATCTGCGAGTATATTAATCCATCCCCAGCAGAAACAGTGTAAAAACAAATCCCTTTAATAAGGGATTCAGTGAAAAGTATGCTTTTATCATGTAAAATAAGCTCCCCCAGGGTATACCTTTCCCAAAGGAAAGTTCTCGTAATCTTCCCTGGAGGTTTGGAATCCGCTAAAAAGAGGTAGACCACAAAAGGGGGCAGGGTAGAGAAGCTCGTATAGCAAGTTTCAAACGTTGCCTTAAAGGAGAAGCTAAAATGTGGAAGGCAGGACCTGGTCCGGGGACCAGGTCGGTGAGAGCGCACGCAGGTCGCAAGCCTGAGACGGCCCCGCGCTGCGCCTCCAGCGCCCGGGGATCCCTTCGCACCTGCCCGCTTCGGGCTCGCCGCGCTCCTCGCTCTCCGCTCGGCCAAAGCCCGTGCAAGCGAGCGGGCGCAGGACTGTACCTTGCGTGAGGGCCAAGAGGCAGTAGTGCAGCAGAAAGCCCTGGGGCGTGTTGCAACGCTGGAGACACCGGGGGTGGAAGTCCCTCCATCCGCAAGGCCCCTCCTCAGACTCGGACAGCGGCTGTGGCCCGGGCTGCTCTTGGGAGACTGGGGGAGTTGCTGAAGGCAGAGGTGGCTCCGGTGACTTCTGGGGTTCCTGGGGCTCCTGGGGCTGAGGATCCTCTCTCTGGGGGACGGAAGACAAGGCAGATACCTCGACCTGGGACGGCGACGCAGACGAGCGGCGCGGGGTGTCTGGGGTGGAAGGGACGAAAGCCGGGTTCTCAATGCCTTTGGCGCCCTTCATGGTCAGGATGGGTTCTCCCGACTCTGGTGCCTTGGAACAGCAAATAGCCAGGTTCCTCTCTGGCTCCTCCCCCGGGCAGGTGTCAACGCCCCCGTGCGGGAACACTTCCCGCCTCCCTGCCCTCCCTCTCCCCGCCGCCGCCCAGACCCTGCTACTCCAGCTCCCGGCTGCCTGGGGCGCGGGCGTCGACCCCACAGGCTGTGTGCTTGGCCGGCGGCTGCGACTCACCTGTCGCCGCTGGGGCCAACCAGAATGTGCGGCGTGGGCGTGCGACCCGGCGGCGGCCAGGTGAGGCGGCGAGGATTCGCCGCCCGCCGCCCTTGTCCGGAATCTGCACTCCAGGGCCGCCCGGGCAGCTCCGATCCTGCGCCCCCGCAGCCCGCCACGCTTGTTCCCTGAGCCCAGGTACTGGGAATGAATAGAGTGTGGGAGGCTGTGGCTGAAATCTCCCCCTGGGTGCTGACATGAAAACTGTAAACAGTTGCATCAGGGGATCGTTCAAGAAAATATTCTGCGGCTTTCTTCCTTTGCTAAGCTTACCAAACCAGGCTAGCTCTGGACTCCAAGGATCAAGCAGCCACAGGTATAATACTTTGGATCCCTGGGCGTCTTGATAAGACTTTTACTTGTCGTCCTCCCTAGAAACAGAAATGCACCCCACCGCCTCCATCACCAGCACCATTAACAGTATAACCACCTTTTTGGTTTTACTTCTGCTAAACTGAAGGAATAGAAATTAAAAAACTTTAAAAACATATATAGAACAGTCTCTCTGCTACATATCACGTATTTAAGATCAACAATGCTGATAATTATATAAATAATTTCTACTTGTGGAATAAATAAGAAAAATACTTTGAAAACAACACCATTGTGTGATAGTTAACCATTCGTTCATTTATTCATTCATCCTCCCTCAAAAAAAAAAAATATTTCCTGGGTGCCAAACACTGATCTAGGCTCTGAACCCAAACTGAACAACGCCCCTACCCTTATGGCACTTCAGTTCTAATAGGAGACAGACAATAAGTAATAATACACAGTACATGGCACATAATAAATATAGTGAGTAAATACTATTTTATGAAACTTTTGTTTCAATTACATATGCTGGGGTTGAGGAATTGAGATACAAAATATGTATCTTACTTTGAACAGGCTTACATTCTATTCCCTGTTCCCTCACAGTATTCTGTTCCCTGTTCCCTCGAAATCAAAAAAGTTGTAGGCTGGCCTAGAACATGGGGAAAGAATAACAGTAGGAAGTAACATTTCAAATGTCTACTATGTGCTCCGTTATTAATTTTTACAAAAGCAGCTGCTGTTATCATCTACATTTTAGATATTAAGGAAACCACATCCTGGAGAGGATCAGTAACTCTCCCAAAGTCACACAGCTAATAAGTGACCTACCACTTATTAAGGATTTGAATTCAACTCTCCTACCCAGATCTCTTCCCTGGACTTTGCATTTTCTATATTTTAATTACTACAGTCTACCTCTGTCAATTAGAATAGTTGCATAGCAATTCTAAGCGATCAAACTCATATTTCAGTGATATTTATGAGGTTTAGAATATTAATGCTGCTCTTGATACCTCAGATTTTAGAGATATACAAATTAAGTGTGGTATGTAATCTTCCAAGGCTTTCTTTCAACAGAAATGGACTCAAAGTAGGTATTTACTCTGATCATTTTATCTATGAAATATGAAGTAATGTACCCAACCAGCAATTTTGCTTTGATAAGATATACACAATCATGGCTTCAGATTATTTTGCAGCTTTGAATTAATAAATTCAAATTGCACTATCCAAATCAAAGTGGCATAATCATCATGCACTTAAATTTATACTGTCTAAGGAGAAATCTTTACTCTTACAGTGTTAGAGTAGAATTTTGTTGAAAGATAAGCAGAAATGCTATTGCTTCATTTTAAATGCATCTTGCTCTAACCGAAAGTGTTACCAATGCTACTTTCCTGTTCTCTTACATTCTTTATGCTGCAATTATGGAAGGAAGGGGGCCCAGGTTTGCAACAAAGACCAAAAGAGAAAAAAAGAAAACTTGGTAGGTTTTATCTCTAATAATTATATAGAAAACTGTCGATTTTTAAATTAATTCTTTGGTCAATCTAGGTTAAATCTGCTTCTACTGAGCATAGTCAAAATATACCATGTTAAATTTCAGAAGGTAATTGATAAATTGCTTTTTATTTTTCTTAGTGGATTTCAGGTGCTATATTTTTAAAGGGTGGAGAACAAGAGAAAGAGCAAGTTTCGAATTTTATAGTAAAACTCCGATACTGTACACAGGAGCAAATGTCCCTGGATAACATTCTCTGGAATGTGCAGTAGGTCTTCCCTGTCAGGAATCAGATAAACCAATGTAAAATAGCTTAATAACAGAAGCCATCAAGATTATCTCACTAACTCCCCTTGCTCTGATTCTGTGCTTAATAGCAATCTTATCTTTATGCCTCTGTTTTCCATGTAGACAGATATGTCTAATGGTGAAAATGTACTGATATGCCTATCTTTATCATTTTTTTCCTGCGTTTTAAATATTTTATTAATTCCCTTCCAATTGCAGACTAAATGTGAATCCTTTAATAGTATAACACTATGAGGCTCATAGAATATTAAAATCAGAGGGATCTTGGCAATGCCTGAATACAAACATGGTCAAATGTGGATATTGTTGAGGTTCATTAAAAATCCCAGTATTAAAGATTTATTAATATTGCAGAATCTTATTTTAGCTAAATAAGAGCAATGAAACAATGTAAGTGATCGTTGTAGTATTCTGCATTTATCTTTTCCTCTGTAGATGTTTCACAAAACATATAATTAAAAATAATTATATCTAAGAAAAATATTTAATGCCAAACTAGATTATTTTTCATACTATTTTAAATTACAGTTGCACATAAAAAATATAATCATAATGAGAAAAAATGAAGCTGTACTTTACTTACACGAACATGGCTGATCATAAATTTTTT
>VBSM01002608.1:41932431-41943943 GCA_008086735.1 Cheirogaleus medius
GACAGAACTGGAATTCAAACCTTTGTCTCTGAAAGCCAAAGTTTATAGTCCTAGTCACTGCATTATAATGTGCTCACAAGGCCTTGAACAATAGTAGTTACATTTCTACTAATGAAATAGTTCTTGTTAGGTCTGGAGCCGAAAGAGACACACACGAAGCCTCATGTGCAGCAAAATGCTGCTTATTTTGAGTATCTGGGTGCAGATGGGTGAAGGCAGAAAAAGGTGTGCACTAGAGAAAAGGGGAAAGCCTTGGGTTTTATAGAGGGTTTTTCTGGAAGGAGTACATAAATTCTTTCCAAACAACCAGGAGGGATAAGGAAAGTTCCCCTCTTGCATTCCATTCCTCTATCTCCCTAGGGGAGCTGGCAAAGGCTATGGTGCCTAATACGCCCCTAGGAAGGGGAGAGGGGTGGGTTTTATAGGACATTTGGGTTTTTCAGAGGCCGTGGCAGAGCCCATTTCCTGGGGCATTTTTACTCTAGGGAGCCAGAGTCCTAGTGGTAGTTGCCACAGAAGGGTGTGGCCTTATCCTCTACTTGCCTGGGGCATTTTTGAGTGATTTTTCTGGAAAGGCTCTTCTCAGGGACAGCCACTATTTGAAAAGCTTTTTCTGTTTTTGGGGGGCTGTTGTCAGTCCCACTCTCTTTTACCTTCGCCTCTCCCCATCTTAGTTATTAAAGACCTTAAAGGCCAACTTTAGGAAATCCTTTTGTGGGGTTTGAGTGCCTTCGTCTAATTTTTGGAGCTTGTGCCTGATGTCAGATGAGGGGTGGGAGATAAAATGAATATTGAGGAGTAAAGTTCCCTCCGGAGTTCCCACTTGATAATCCCACAATGAGTCTGTTCTGGGGATGGTCCTCTAATCCCATAATGGGTACGTTCTACTGGTTGGGCAGGGGTATGTCTATGGATTTCATCGCCATATGCCTCGGCATCAAGCCAAACCCTCTCCTTCTTTTCAGGGGATAGAATAGAGGAAAGAATAATGTAGAGGTCATGCCAGGTCAGATCATAAGATTGAGATAAATAAAGGGGACATGCACCCACATGACGCCTTCCACCCCAGCCCCCCCTCCCCGTGCTTGAGCAGAATGAGAGCAGGTAGTAAGGGGGCTGGGAAGAGGACAGGGGACAAGTGTGTAGTAGGAAGATTTGAGCTGGATTACAGCTCGTACAGAGTGAGGGTCGAGAGTGGAGGGCAAAAAGGCTTGGACATAGGGAATCTCAGACCATTTGCCATCGCGGTGACAGAAATTGTAGTGAGAACTCAGAGGAGGCTCCCCAAAGGGGTAGTTTTAGGAGGAGTAGACTGAGAGTTTCCCATGTTCCTAGAAAGAGTAGGGGCTGCACGGGGCCTATTCTACTCAATTCTAGGTGTCCCTAGAACAAAGGAATGGCACAGGAGTGGAACAGGCGTCCCTGTGTCCAACTAAGGCCCTAGGCGCCAAGGGTCCTCCAGCTTACCACTAGGACTTTTCGAGTCAAGACGAAATAAACAAGAAATGAGAATGAGAGGGATCAGGAAATGAGAATGAACTTGCGAGCTCCTTATTCACCAGGAACAGGATATCTCAGGGTGTAGATTTGGGAGGTCAGCAAGGAAGATCCGAGTCCCGGTCCGGTGTCTGCCTCACAGCTTGATTCAGGAGAGTCCGGGTGGACAATTACCTTACCTATACTCCAGGATCAGAGACAAGTTAGAGAGAGGCCCCTGCACAGCTCAGGAAAGATCCATGAAAACCTTACTGATGACCCAGGGACTCAGAGGGAGGCAGGATTTGAGAGTAAACCCAGGACGAGCTGCCGCTGCCTACTGTTTCCTGAGTTGCAACCTTGCCTGCTAGAGTCCCAGAGGTCGTGTCTACCCAGTGTGCCCTCCCAGGTTTCGGCACCAGATGTTAGGTCTGGAGCCGAGAGAGCCACACAAAGCATCATGTGTAGCAAAATGCTGTTTATTTTGAGCATCTGGATGCAGATGGCTGGAGGTTGAAAAAGGTGTCCATGAGACAAAAGGGGAGAGCCTTGGGTTTTATAGAGGGTTTTTCTGGAAAGAGTATATAAATTCTTTCCAAACAACCAGGAGGGACAAGGAAAGTAAGTTCCCCTTTTGCATTTCATTCCTTTAGCTCCCCAGGGGAGCTGGCAAAGGCTAGGTGCCTAATACACCCCCTAGGAAGGAGAGAGGGGTGGGTTTTATAGGAGGTTTGGATGGAAGTTTGGGGAGGGTGAATTCTTTAAGCCTAACAGTTCTCAGCCAGGATAAACTTTTACAAAGCATCCAAACCTACTGCCAAATAAATTTTAGAAAAAAAATACTCTTTAACATTTAACTATGTCAAAGTAAAACCATGTTTTTTTTGCAGGTGATTATTCATCACAATCCAAATGAATATCAAGTAATAGTTAACTAGTACATTTTCTCAGCTGCTTGTAGGTACTTTTGGCAGTTAATGTTCAGTGGACCCAGTGATTTACTTGGGCAACACTTTCACAGGTGTGCATGTGGGGAAGGTCCCTCACAGCGTAATTCTATCTCCGGAGGCTTCAGCACAGAAGGAGAAGGAGGGCATAGAGGGTCCTTATATGTTTCAGTAATGTTACTCAGCAGTCCAGCAGGGAGTCTGGGTCAGAGAGCTGCAAAAGGCAGCTATGCTTGTGGTCTTTTATAGCTACAGGGTTTATCTTATCTATGGCCAGCAGATGTTGGGCATAGTTTCCTATGATATGCAAAGTCGGCAGGCTTCAAATGGCTAAATATCTGCTTATTTGGGCTATGTTGAAGACAATTGGATATGTAAAAATTTGAGTTTAGTACCAGTAGGCTTTTGAACTCACAGGTTGCATATTACTATGAAGACGTAAACAACCTAGGGGTCATCTTTGACCCATTTATGTAATAGATTCATGCTAAAGTTCATCTACAGTTGACTTGGTCAAATGGCAACCACTTGCCTTTAGAAACCTCTAGGCTAAAATAAAATCATACTTTAGTTCTTTGGCAGGTAACTCTGAAGTGTCAAAGAAGTCTTTGTTTCGGCATGTGAGAAGCTCAAAACTCTTTGAGAAAACTATTGGCCCTTTGCCAGTCATTGGTATAGACTATGCCCTCGGCATTTCCATGAGGAGTGGGGTTTTCTCTAGGCAAAAATAGAACAATCTTTTCAATTTGTATAGCTGCATCTTATTCTGCTACTGATCATCTTCTATTAAAAAAAAGGACTCTTTTAAATGACATACACAGTCTTCACTGCAGACAATAACCAAAGAACACAATTTACAATTTCAAATCTTTTTGTTGAAAGGACAAATGGGGCCTGGCGCAGTGGCTCAGGCCTGTAACCCTAGCACTCTGGGAGGCCTAAGTGTGATAAGGGAAACTCCCATCTATTACTTGGAGACCCCCACCACTCTGGGAAGACCCACATCAGCATAATGCTAACCTGTTTCCCGGCCCATCAACTAGTCTATTGCTTGGCATCAGCATAACACTAAATCTATTGCCTGGCACATCAACATAATACTAACCTATTTCATGACACATCAACTAACCTACACCTGGTACCCCACCACTTGGACCACCCCAATTTAATAAAAGTGAGAAAAATCAGGTAGACGGTGCTCTGAATTTGGTGGCGAGGCCCCTCTGAGCCCGCCGGGAAATGAATAAACTTTGATTCTCTGACTCTCCATGCGCCACTCGGTTTGTCCTCGGGACCACCCGCTGTAACACTTGCTGTAACAAGCGGGAGGATCAGGAGGTCAGGAGTTAGACTGGCCTGAGCAAGAGTGAGACCCTGACTCTACTTAAAATAGAAGACATTACCCACGTGGTGAGGCACACACCTGTAGTCCCAGTTATTCAGGAGGCTGAGGCAGGAGGATCGCTTGAGTCCGGGAATTTGAGATTGCAATGAGCAATGATGATGCCATTGTACTCTAGCCCAGGTGGCAGAGTGAGACGCTGTCTCCAAAAAAAAAAAAAAAAAAAAAAAAAAAAGTACAAATGGGATATAACACACTAAGGGGAATGTTAGCCATGAAATCTTCTAAATTTTTTAAGCCCTATATTCAAGCCAGAACTCTGAGAATTAGAGAAGCTTGGTTCCTGATAGAAATATCTTTATTAACCCATAATTTGGTATCTGTACTTTTCAAGTTATGTGGTTATGTCACATTACAGTAATAAATATATCCTCAAATTGTATTGTCTTTATTTCTAGCTCCAGTACATGTTCAATAAGGGTTTGGAGTTGTTTGCTATATTATACTTATTCACTCAGGGGTTCAGGTTGACTGAGGATCTACTGTCTTATAGTTGTACCATCTGAACCATTATAGACACAGTAGCAGGCAAAGAGAATCTGAAAAGTGACTCATTTCACTTCTGCTCACATTTCATTGGCCAGAATTAGTACCACCTAACTTTAAGGGGACTGGAAAACGTAAGCGGTGGTGCGACAATGCCATTCTCCTAAGTTTTTAAAAACTAATATGATAGGTGTATTACTTTCTTATTGCTGCTTTAACGAATGACCACAAACTAGTGACTTAAAACAATACAGATTTATTATCTTACCGTTATGGAGGTCAAAAGCCCAAAATAGGTCTCACTGGACTAAAATCAAGCTGTTGGCATTTCTTGGCCTGCAGCTCCCTTCCATCTTCAAAGCCAGAAATGGCCAATTTAGCCTTTCTCACATCACATCACCCTGACACTGACTCTTCTGCTTCTCTCTCTCACATTTAAGGACCCTTGTGATTACATTCAACCTGGATAATCCAGGATAAGCTCCCTATTTTAAAGGTCAGCTGATTAGAACTTTGATTCCATCTGCAACCTTAATTCTCCTTTGCCATGTGACATACCATATTCATAGTGTCTGGGGACTAGGGCATGGGCACGTTTGGGGGCCATTTTTCTGCCAAACACAATACAGTAAAAAAGAAACAAAATATTTGTACAGCTTCTTCATGCTTGTTATTAAAGATAATGTTTATTATGTTATGCACCGACCTTTATATAGAATTCACATTTAAAAACTGTAAGAACTGATAGGCTTCCTTTTATCACTTCACGGGGAAGAAGTAACACAATATGTTTTCCTTTCTTAGAGGAAGAAGAAAAATGAATGCAGTAATACATTGCCATGGGCATTTCAGCATTAGTCTCTGGAACAAGTAAATCCTGTTTTCCTAGGTAGTCCTATAATTTCTTTCTCCTTGGAAAATAATGTTCCCTGTGTAGAATACTGGGCTATTAGGCTAATGGCTGTCCTTCATCTTCTGTTTACTGCTTGCTTAACTGACCGTGGCTTACCACAGGGCATTATGGGCGGAAATAAAATGCAAGGGAAAGGGCTAATTCTGGAACCTATTGTCTGGAACTTGGGACAAGCTGGGACCAATCAGGGACGGGGTAAAATAAAATGCTGAAGAAATCAGCAGACGAGGGGCTCACCAATCACTGTAGGGAGCAGCTGCGTGATCGGCGTGCAGAACCAATCACTGTAAGGTGCATCTGCATGATCAGCGTGTGAACAGCTCCTGTGTACTGAGTATAAAAAGCTTACCCCCGCCCCATTTGGAGTCCCTGCCCGAACAGAGCCCACTGCGTTGGCGCTCTGAGGCTTGGACCCTAGCTAGCTAGATAATAAAACTCCTTTTGGTAATGACAGCCTCGGTGACTCTGTCTCTCTCTGTCCCGCGGTCCCGTGGATTCTTGACTCTAACATTTTGGGGGCTCATCCGGGATCCGCAAACCTCCAGAGAGAATTCAGAGCCGAGGAAGAAGTGAGGAAATTGGGATTCCAGACTAGGAGACCGGCATAGGACCTAGGCGGACGCGCCGGTGGGTCGTTGGTCGGGGTCAGAAGGAGACGTCCTCTGGCCTCGTTGGAAACCCCGTAGCTGACCTTAGAGCCAGGGACTCGGTCAGGAGGGGGCCGGGGAGTAGGTCCTGACCAAGTTAGTCATTGTCTCCCGGTCTGTTGTTTGTTCCGCTGGTCTGTTGTACGTTCTTTGTTCTGTCGCTTCCATGTTGTTATTTGTTCAGTGTTCAGTCGCGTCATCTGTGTGGGCATGAGAGTGAGTTTGTTTCGTGTCTGAAATTTCTTCTCCACAGGAATGGGGCAGACTGTGACAACGCTGTTGTCTATCCTCATGAGCCACTTTAAGGATGTGAGGGCAAGGGCACATGATTTGTCCTTGAAAGTTAAGAGGGGAAGGTTTGTTACCCTTTGTGAAGCGGAGTGGCCCACATATGGAGTGGAATGAACTAAGGAGGGCTCTTTCGACACCTCCTTTATAGAAGAGGTAAAAGGGGTGGTGTTTGGCCACCCCGGCCATCCTGACCAAATTCCTTATATCGTGGTCTGGCAAGGTTTGATTCAGGATCCACCACCCTCGTTGAAGGCCCTCCTGCCTGCCCCTAAGGAGAAGGCAAAAGTTTTAGTCATCAAAGGAGTTAAAAGGGGTGAGAAGCAAGACCCGAGGCCTGCTGGATTGCCCCCGGCTGGCCCCACCCCTGTGTTGCCAGACTCAAACCTTTACCTGGATTTAACAGGCTTGGAGTGGAATGCGCCCCCGCCCTATAACCTTGGAGCAGCTCCTGTGGTGGCTCCAGCAGCTCCCACACTTCAAGAAGATACAAGGCCGCTGACAGAGGGACCGGCCTACGGGACTAGGCAGCTGACTGGCTGGACTCCAGATCCGGAGCCCATAAAGGCACTCCCTCTGAGAGCGGTGGGGCCCCCTGAAGTGGACGGGAAGCAGACATTCCAGTACTGGCCTTTCTCTACTAGCAACCTCTACAATTGGAAGTCCCAGAATGCTAATTTTTCCGAAAACCCTAGAGATTTAATTAACCTTTTAGACTCTGTTCTTTTCACTCACCAGCCCACATGGGATGACTGTCAACAGTTGCTTAAGGTACTTTTTGTGACTGAAGAAAGAGAGAGGATCCAGGGGGAGGCATGGAAGCTGGTCCCGGGGAGGACGGCAGACCCACCATCAACCTCCAGATTATTGACCAGACCTTTCCCCTCCAACGGCCGCCCTGGGATTACAATGAGGTTGAAGGTAGGGAACGTCTCTGGGTTTACCGCCAGACTCTAATGGCCGGTCTCCGAGTGGCGGCATGGAAGCCGACCAATTTGGCCAAGGTAGGAGATGTTCACCAGGGGCCTGAGGAGACCCCAGCCGCATACTTAGAAAGGATTATGGAGGCTTTTCGGCAGTATACTCCCATAGACCCCACTGTAGAAGAGAGCAAGGCAGCTGTTATGATGGCTTTTGTTAACCAGGCAGCCCCAGACATCAGACGCAAGGTGCAAAAGATAGATAGGTCATGTGAGAAAACTCTGCAAGACTTGCTGGAGGTGATGGAGAAAGTTTACAACAACAGAGAAACACCTGAAGAGAAGTTAGAGAGGATGAGACTAGAGGATAGGAAGTTCCAGGCTGGTGAGGCACATAAGGCAAACAAAGAAATGGCCAAGATCCTACTTGCAGCTACGGGAGGAGGGCAGCTAGGGCCAAGAGGCCGAGAGCGACCCTGGAGAGAGGCTAGGTAAGGATCAGTGCACCAATTGTAAGGAACATGGACACTGGGCTCGAGACTGCCCCAAGAAGAAGATGGGACGTAGACTTGGATCCTCCGAAAAGGTTATGGTGGTGGGGCAGGTAGAGGATGAATAGGGGGGATGGGGTTTGGTTCCCCTCCCCGAGCCCAGGGTAACTCTACAAGTGGAGGGGAACCCAGTTAGTTTCCTAGTGGACACAGGGGCAGAACATGCAGTGATTACAGAAACCACAGGAAAATTGTCCAACAAGACTAGCTGGGTGCAGGGGGCAATGGGAACAAAACCATATCGATGGACTACTTGGCAAAAATTGGACCTGAGTTCGGGACAAGTAAGCCATGCCTTTATGGTCATCCCAGAGTGCCCCACACCACTGCTAAGAAGAGATATACTCACAAAGCTTAAGGCCCATATTTACTTTGAAAACATAGGAATTGTGATAACTGATGCTAAAGGCAACCTTATCAGCAGCCCCCGGGTCACTCAGATCCTGACCCTGGCACAGGTGGATGAGTACAGACTGTATCAGCCCATGAGGGACCAAGAAAAGGACATGGAGCACTGGCTCTGTGAGTTTCCCAAAGCATGGGCTGAAACAGGGGGTGCGGGATGGGCAAAGCATCGGCCACCGCTCTATATAGAATTAAAACCAGGGGCAGAGCCAGCCCGAGTTAGGCAGTATCCTATGCCCCTGGAAGCCAAAGTGGGGATAACGCCCCACATCCAAAGGCTCCTAGACGCCAGAATTCTCCAGAGGTGCCAATCGGCCTGGAATACCCCCTTGTTGCCAGTGAGGAAACCGGGTGGAAAGGACTACAGGCCCATACAGGACCTCAGAGAAGTCAACGCACGTGCCCTGGACATCCACCCTACGGTTCCAAACCCCTACACTCTGTTAAGCTCTCTTCCCCCGACACAGACTTGATATACCGTCCTGGACTTAAAAGATGCTTTCTTTAGCCTAGCCGTGGCGACACGCAGCCAAGAAATTTTCGCCTTTGAATGACAGGATGACAAAAGGGGAATTCATGGGCAGCTGACGTGGGTGAGACTGCCCCAAGGGTTTAAGAACTCGCCTACCCTGTTCAATGAGGCCCTCCATGATGACTTGGGTGAGTACCGTGCTAACCACCCAGAAGTAACCCTGTTGCAGTATGTAGATGATTTGTTACTAGCTGCCCCAAACCCCCAGGCCTGCCTAGAGGGCACCAAAGACTTACTCGGAGTGCTGGGAGAGATGGGATATCGAGCCAGTGCTAAGAAGGCCCAGATTTGTAAGGATGAAGTCACCTATTTAGGATACAAAATAAAAGGAGGCCAAAGATGGCTAACCGAGGCAATAAAACAGACCATGTTGGGGATCCCCACTCCGACTTCGTGTCGGGAAGTGTGAGAGTTCCTAGGGTCAGTGGGGTATTGCCACCTCTGGATTCCGGGGTTTGCAGAGAAGGCCCGACCCCTGTATGAGGGGTGCAAGGCAGGGCAAGCATGGAAATGGACTGTGCAGATGGAAGGCCCCTTTCAAGCCCTGAGGGCAGCTATGTTAGAGGCCCCGGCCCTGGCACTTCCTGATCCCACGAAAGAGTTCCACCTGTTTATAGATGAGAAGAAGGGAACAGCCAAAGGGGTGCTCACGCAGGCGCTAGGACCTTGGAGGCAACCAGTGGCATACTTGTCAAAAAAGCTAGACCCGCTAGCAGCAGGGTGGCCAGCGTGTCTGCGAATTGTTGCAGCTACGGCTTTACTGGTCAAGGACGCCAATAAGCTCACCCTGGGGCAGCGTTTGCAGATCACTACCCCACATGCTATAGAGGAGATCCTAAAGCAGCCGCCAGGACAATGGATTACAAATGCAAGGCTGACACACTACCAGGGGCTTCTACTGGACACTCCTCGTGTCTGGGTCCCTGCCATCCTGAACCCGGCCATGCTCCTGCCAGTTCCTGAGCCAGCAGCGCCCGAGCATAGCTGCCTTGAGATCCTGGCTGAGACCCAGATGGCCTGGAGAGACTTAAAGGACTGCCCCCTTCCAAACAGTGACCTGACCTGGTTCACGGATGGGAGCAGCTTCGTCCGGGACGGACACAGGTATGCGGGGGCGGCCATAGTAGATAAACAGGGCAAGCTTATCTGGGCCGTGCGCCTTCCCCAGGGGACATCTGCCCAGAAGGTGGAACTGATAGCATTGACAGAAGCCCTTAGCCGGGCCCAGGGAAAGAGACTGACAGTATATACCGACAGCCGCTATGCCTTTGGGACAGTGCATATACACGGAGCCCTCTATAAAGAGAGGGGCTTCATTACAGCAGAGAGAAAAGAAATCAAACATAAGCCTGAGATACTTCACCTACTGGAAGCCATTCTGCTACCAAAGGCAGTGGCTGTGGTCCACATTCCGGGGCATAAGAGTGAGTACTCTCTAGAGGCTCAAGGCAACCGAATGGCGGACGCCAAGGCTAAAAAGGCTGCGGAAGGACCTACACTGCCAGGCATCCTACACATGAACTTGCCGCCCCCGGGCATGGGACTGATGCCTCCCCAGCCGGACTACTCTAGCACGGACGAGTTCTGGGCCGAAGAAAAGCTGCAGGTGCAAAAAGGGGAGGATGGCTGGTTCCGGGACAGGGGACACTGCCTGGGGGTACCAGAAACCTTAGGCCATCATCTATTAGAGCATCTGCATTGGACAACACACCTTGGCAAAAAGAATTGCTACAGTTGCTGGACACTGCACAACTTAGATTCAAATCACAAGGACAGGTGGTAGACGACATTGTCAGAAGCTGCTGAGTCTGCCAGGTCATGCAGCTGGGGAGGATCAGAGGGACCCATGCAGGTACCAGGGAAAGGGGGAGACAACCAGGACTGATTTGGGAGATAGACTTCACAGAAGTAAAGCCTGGGAAGTATGGGTATCGGTATTTGCTGGTCATGGTAGACACTTTCTCTGGATGGGTAGAAGCCTTTCCTACAAAAGGGGAAACTGCTTTAATAGTGGCCAAGAAGATATTAGAAGAAATAGTTCCTAGATATGGGCTGCTGGAAGGCATAGGGTCGGACAATGGACCAGCCTTCACTAGTCAGGTTAGTCAGGGGTTGGCTCGGGCGCTGGGGACAGATTAGAAGTTGCATTGTGCTTACAATCCCCAGAGCTCTGGGCAGGTAGAAAGAATGAACAAAACTTTAAAGGAGACCCTAACTAAATTGGTCTTAGAGACTGGCGGGGACTGGGTGACCCTCCTTCCCTTCGCCCTGTTCCGGGTTAAGAACACCCCCTACCATTTGAGTTTGACCCCCTTTGAAATTGTATATGGAGCTCCCCCTCCTGTAATCCCGAGGATGAATTCCGGGGCTCTGTCTGGATGCCCTAGAGAGGTGCTACAGGCGGTACAGGCCCTGCAACGGGTCCACAGTCAAATATGGCTGGCACTCTGAGCCCTTTACCAGGCAGGGGAGACAACCGACAAGTCTCCTCATCACCCCCACCAACCAGGGGATTGGGTGTGGGTAAAAAGGCATAACAGCAAGACCCTCGAGCCCATATGGAAAGGACCTTTTCAAATTATTCTTGTTACCCCCACTGCACTTAAGGTTGATGGAGTAGCGTCCTGGATACACCACTCCCACGTGAGGCCGGCTGGTAAAGATGGGCAGAAGCACCAGCAGGACCAGTGGAAAGCAACAGTGGACCCAGAGAATCCATTAAAGACCAGATTGACCCGTGTGACTACGGCGGATCGGACCTAAATGAAACTATTGATTCTCCTCCCTCTTGGGCTGCTAGTTGTAGTCTTTGGACTCAGACTTGGGGCTGTAGCACCAAAGGACTGGACTCAGCTGCGAAGATGTGCCTTGGTACTTTGTTTTGTTTTCCTTATAAGTGCATTGTGGGCAGTTGGCTCCTGGACAGGGGTCTTGCAGCTGTAGTT
>VBSM01002608.1:41948122-41979015 GCA_008086735.1 Cheirogaleus medius
AAAAAAAAAGAATGAAAGGGAAAAAGAATCTATTATGAGGATATTGAGTAACATATTCAGCCCAAGGATAGCCAGAGGCAGGGGGCACTGGAAACAGTAAATAAATATTGCCTAAATAAATAAAATAAATCTTTGATACCGATGGCCACAAAAGAATAAGGCAGTTAAGAGTACTCTGAGTGATTCCATCTGGCTTTGGAAATCCAGGAATTTTTTAGAAGAGTAGATAAAAATATTTAATTAGAGACCAAATTCTTAGGCCATATCAAAATGGTGTGTTTAGCACTTTGTTAATCTAAATTATAGAAGAAATAATGAGATTCCAACAATACCTAATTACTAGGCTAAATTTTGGAAAGGAAATGAATTTTGATTTCTAAACTAGGATTCCAGAAATACATGTTTCCCTCTTTACGCACTCCTAGGGAAGAAAGCAATGATTCTTCCCATAATCAGTGCTGCAGTGTGGGTTTTCTGTGTTTGATACTAGGAGAGATATATTTTTCATGTATATAAGAAAAATGTATTTATATATTTACTGGATCAGGGAGGAAGATAGCTCTTTAGGTCAGTGGTGCTCCTTTTGGGATCTTCATAAGCAGTAATGGGGATACCAAAGCTTTTACAGTATGTCAGAAAGACGAATAAAAGCAGCATATTTGCTCCCAACAAAGTTACCTATGATTTTCTTCAATAAATGCAGTCTGTTTTTTGAACAAAAAGTCTTCCAAAATAACAGACCATAAAGGGAAGAAGAAAAAACTTAAAAACATAATTGTTGGGAACTACCGTCTTTCCCCGAAAATAAGACAGGGTCTTATATTTATTCTTCCTCAAGAAGGCACCCTAGGGCTTATTTTCAGGGGATGTGTTTTTTTTTTAAGTACAGTACAGTGATCTACATTTATTCAAATATAGTTAAGTCGTCTTCTTCTGGAACATCATCATAACTCTCCAAATCCCAAATTCCATCCTGAATTTCTTGCAACTCTATTTCCTTTAGAACCGTTGGCCCCAGTCTCTCATGTCAAGCAATAGAGCTCTCATGGGGCAGATGAGAAGGGCTGCTTGTCTTCTTTACTGCTCTGCGATGAAGTGCAGGGGTTGTGCAGATATGCTCCGTAGCCACGCCCATCACCAGGTTTTATTTTCAGGGTAGGGCTTATATTGAGCAAATGCTTAGAAATCCTGCTAGGGCTTTTTTATGGGTAGGTCTTATTTTCGGGGAAACACGGTACCATCGTCCATTGATTATTGCTTAAATGTACTAGAAAGGGGACCACTGAAAGCCCTGCACATATAAGCAGTTGATAAGCCTAGCCTGTCTTATCAAATATGCTGCTGGTCCATAACTTGCATTTATAGGTGGTCCTGCGATGGATTTTTATTACAATGTGGGAAAACTTTACATTATATATTTCTTCTAAGAATGAAAATCTTTTTTTTTTAGTTCTAAAAAGCTGCTTCCTAAGCATGCATATTTTTAAATTTACATTCTTCTTATTTATTTCAAATGAGTTTCTAGATGTAAATAGTTACATCAATATGTTAATAATAATAATAATAAAGAGGTGCCAAAGAACCACACCCAATTGAATAAATAAAGATTATATATCCAAGGTTAGAAAAGGCTGACAGATACACACCTGCAGGCAAAGAACAAGGACAGAACCAACATCCTTGTTATAGGTAAATAGTCCTATCTGTTGTCTTTCCTGATGGCAAATGACCAACAATTCAGACCAAGCAGACTTAGGGGCATAACCCTTGCCTTTTCTCTTCTACCCTGCTCAGTACTTCCCAATTAAAAAAAAAAACCCTCTCGACCGTTCATGAGGGGAAGGAATGTATGGTCAGAAGTGACCCCCTTACTCTACTGCTTTTGGACAAGAAATTAACTGTTGGCATTATTCCTGAGCTAAAGTAAACAAAGAGCTATTTTTAGTACTATTTATCCTAAATAGTACTATCAATTCCTGGGCATGGACTTACTTAGAAAAAGCAGAATTAAATAATAAACATAGTAATATGCTGACCACAGTGGGTCACACCTATAATCCCAGAGCTTTGGGACGCCAAGGCAGGAGGATTGCTTGAGGCCAGGAATTTGAGACTAGCTTAGACAACATATTGAGACATGGCCTATACAAAAAAATGAAAAAAGAAAAATATTAACCAAGTGTGATGATGTGCATCTATAGTCCCAGCTCCTAGGGAGGCTAAGGTGAGAGATGGCTTGATTCCAGGAGTTCCAGGCGGCAGTGATACTCCTGCCTGGGCAACAGATTAAGTGACCCCATCTCAAACAACAACAACAACAACAACAACAAAACCTGCCAGGAAACACTTTTGCATAAATTGAGATAAAGGTATCCATTGCTATCTACTAAGAAGCTGTATTTTTTTTTACCCTAGTACCATTCTAAATGTTTATTAGTGAAAAGAGCTTAAATTTTTACTGACTTTAATATGATAAAACATGTTTTAAAAAATACTGATTTGCTTTTTTGTTATGTCCACGTTCAACAAAGAGTAAAATGAGGTGTACCTTTGTATTTTGAAAACAAACTCCCATGTAAGCTTATTTTTTGTCAATAGTGAAGCAGTGTTAGAGTTGGAACATTTCACAACATTGAGTTTTTGTGATCCCCCTGAAATCATTTGGCATGGAGTTTTTTTCCCCTCTTGAAATTTCTTATGTGACTTCCTTAACTGGTACCAAATCTTTCCTTCTACCTACTTAGTCATTGTTTTTCCTAAATGTTATTCATAGCAACTTAAACAGATTAATGTCAGTTAGGATCTGTCTTCTTAGTCAAACAATAACATTGAAGTGAAAAAAAAAAAAAAGCAAAAGTCATAGAGGAAATTAAAATTAAAAAAAACAAAGCCAAGAGGTAAGTGCATTTTTGTTCTAAAGATTCTAAATAAGGACAGGGTTAGCAGGGGTTGTTGAGTAAATTGCACATGGTAATTGGAAAGAGTAACTTCCTGGATGGGTAAGAGTGAAAAACTTTTATTAAAAAAGTAAAATTTGTCTAGTTAGAAGTTTCATATTTTCAAAGTAAGTCTAAGCAAGCAAAAACAAACCTATATATATATATATATATATGAACGGTTATTAGTTTCCTACAGCTGTCTTAACTAAGTAGCACAAACTGGGTCATTTAAAACAACACAAATTTATTTTCTCACAGTTCTGGAGACTGGAAGTCCAAAATCAAGGTGTTGGCAAGACCGTGACTCCTCCAAAGACCATAGGGAGGAACTCTATCTTCTTCCTCCCAGTGTCTGGTGGTTGCCTATAATTCTTGGTGTTCCTTGGTTGATAGATGCATCACTCCAATCTCTGCTTTCATATTTATATGGTGTTCTCCCCTTTGTGTTCTGTGTCCAAATTTTCCCTTTCTTATAAGGATGTTAGCAATCAAATTAGAGCTCACTTCAACCCAGTATGATGTCATTTTAACTTGATTACATCTTCAAAGATTCTAATTTTAAATAAGGTCACATTCCCAGTTACTAGGGGTTACCACTTGAACATCTTTTGGGAGAATACACTTCAATTTACAATTGAACAAACTTAGCTGAAATGAACTTTAAAATAGGAGACATGCATGTCAGGGAGGCTGAAACAAGTTGGGAAATGGATTCGAAAAGAAGACCCACAGAAGATTTTATGACTGTATTTAGCAAGCTATCACCTGAGACTCTCTAGACAAAGCAAAGAATTTTGTGCCGGTGGCATTAAAAATAAAGTCACTAGCCATTAATTCATTCAACTAATATTTTTTGAACATTTACTGTATGATAAATGTGGCAACAGAGTGATGAATAATGTAAGACTTTCTTTCAAGGTCTCATAAAAGTCCCAGAAAAGAGCTAGAAAAGAGCCAAGCAGGTAAACAATTACAACACATTGCATATCATGATCAGATTGGAATTTTAAAAAGATTTCTTTCACAGCAGGGAGGAGAGTGATTTGGAAGAAGAAAAGGCCAAGAGACCAGTTAGAGAGGTATCATGCTGATTTTATGATAGAAAATAAAAAAGGTTGCAAAAATGAGGTCGTGAGGAAATGATTGTAAGGACAGAGAGGGGAGACACATTCAGAAGATCCTGTGGCTTGAGGAATTCTTTCAAGCTCCAGCTACCAAACCTACAAAAATACTTTCAATGGCACCCATCCTTTCCTTTGTGCTCTCTGCAGCAATGGAAGAAATCCTTTCTCCTTACTACAGCTAAGTTTTCCTCCTGTGCTTTGGACTCTATCCTATCCCCTTCTACTTTTGAGTAATCTAGCTCTATTCGTTATATTCTTGCTCCTAGACAATAGCTTCCTACTCGCTTCCTGTCACCAGCTGTTGCAGGTGTTCAAGCCACCCATCAAAACAGTAATAGCAACAACCACCACATCTACCACCCTCTACACACCTCAACAATCCAGCCAACTACTGTCTTGTATTTTCTGTTGGCAATCTTATTCATAGAAGTTTATTACATTTGATATCTCCAGTTGTTCATTTCCAACCCATCCTTAATCCACTGCCATTTAGCTTCTGCTCCTACAATGCCTCTGAAATTGCTTTTATTCCCTTTTCCAACAAACTCTTTGTTGATAAATCAAATAGGTGCTTAGATCACTTACTTTGCCTGACCTCTCAACAACATGTGACAATTTGGACTATTCCCATTGTCTTCAATATATTCTTTTACCTTGGCTTTTGCTGTATCGATTTCAATCCTTATTTTTTTTTTTTCATTCTTCTCCTTCTTAGTTTTTTCCTCTATTTCTTCAAATGTTGTGTTCTTCAAAATTTATCAGTTTCTACTAGGCCCTTTTCTCTTCTTGTGCAAATATATATATTTTTATATATATATAAATATATATTTTTCCATGTATCAAATTATTATTTTTATACCAATCATCCCCAAATATGACTGCGATTGAGATCTCTCTTGAGCTTCAGATTTGTATTTTTGACTGCCAAATCTACTTGGCTGCCTAATTGGTACTGCAAACTTATTATGTCCAAAATTAAACTCATCTCCTCCTTCAAATCTTCTGTTCCTCCTGTATTCCATGTACTAATACATGGTAACACTCTCTATCAAAACATTTAAGCCAGCTACCAAGGTATCAATCTTAATTCTTTTCTCTCTCTCTCTCTCTCTCTCTCACTCTCCTCCTTGCCTTCTCTTTGTCTCTCTCACCTCCTACCATCTACATTCTACCCTTAATCGCACTGTTGCTACTATAGTCCTGGCCACTTCAATACTAACTCCAGTGAATTTCTTTTTCTTAAAAGAATTTCATTTTATTCATGATAAATGCCTTTCTTTAACTGCCCATGGGACCTAAAGGAAGCTGATCCAATCTTCAGCTCTAGGGGGCAAGATCTGATTAAAGCATCCAGTTACAGCAATCATACCTCCCTTGACAATGATTAATCTAGAAGCTCAAATTTAAGTCGACCTGGTTATTATTACCTTTGCAAATATTATTGTCACAGGTGTGGACAGATAACCAAAATTTGTCTAACCAGACTTAAGCAAAGGACTATTGTTTTTTCAAATGTAGGAAGAAAGTTATTTCTCACCCATTGAATGTAAGCAATGCAGCATGTTGCCTCTGCTGCTACAATAGATGCTTCATTATTCTCTTAAACTTCTCTGTAATTCTGTTGTGCACATCATATTTACATACATCTGTAATAGAATAAAATACTCATTAATGCTATTTGGGATTCTATCGCATGTTATAAATATTTATAGATAATCTACAATTTGGCATTTTTGCTCAAAATTTTATTTATAAGATTTATTCATTTTAGTAGCTATACCTCAGTTTCATTCACTTTTATGTGCAATAGTTCACATTACAAAGATATAACACAATGTATTATGGCTTCCATTGTATGCATGCAATGCATATGGACATACAATGTATGGTTTCCATTGCAAAAATATAACACAATGTATTTATGCATTGTCTTATTTATTAACATGTATTTTTTCCCTTATTTCATAATACAAACCAAATGCTTCTATAAATGTTTTGAACATGTCTCTTTTTGGACATATGTGAGAATATTCTAAGATACAAATTTCCAGAAATGAAATTCCTGGATCACAAGGTATATATCTTCAGCTTAGAAGATAAAACTAAACGTCTGTCAAAAATGCTTACATCATTTTACACTTCCACCATAAGTCTAAGAAAGCTCTTGTTTTGTCAGATTCTAAACAAGAAATTTTTGCCATGATTTTTCAATTTTTGTAATTTTAATCAGTATGAAATTGTATCTTTACATTATTTTTAAATCTGCGTTTTCATGATTGCTAAATAGCTTGAACAAATTTTCATATTATTATAGGGCAATTGTATTTCCTCCCATATGAAATGTCCTCCCCCACCATTTTCCTATTGGGATTTGTTTTTTGCTTAGTAAATTTTATAAGTTTTAATATTTTGTATATATTAATATATTCTTTCTTGCCCTAGATTCAGACAAGGAGTACCCTTGTTTTGGAGTCCATGCTTTTATACATGAAGATTCATGTTTTTCATTACAAAATGAAAAATTTCAATCATTAATTGTCTCAATATTTTCTCCTATTCTTTGTATTCTTTAATTCTGAAACTAGAACTATTCCTTGTTTTTCCTTTTACTTCTAGCTTCCACATTTTCCATCCTCTTTAACATTTGCCTCCTTTTTTTTCCTCTTTCCTGTGATTCTTGGGTAATTTCTTCAGATCTATCTTCCTGTTCATCAGTGCTCTCATCAACTGCCTTGTCAGTTCTTTAACCTGTTCATTGATTTTTTTAAAAAAATCATACTATTTGTCACTTCTAACTTGATTTGTTTTCATTTACTGTCAAATCCCAGATATTTTGATACCTTTATTCTTTACTCATTTCTCCCATCCAAGTACTAATCAGGCCCAACCTTGCTTAGCTTGTGAGATCAGAAGAAATCAGGCATGCCTAGAATGGTATGGCCATGGACACTTTACTTATTTCTCGAGTTGCCTATTTATTTCTTTAAAATTTTAAATATAATTATTTTATACTCTCTATGTAAAAGTTCCAATATTTGGAGTTTTTTGTGAAGACAGAGTCTCACTCTTGTTGCCCCAGCTAGAGTGCTGTGGTGTCAACCTAGCTCACAGCAACCTCAAACTCCGGGGCTCAAGCAATCCTTCTGCCTCAGCCTCCCGAGTAGCTGGGACTACAGGTATGTGACACCATGCCCGGCTAATTTTTTCTATAAATTTTTAGTTGGCCAATTAATTTCTTTCTATTTTTAGTCGAGACGGGGTCTCACTCTTGCTCAGGCTGGTTTCGAACTCCTGATCTTGAGTGATCCACCCGCCTCGGCCTCCCAGAGTGCCAGGATTATAGGCATGAACCACTGGGCCCGGCCTAAAAGTTCCAATATTTAAAAACCTTGGTTGTTCGTTTGAAGGAGGTATATAATTCTGCTGTTAATTGTTTCTGCTGAGTCTCACTTATAGTGGCTTATTTCATTGTGTGTTTTGTAATTCAAATTGTCCATAAGTGTTTATTTGGTCCAAATCTGTGAGGATTCTAAGAATCCAGGACTGAAGGCAATGAGTTTACTTATGACTGGCAACTATTAATATCTTGGTTTGATATCTGAAAACACTTTAAATTCATGGGTTGGCTTTGAATTTCCTGAATATGTAGGTAGTATAAATTTCAATCACAACTCCGCATGATGGAAAGGCTATGAAGGATCACTTTTTAAGGGGGTACTTCATTTTTCACCAGGATGTAAGGCCAAAAAGGAAACTACTGAACCCACTTCCTTTGCTAGTAGACAGATTTAATAAAAAATAAAAAATGCTGACCGGCCTTTCACTGATATGATTGCCCTTCAGTAGTACTGGCTTTACAGAGATGAAGGAACCTGTTCTATCCACTAATTTTGTGCTGGTCTAAAGCCTTGTCATCTGTTTCTTTACATTTTGCAAGTTAACTTATATATTTAATAAAATATTTTTTGTATTTAATCCAAAATATCTAGGTGCTTTTTGACATTTTTGAGATTATCTAGACTAGAAGCCTTCTTTAAAGCCATGCTTTCTTTTCAATACTTTATTTTTTTTAATTCGAAAGTAAATAATATCTTTAAAAAGCATATTATATACACTTGCTTACAGAATTCAGGGTTTGGCAAACAGTTCAATTATCTCACTACTTTAAATAATTCCCTGTGGGTCTTTCTGTTTCTACCCATTACTCTAGAAGATTTTACCCACTCCCATGATTTCCATTATACATAGTCGATTTCAAATTTACAACCCATTTTTAGATTTGTCTTATGGAACTAGATGTAGGTATATAACTGTCTATTTTATATACTCCCACTTGAATTTCTTACCTCAAACCTAATGGATTTATTATAAAAACTGAGCTCATTATTTCCCTTATACGTACCTCTATAATTATAATAGTTCACACCAGAAACCTGGAATTTACCTTCAGTGCCATTTTATTCCTCTCCTAAATATTTCTAAAATCTGTTCCTATTTCTACATTTCCTCTATTAACACCCTAATCCAATTCTCCATTAGCTCTTGTCAAAAACCACTCAGAATTTCTAAATCATTTCATGTCTCTGTATAAAAGCCAAAGTTATTCTTTTAAATAAACATGTGATTGTCTCCGCTCCTCTACTCAAAATTCTTTAGTGATCTCCCACTTGATTTAGAAAAAGCGATGAAATCTTAATGTTGCTCACCTAGTTTTTCATCCCCTGTTTTCTCTGTACTTTCACATATAACTCTTTTTCTTGATCACAGTTCTCTCTGAACATGCTGCTTTTTTGTTTTCTTCTCATTCTTCAAATGTGTCAGGTTATTTTTAAATTAGAGACTATATTCTATTACTTATTCCCCTGGCTCCAAACAATCATCCCGAAGCTCTTTCTTGGTTAACCACTACTATTATACTTGTATGTGTGCGTGTCTGTGCAGACACACGTGTATTTGCTTCATGTTTTCAAGTCTTAATGTTTCACGCATCCTACTCCTTCCTTACATATTCTTTTGCTTTACGAAATATGTCCTTTAGTAGATCTTCCCCTGAGGGTCTGTGGGTGGTAACTCTCTGTCTGAAATTTTCTTTACATCATACTTACTTATTCTCCAACAATAATTTTATCTAGAAATAGAATTCTTGACTGACATTTCTTTTCCTTTAGCACTTTGAAGAAATTATTCTATTTTCCTCAGGCCTCAATTGCCGTTATTAAGACGTCAGTCTAATTTTCCCTTTGCAAGGGATTTATCTTTGCTCCCTGGTTTTGGTATTCTGTAGGCTTACTCAAATTTTTCTGAGTAAGGATTTTATTTTATTTGTTTCCAACCTGGGACATAATATAATTGCTGAATATAAGATTATATGTTTGATCAATGGGGCAAATTCTAAGCCATTACTTCTTTGTATATTGCTTCTCCATTTTCTCTCTCTCTCTCTCTCTCTCCTTTTTTTCTTTGTAGCTTCTATTAACATACACTGTACCTTCTTATACTATCCTCAATGGTTCTTAACCTCTCTTTCACATTTTTTATTTCTATTTCTCTGTGCTAAACTCTGAGAAATATCCTTAAATCTTCTAGTTTATAAATTCTTGGTTCAATGGTATCTTATCTGCTTTTTAAACCATATAGTTAAGGGTTTAATGAAATTATTTCTTTTTATGTCAAAAGTCATTTTGCTCTTTTAATTTAATTTTAATTAAAATTTTGATTTGATATCAAAAGTCTTTTTGTTCTAATATTTTCCTGTAGTTTTGGTTCCTCTGTTTATACATAATCATTTATACTATATATATTTTGTCTTTTCTCAGATTGTTGTTCTGTTTTCTCTAGCTCTTGGGATAAAATCCTACCGTTTATTGTAAATATTTACTCATAACAAATTGCTTCTTTATGGATTTTTAAATTTTCAATTATAAACTCATTTTCAGTGATGGTTCGTCCATAGTAATCAGTTGTGAAAATATAGTTTAAATGAATTTGCATTTTTTCTTCTACCAGAAACCTAGAGAGTTATCAGCATGAGACCAATTCTTTTTTTTTTTTTTTTTTTTTTTTTTTTGTGACAGAGTCTCACTCTGTTGCCCTGGCTAGAGTACCATGGCGTCAGCCTAGCTCACAGCAACCTCAAACTCCTGGGCTCAAGTGATCCTTCTGTCTCAGCCTCCTGAGTAGCTGGGACTACAGGCATGTGCCACCATGCTTGGCTAATTTTATATATATATATATTTTTAGTTGGCCAATTAATTTCTTTCTATGTTTAGTCGAGATGGGGTCTTGCTCTTGCTCAGGCTGGTTTCGAACTCCTGATGTTGAGCGATCCTCCCGCCTTGGCCTCTCAGAGAGCTAGGATTACAGGCATGAGCCACCGTGCCCGGTGGAGACCAATTCTTTTATTAATTTCTTGAGGTTTTCTCTCTCTTCCTTTAAGCATTTTTTTAGTCCAGGTTCTCAAATCTCTCACAAGACTATTACAATATTCTTTTATCTTCTTTCAGTTTTTCCTACTTAAAATCCGTCCCCCATCCTGCCACTAAGGAGATTTTCCTAAAATGAAGATCTGATTATTGTACCTCCCTAGTTAATACCTTTCAACGCTGACCATTCTATAGGAAAAATTCCAAAGCCCTTACCTGACATAAAAAGTATTTTCAAGATTTTTCAGTGCATAAACTTTCATGTAAAAAGATTTGCTTCCCATTGTATCATCATTATCAATCTCTCTTGCCAAGAACATTTTTAAAAACCCTTCTTAGGGAGAGGCAAAGTTATACAATGTATCCAAAATGTAAAAAAAAAATCTTTTATCGGATAGAGGGCAGGCGGGAGGGGGGAGGAAGTGTAGAGTTACATAATGTGTGCTGTGCGCACCACCGGGGGATTGGACTCACTTGAAGCACTGGCATGGGGGGAGGAGTGGTGGGGGTAATGTATGTAACCCTAACAATATTTGTACCCCCATTATATGATGAAATAAAAGGAAAAAATAAAAATAATTAAAAAATGGTATTGAAGAAATATCTAAATGTTTAATAGAGTTCCCCCAAACTGTCCTACTTTTTCATAGTTATGGCTTTTCTTACATAATTCTCCATCTTTTTAATTTTTTTTTAATTAAAAATTTATTTATTTATTTTTTTGAAACGAGGTCTGGCTCTGTTGCCCAGGCTAGAGTGTCATGGCGTCAGCCTAGCTCAAAGCAACCTCAAACTCCTGGGCTCAAGCAATCCTCCTGCTTCAGCCTCCCCAGTAGCTGGGACTACAGGCATGTGCCACCACTCTTGGTTAATTTTTCTATTTTTTATAGAGATGGGGGCTTACTCTTGCTCAGGCTGGTCTCAAATTCCTAGCCTTAAGCCTCAGTCTCCCAGTGTTAGGATTACAGGTGTCAGCTACTGTGCCTGGCCTCTCCCTCTTTTTAGAAAATTTATTCCCCACCCTTCCTTCCTAGGGAACAAAGTTCATGTTATCCTTCTGATGTTTTAATGATGAGCCTTCAAAAGGATACAGTGTGGTTCTTCCATGAAATTGGCAGCAATATGGTTTCTAAAGCTTTCCTACTTCTCTGACAGAACTTCTGGGATAACGAATCCCCAAGCTGACAGAAAATATACAACAAAATGATGTGAAAGCAGAAAAAGAGAAGTGACCCATCACATACAAGGACTCCTCGATACGATTATAGTCAGACTTTTTATCAGAAACTTTGAAGGCCATAGGCAGTGGGCTGATATATTCAAAGTTCTAAAAGGAAAACCATGAATCCTCTATCCAGCAAAACTGCCCTTCAAAAGTGAGGTAGAGATGAGACTGGCAAGATGGCTGACTAGAGGCAGCTGGTGTGTGCATCTTCTTCAGAGAACAATCAGGATATCCATCAAATACTTATATTTCAAATAAATCATCAGAGAAAAAAATGCTTGAAGATAACAGAGAGGTGATGGGACTTACTGAGGGTGAAGGTAGAAGCCAGACTGCCTGCTCAGGGCCACTAATAGCTTTGAGCAGCCCCCCTGGTCACAGACCTGGGGGAGGGATAGGCAAAAGACCCTTGGGGCTCCACAGTCCTGCCTCAGACCTTCACAGTTTTAGCTACAGAAGAGCTCCTCAACACCCATAGGCCTCCAGAGTGGCATAGGGAGCTGCTAGGAGATCACACAGAGACACTGTTTGAGCTCACATGGAGTTCCACTGGCTCTTCTGCACCCAGGCCACTGGGCAGCCCTTCCCCCAATGCCCTAAGCTCTACCCTGAGGCTGCTACTTCCCCATGGCTAGACCTGAGAGGGAAACAGGAACCTGGTCAATCTCCCTGCCCCCCAGGTCAAGTTTTGCCACCACAGCTGTGGGCTACTGCAGGACCAAGGGGTGTTCGGACCATGAACTTCATGCCTGTTGGCCTTCCCCAGATCTGTCCGTCTGCCTGCTCCTACTTAGAGGGGCATACCTTCCCTGGTGGCCAGACTGCAACAGAATTGCAGTTGACCTACTTGAGGGTTCTGCAGGTAGCCTGGAACCAGCCCAACTCTACCTGTCACAGTAAGTGCTTGAACTCAGGGATCTGAGGACAAGTCCTTGGGCCTGATCCCATACTCCAGGGACTTTATCATGTTATTCTGGGGTATGAAGTAGAGATTTGTGAATTGATCTCTAGTGGGAAGGGAGCCCATACGGGCAGCACTTAGAGGAGAGTGTGGTGTGAGTCTGCTGTGGCACATGCATGGGGTACCCCTCCCCCCACAGGAAGGGTGGGGCAGCTGTGCTTTCTGTCCTGAGCAAGGAGGTTCAAAAACTGAGGCTGCTAAATTGCTTGAGCATGGTTGCCTTTTGACTGGCCTAGCTGGTTTGGCCTGCTGCTAGAGGCCAGACACCAGAGGGAGATCCACTGGGTCAGGGAAGCAAACCCCCCTCTGCCTATTAGACTGTGGATTCTGAACTGCCCCTCCCCCATGAGCGGGTTCTTTGGCATGGAAGGGCCACCTCTGTCCCTCTCTGGAGGCTTGCACCAGAGGCCTGGGAACTGACCCTGATCACCATTGGGATAATACTTGGACCAACCTTTGAGGAGCCTGATCAGGCTTCCCTGACTCAGCCTCACCCCCAACTTTGCCCCCCCAATTTTCCTTAGTAGTTGTGGAGTACAAGAAGGGGCATCCTTGGGGTTCCAGGGCCCCATGCATCACCTGGGACATCCAAGTGCTTCTCCTGATTGACTATGGCTGGGCATAAGTCCCATAAATACCATAGCAGCTGGCTGTCTCCTACAAGTGTCACTACTGGCAGGGAGGTCAACCTGTAAGCCATTTACCTCATTTGCTGATTCAATTGTACTGGGCTTGGTCAATAAATATCTGCAAGTGCCATCTACTGGCCTGGAGACTAACTTGGCCATTTCAATATAATTCACACTGTTAGAAGTGCACAGTGCAGGGAAAAGAGATAAGATTCCAGATACTTCTATCTCCCCTTTTTGGCAGAAGGCAGGAAAACTGCCCACATGAATAGTATACCAACCACAGCTATAGCCCACACATAACTAGCATTTTAGAAAACCACCACAATACGGCTATCTATAACCAAGGAATTTATTCAGAGGTTTGGCCCCCTGAAAGTATTCATAAGGGAAAACAAATGTCAATATATATGCTATAGTCACAAAATTAAGGAGAGGGGAAAGTCCCACCTAAACAAAAGTAAATTAAAAAATAAAAAGTGACAGCTTTTCCAGATAAGGAGGAATCAGTGCAAGAACTCTGGCAGTATGGAAAAACAGAGTGTAACAACACCCCCCTGCCCAAGTATCATATCAACTTTCTAGTAATAGATCCCAAGCAAAATGAAAAATACTGAAATGGCAGATAAAGAATTAAAAATGTGGATTCTAAGAAAGTTCAATGAGATCCAAGAGAAGATGGAAAACCAACTGAAAGAAACCAGAAAAATAATTTGAGACATGAATGAAAAATTTACTAAAGAGATAAATATATTTTTAAAAACCCAGAATGTTTGGAAATGAAAAATTCATTTAAGGAAATACAAAACACAGTGAAAAGCTTTATCAATAGACTAGACTCAATAAAAAAAAGAATTTCACAGCTTGAGGACAAATCATTCAAATTAACCCAGTCAGAAAAGAATAAAGAAAAAAAGAATCAAGACAAATGAAAAAAGATTTTGAGAAATAAGGGATTATGTAAAACACCCAAACATAATAATCATAGATATCCCTGAGAGAGAAAAAGAAAAAGAAAAAAGCTTGGAAAATTTATTTGAGGGAATAATGGAGAAAAACTTCCCTGGTCTTGCTAGAGATTTAGATATCCAGATATAAGAAACTCAATGAACTACTGAGAGATTCAATACAAAAAGGACATCACCAAGGCACATAGTTATCAGTCTGGTCAAAGTCAACATGAAGGAGACAATCCTATGAGCAGTGAGACAAAAATACCAAGTAACTTACAAAGGAAAACCCATCAGACTAACACAAGATTTCTCAAAAGAAACCTCATAAAATGGAAGGGATTGAGGACCCCTCTGTTTTCTTAAACAGAGGAACCACCAGCCAAGAATTTTCTATCCTGCAAAACTAGGTTTTATAAATAGAGAAGAAGTAAAGTCTCAGACAAGCAAATGCTAAGGGAATTTGTCACCACTAGATTAGTTCTACAGAAATGCTCAAAAGGGCTCTAAACCTAAAAATGAAAGGTCAATACTCACAAGCATAAAAATACTCAAAAATAAAAAATGCACAGCTCTGATAAAATAGACAAAGGAAAATACAAAGCAACTAGTTAACAATAAATATGACTGGAACAATATCTCACATATCAACATTAACATTGAACTTAAATAGTCAAAATGCCCCACTTAAAAGATATAGCTTGGCAGAATGGATTTAAAAAACCCCAAATATCTGCTCTCTCCAAAAGACTCACTTAAATTATACAGATTCTCATAGAGTCAAAGGAAAGGGGTAGAAAAAACATTCCATGCAAATAGAAACCAAAAGAGAGCAGGGGTAGCTATTGTTATATAAGGTAAAACAGACTTTAAATCAACAATATTACAAAAAGACAGAGAAGGTCATAATATAAGATAAAGGGATTAATCCAACAAGAAAGATATTAATACAACAATCCTAAATATAAGTGCACCTAACACCAGAGCTCCCAGATTCATAAAACAAATACTACAATGCTGCTAGACCTAGGAAAAGAAATAAACAGCAATACTATAATAATGGGGGACTATAAAACTCCATTGACAGAACTAGACAGATCATCAAGGTAGAAAATCAACAAAGAAACATTGGACCTTAAGGGGACTCTAGAGCAAATGGACCTAATAGATATTTACTAAACATCCTACCTTAAAATTACAAAATATACATTCTATTCATCAGTATATGAAAGATTTTCCAAGGTAGACTGCATGTTAGGCAATAAAACAAGTCTCAAAATTTTTAAAAAATCAAAATCATATGAAGTATCTTCTCAGTCCAGTGGAATAAAACTAGAAATCAATTCCAAGAGGAACTTTCAAAACTATATAAATATATGGAAATTAACCTGTTGCTGAATGGTGTTTGAGTCAATGATGAAATGAAGACGAAAACTTAAAATTTTTTTTGAAATCAATGATAATAGTGGTACAAGTTATTAAAAATCTCTGGGATATGGTAAAAGTTGTGCTCAGAGGGAAGTTCATACCACTAAATCCCTACATCAAAAAGACAGAAAGATCACAAATTAACAACCTACCATTACACCCAAAGGAACTAGAAAAACAAGAGAAAACAAACTCAAAGCTATGACATGACAAGAAATAACAAATATCAGAGCAGAATTAAATGAAATGAAACAAAATTACAAAGGCTCAATGAAACTAAATATTTGTTCTTTGAAAAGATAAAATCAAGTGACTACTAGCTAGATTAACCAAGAAAAAAAGAGAAAGGATTCAATTACTATGCCATGAACTAGAAAATCTAGAGGAAATGGATAAATTTCTGAAAACATTCAATGGCCTAAGCTTGAATCAGGAAGAAATGGAAATCCTGAACAGACCAATAATGAGTAGTGAGATTGAATTAGTGGTAAAACATCTCCCAACAACAACACCACCACCAACAACAAAAGCCCAAGACAAGATGTATTCACAGCCTAATTCTACCAGACCTACAAAGGAGAACTTGTACCAATCTTATTGAAACTGTTCCAAAATATTAAAAAGAAGAGAATCCACCGTAACTCATTCTATGAAGCCACTATGACCCTGATATCAAAGCCAGGAAAGGACACAACAGAAAAACAAAACTATAAACCAATATCCCTCATGATCATAGATGCAAAAATCCTCAACAAAATATTAGCAAATTGAATTTAAAAATACATGAAAAGGTAATCCACCATGATCAAATGGGTTTCATGCAAGTATGTAACATATACAAGTCAATAAGTGTGAGTCATCACATAAAACAAAAATCATATGATCATTTTGATAAATGCAGAAAAAGCATTCAATGAAATACAGCATCCCTTCATGATAAAAACCCTCAACGAACTAGAAAGGAACACACCTCAAATAATAAAAGCCATATATGACAAACCCATAGCCAACATCATACTGAATAAAGTTGAAAGCATTACGCCTAAGAACTGGAACAAGAAAAGAATGTGCACTGTCACCACTTCTTTTCAACATAGTACTGGAAGTCCTAGCCAGAGAAATCAGGCAAAAGAAAGAAATAAAGGACATCCATATTGGAAAAGAGGAAGTCAACTATCCCTGCTTGCTGATTATATGACCTAGAAAACCCTGCAGAATTCTCCAAAAGACCCCTAGAATTGATAAAGTCTCAGGTTACAAAATCAATGTACACAAATCAGTGGCATTTCTGTACACTAACAATAACCAAGCTGAGAATCAAATCTAGAACTTAATCCCATTTACATTGCTATAAAAAATATACCTAGGAATATAATTAACCAAGGAAAGGTATCTGCAAGGAGAACTACGAGACACTGATGAAAGAAATCACTGATGTCACAAATGGAAAAACATCCCATGGTTATCGATTAGAAGAATCAACATTGTAAAAATGTCCACACTACCCAAAGTAATGTACAGATTCAATATAATTTCTGTCAGAATACCAAGGTAATTTTTCACAGAATTAGAAAACAAAATCCCAAATTTCATGTGGAATCAAAAAATTGGCTGAATAGCCAAAGCAATTCTAAGCAAAGAGAACAAATCTGAAAGCATCACATTACCTGACTTCAAGTTATACTATTAATATAAGGCTATAGTAACTCAAACAGCATGTTACTGATATAAAAGTAGACATATAGATTAATGAAAGAGAATAAAACCACATAGCTACAACCAATGGATCTTCAACAAAGCAGGTAAAAACATACACAGAGGAAAGGACAATAAATTGTAAATAGAAACATTTGATAGCCATATAGAAAAAAGTGAAGCTGGCTCCCTATTTCTCATCATATATAAAAATTAGCTCAAGATGGGTTAAAGATTTAAAGATAAGACTTAAAACCATAAAAATTCTATAACAAAACCTAGGAAAAACCATTCTGAACATTGGCCTAGGGAAAAAAATTATGACTAAAACCATAAAAGCAAATATGACAAAAACAAAAATAAATAAATGGGACTTAATTAAACTAAAAATCTTCTACACAATGAAGGAAATAATCAACAAAGTAAATAGACAACTTACAGAATGGGAGAAAATATTTACAAGCTATACATTTGAAAAAAGACTAATATCCAGAAGCTACAAGGAACTCAAACACATCATCAAGAAAAAAAATCAAAAAAAAAAAAAGAAAGAAAAAAAGAAAACCATCAAAAGTAGGCAAAAGACATAAACATACATTTTTCAAAGGAAGATAAATAAATGGACAAATATATGAAAAAATGGTCAACATCACTAATCAACAGGGAAATGCAAATTAAAACAACAGAATACCACCTTATCTCTGTCAGTATGACCATTATTAAAAAGTCAAAAAACAATAGATATTGGTGTGGATGTGGTGAAAAGGGAACACTTAAATACATTGTTGGTGCAAATGTAAATTAGTAAAACCCCTATGGAAAACGGAGATTTCTCAAATAATTAAAAGTAGACTTAACATCCAGCAATCCCACTACTGGGTATGTACCTAAAGGAAAAGAAGTCATTGTATCAAAAATACACCTGCACTTGTATATTTATTACAGCACAATTCAGATTGAAAAGATATAAAATCAATCTCTGTGCCCACCAACTGGTGAGTGGATAACGAAAATGTGATACACACACACATATATTAATATATACACACATACATACATACATACCATATAATACTAGTCATCCATTAAAAAGAATAAAATAATGTCTTTTGCAGCAAGTTGGATGGAACTGGAGGCCATTATCCTAAGTGACGTAACTCAGGAAGGAAAAACTAAATACTGCAAGTTCTCACTTGTAAGTGGGAGCTAAAGTTATGGGTATGCATGGTCATACAGAATGACATAATGGACACTGGAGACTCAGAAGGGGGAGTGCATAAGTGGGGTGAGGGCTGAAATTATCTTTTGGTCACATTATAGCATGTATCTTTTATATAAGGATTCTACACTCAAGAGTGAGATTCATCTATATTGTTCCATATAGTAGAATAGCACTCATTCTGATTGCTATAGAAAGTACTGTGACTACACCATAATTAATCTATCAATTTTTCATGGAAATTTAATTAGTGTACAGAATAGGCTATTATGAATTTTGTAGCTATGAACATCCTAGTACATGCCATTTGTGAACATACATACACATTTTGGTTCAATATTTTGCTAGGAGTGAAATTGCTAGGTCATTGTATGTGCATATGTTCACCTTTAGTATATATTGCCGATTTTCCACAACACTTATACCAATTTATACTTTTGATAGTGCAGAAAATTTCTGTTTTTCTTTTCTGGCCAATAGTTAGTATTTTTTTTTTTTTTTTACTTTCTTCATTTTAGCCATACTGTTGAACAGTAGAGCATAACATTATGTTTAAATTTGCATTCCTTTGAAGATTAATAAAATTGAATATATTTTTTGGCTTTCTGGATCTCCAGTTGTGTGAAACATCTGTGTTTACATCTTTCATCTGTTTTCTATTGTATGTCTTTTTGTGACTGATTTATGGGAGGGACATAAAGTTCTTTGCTGATATGTGCATTGCTAACAATTTCTACCATCCTGTGAGTTCTCTCTACTCTATTGATGTTTTTTGATGACCAAAAATTCTTAATTTTAATATAATTCACTTTATTATATTTTTATGAGTAATGCCTGTTGTGTCCTGTTTAAGAAATCTCTATTCCATGGTCAAAATACTTAATTCTAAATACATTTTTAATCTTTAATATTTAGATCTGCAATCCATCACGAATGAATATTTGTGTGTGTGTACAATGGGAGGTAGGAGTCTAGGTTCATACCCACTTTCCATATGGTTATCCAATTGACCCAGCACCATTCATTAAAAAGATTGCATTTTACCTAGTGCATAATGTTGCCTTTATCATAAATTAGGTAAATATACATATGTGAAAATTTGATTCTAGCCTCTATTATTGTCCTTATGTTGGCTTGCTTATCTTGAGCCAATACTATACCATATTAATTACTATTGCGTGATATAGGCACTTGACATAAGGCCTTCCAGTTTTGTTCTTTTTCAAACTTGCCTTGGCTATGATTAATATTTTGCATTTTTATATTACCTTTATAATTAACTTCTTGTTTTCCACCATGAAAACTACTTCTATTTGCTTGGAATTAAAGTGAGTTATAAAACAATTTGGGTAGAAAAGAAATCATAACAATTTTGAGTTTTCCAATCCACACACATGGCATAGCTCTCAATTTATCTGGGTGTTTTTAAAAAGTCCCTTAATAATGTGTTGTAGTTTTTTGTGTAAAAGATTTTTTCACCTGTTATTATGTTTTTTCCCTTGCTGTATTATAAATATAATATTCATTTTAAATTTTGCGACTGCTCTATCCCCAGGTTTAATTCTTGGACAGAAGAAATTTCCCCACCACCCATCTTTGAAATGCACACATTTTCCCCCAGGAAAATTCACAGTGAAGAGCTTAGCAGAAGATTCTGTACACCCCAACAAGCTCTTTAAAATGTTTGAAAACATAGACCCTGTGTTAGTCTGTTTTGTGCTTCTGTGAAAGAATACCTAAGGCTGGGTAATTTATGAAGAAAAGTATATTTGGCTCATGCCTCTGCAGAAGATATAAGAAGCATCGGCCTGGCGTCTGCTTTTGGTGAGGGCTTCAGGGAGTTTCCAATCAAGGTGGAAAACAAAGAGGAAGCAGGTGTGTCACATGGCAAGAGAGGGAGGGGGGTTGCCAGGCTCTTTTAAACAGCCAGCTCTTGCATGAACTAATAAAGTGAGAACTCACTTATTGCAGGGAGGGCACCAAGCCATTCATGAGGGATCTCGCCCTTATGACCCAAACACCCCCCACTGGGGTCCACCTCCAACACTGGTGATCAAATTTCAAGATGAGATTCAGAGGGGCCAAAAATCCAAACTATATCATTCCACTCTTAGCCCTACCAAATCTCATGTTGAAATTTGATTACCAATGTTGGAGGTGGGGCTTGTTGGAGGGTGTTTGGGCAGATGCTGGCATAATGTTTCTTGTAGAGTGTGCAGAACAGTGAGCCAAATTAACCTCTTTTCTTCATAAATTACCCAGCCTCAGGCATTCCTCTATAGCAATGCAAAATGGATTAACATACACTCCAACAGGGAAAGGTTTTCATTAATAGAGAGTAATATTCATGGTGCATTATCTGCTTATAAGAAAATATGACCCAAAACAAGGAAACAAACCAAACAAACCATCAGAACACATTTTTGAAAAGAGTGACACCTCCTCAAAAGGTCCTCAGGCAGGTCCTTCAGAAGTTATTTCTGAAAAGGAATTGTTATTATAAAAGATGACAGCTCCATGCCTGTTATTGCCCCTGAAGACCTTCCAGTCGTATAGGATGTAGACATTAAGACAGTGATATGGCAGGGGAGGGTTGGCAGGGGCAATATATGTAACCCTAACAATATCTGTACCCCCATAATATAATGAAATTAAAAAAAAGACAGTGATATCGATGATCCTGACTCTAGGTAGGCTTAAATGTGTGTGTTTGTGTCTTAGTTAACATAAAAGTTTGAAAAGTAAAAAAATAAAATAAAATAATTTAAAAAATAAATAAAAACTTATAGAATAATGATATAAAGAAAGCATTTTTGGTACAGCTATACAATGTGTTTGTGTTTTAAACTAATATTTATTACAAAAGAATCAAAAAGTTAAAAAAATTTAAAAGTTTATAAAGTCAAAAGTTACAGTAAGCTAAGGTTAATTTATTGCTGAAGAAATAAAATTTTTTAAATTTAGTGTAGCCTAAGTATACAGTGTTTATAAAGTCTACAGTAATGTGCAGTGATATCCTAGGCCTTCACATTCACTCACCACTCACTGATTCACCCAGATTTTATCTTGTATATCGTATTTTTACTATTCCTTTTCTAAGTTTAGATATGTTTAGATAGACAAATACTTCCCATTGTGTTAAAATTGCCTCCAGTATTCAGTGCAGTAACACACTGAACAGGTTTGTAGCCTAGGAACAATGGACTATACTATATAGCCCAGGTGCGTAATAGGCTACGCTCTCTAGGTTTGTGTAAGCACACTCTATGATGTTCTCACAACAGTAAAATAGCCTAACATTATATTTCTCAGAATGTATCCCAGTTGTTATGTAAGGAATGACTGTATAAGGGAGTATACCAAAACTTTATCATTTTCTATAAATCCAGTATTCTACTCTGGTTGAATAATAGAATAGTACCGATTAGAAAGACATATGTTGTGTTAACAATTGAAAACCTAAGATGAATTTTTATAACAAATACAGTCATGTATCATTTAATAGGGATACATTTGTTCTGAGAAATGCATTATTAGACTATTTTGTCATTGTACAAACATCATAGACTGTACTTACACAAACCTAGAGGGCATAGTGTTCAATACAATCACTTCACATGGCCCCTTACTGGAAGCATTAGTTTGGGATTTTGTGTGGTTAGGGGCCATAATAAAGAAAACAACACTATATTAGACAAAGCACAAGAGAAAATGATACCATCAAGAGGCTGCAGCTCATACATCATGATATAACAGGGCATACTCTTTTATAGTAAACTTTTTTTTTATAAGTAGAAGGATTACACTATAAAATAATGATAAAAAGTATAGTAGGGTAAATACATAAACCAGTAACATAGTCATTCATTACCCTTATCAAGTGTCATGTACTGTACATACAGTAATTGTATGCATTACTTTTATACAGCTGGCAGTACAGTAGGTTTATTTACACCAGCATCACACAAACACATGAGTAATGCATTGTGCTATGACCTTATGTCCTTGGTCCATTATAATCTGAAGGGCCCATCTTGGTTATGCGGTCCATCAGTAACTGAAACATTTTTCAGCAAATGACTGTAAATACAAAATTCTAGAGGTTTCTTTTCAAGTAATTACTCTAAAATCTAACTTCTTTGTGTGATGTATGTCTTGTATTTAGATAAAAAGTATACATTTTCTATTATGATCTAGGCTTTTCAAGTTGCACAATTGGTGACAGGATTGGAGGTTGGAGTGGTGATTAAAATGTATAATCAACAGAGGACTACAATTAATGGTTATAGCAAAAAGATACCTCCTATGTCAAGAAGCAACACTGAATTAATAAATTTATCACCAGTGCTTTCAATAGATCTTCAGACCCTCCAAAAGTATTCTCAGGTTGAAGTTTTTAAAACCCAATATTGTTCTATGTATGAGACCCAAATAAAATATTATAATAGAGAATGTTAAAAATATGATGAGTGCTTATAAAAATATTAGACTGAACACACATATTTATTTCTCCATTTCTGCCAGACTGAAATAACAAAATAAATATAAAATGAGTAAACTCTTAACAGTCCTGAAAACTGGAAAGCATGCTATTAATAAACCAAAAATTGATACCTTTCTAGACTATAAATGGGAGATTAAATACTAAAAATGATAAGCCAGAAACCTTCAATCAAAAATAAAAGATAATTCAGAAGAGTAAAAGAATGAGAAACTAGGCTTTTCATTGCAATTATTTTAAAACTTTGAAACAAATGCAATTTGAAGAACACAAATTCTCATCAATTCTAAAACATAAGCATTTATTTCCACTATATTATTTTGTATGCATTCCTTTACAAGGTTTCTTTAGGCAAAATTAAGCACCAGAAATAATTGAGTTTATGGAGAAATATTGTAGAGGTAAGCCACTCAAAAACCTATGCAACTTTGTAACCAGAGCTCTAACAAAAACAATCAGAATCTTAATAAATCTTGGCACAGTTAAATCTCCACTAGCATTTTTACCCAGCATCACAATCAGTCAATATTTTGTAGGTTTAAATGTTGGGGCTCATCTTCCCTCTTTAAAATGCAGGTCATTGACAGTATGAATTCCCAAAAGAGATCAGTTTCATCAAAATTAAAAATCTGACATTTAGAAATATCTTTGCAGCTTCTTCATTTGCACTTGCAGTTTCACTAGATACATTGACATTGTCAAAAGTGCAGTAATTCTTGAAAGCATTAAATCATTCAAAACTCTCTCCAAAGAAAGATAGGATTTTTTGGCATTTTTTAAGACTTTATTGCTAAGGTCTTCTCTGTAATAGTGAGAAAATTTCTCCTGATTATTTCAAAAATATTAAATTGGTGTTAACCAATGGAAATTCTGGGTTATATTACATCACTTCCCTATTTATCCTCTATGAATTAGTTTGTGATACAGAAACACATTTTCGTTTGTGGCAGAAAGCTATTTTTAAATTTAAAGTGTTAACACTACTCCCAACTTATTATAATTTTTATTATATTTTCACTGGTTCATTTTTTGAGAAAAAAACATGAGAAAAACATATATAGATAATATATACCTATACACACTCAAACACATATACCACACAAATATACCTTGCAAGCACCTTCAAAATGGCTCTGAATATTATTATTTTACCTTATTTCTTAGTTGTATCAATTTTTAAACAATATTTTTACATAGTAGAATATTAAGAAATTATATAAGTAATCTAAAATTATAATTCTAGTAAAAGCTAAAAATCCTACATACATTAAAAACATTATCAGAAATGTTTCACAAGAAGGCACTTTATTATGAAAATGTAGATCATCATAAATATATTTTTGCTGCTTATATAAACTTCATTTTTCTCTTCTGAAAGTTCAGCACTGCAATAAATCTTGTAGAATCTTTGAAAGAGAAGACTTCTGTTTTCACACTCTGATCCTCAAATGTTTGGCAGACCTGGTGGTTCAGAGAAGAGTCAAGCAATCAAGTAGAGTTTCACATGAAGATGAGCTTATAGATTTTCAAAATGCGTGTTGAAGTTGAGGAAGAAAAATGTGTAGCAAGATATGAATAATCCCTTCTTCACATTGCTGTCTGCCAGCCATGACCACAAATAGGGAAATGTCCAAGCACAGTGATCGATGCATGTGAATAACAAAGGAAAAATTTTGTCAGTTATCACTTCTCCCAAGAAAACAAAGAAACATTGTAGAGAACTTTTTTGTTTTACAACAATCTGATTTGTCTATAATATTTGGAAAATATAATTTGGATGGATATACAATAATGTATGAAAAAAATGTAGCCAAAACCTTCTATAGAAATATATTTTAGCTTAAAGAATCTATAAATTATTGACATGTTTCCTACATTTCAATGTGACTATTCCTTCAGGTGAAATAATTATGATTAATCATAAAGTATAAAAGCACAAAAATGGATATGAACTCAGATTAACAGGTAATCTTTATCAAGTTAAGGTCAAAACGTAGAGGTACATTATTATATTGAATTTTATGTCTACTAAAATTAAAGGAGCATGAATATATGTATTGTGAGCTGGCCAATTAACCAAAGAAATTTTCTGGGGAAACCTCCACATGGCAAGTCATAGATAAATAAAATGTTAAATTTTAAAAGTCTTAAAATAGTCTTTCTTTGGAAAATAAATACGACTTTAATTTCAATTTTTATTATATGACCTGGATTAGCAAATCTAATTTTATTTAGAAAATTCATGGAGAAATAAACATCCACAACCCAAATGAAAAGTACTAAGAATAAACTATAGGAAACCTAATTAATCTAATTAATTCTACATAGCCAAGAGTCAATAACTAATAGGATATGACAGCATTCAGAATTAACCTACATATATTTCCCCATTTCCACTTCAACTTCTTTCAGTCAAAGTATTATCCTTCCACTGAAAGTATTAAATGTGTACCTTATATTTTTAAAATTTTAAAATATAAAGACTGTATTATACTTGTACTCAAAATGTAATATAACGTGATTATATAAAGCACATTCATTTGTTAAACATATAACTACATAATTATTCTTTTAAATTTTATTAATATAATGTTCCATTGATAGATTGACAATGTATAATTCTTACACAATGATGATCCAGTAATAAATCACTTCTTTCCTTTGTTTTTGCTTTTTGCTTTCATTTTCTTCACAGATACAGGTAACATGTGGGAGCCTTTCTTTAAAAACCGATTGTATATGGCAAATGCAATAGCAGTAAAGGCGATAGTCAATATTTTGCAAAGAGAACCTGAATTAAAAAAGAATTTTAAAAAAATGATCAGATGTGTTGATCTAGCTAGGTAACATATTAAAATATTCTGTTTAAAAACTTGATATTTAGAACAAAAATGTTTTGTTTGTGGAAAAAATTCCATTTACCAAAAAAAGTAAGTATATTTTATCTCTAAAGATATAAATTTCCCTATTGTAGAATGTAATTAATGCCATAAATTTGTATCAAGTGACTTAAAGAAGATTTACAAAATGGTTACAAAATTTATTAGATTTCTTAGACATATAGCCCCCAAAATGCAAAATATATTATTCCTTCATAGAATGTTTTAATTCTAAAACATAAAAAATAAATTCCTATTTTCAAAACTTAACTATCAATAGAAACTAGATCTGTTTAAGTCACTTCATGCAGCTTTACTCTTTTGAAATATTCATCATTTCCCAAACAGAAACAGAAATATTATAGCAAAATTAATTGTGTTTTTTTTTTCATTTTCATATTGTAAGCTTCAGAAAGTTAATATATTACAAGCATATAAAAGTACCTGACCTTTGGATATTTTTTTCTTCTTTTTTTTTTTTTTTCATTTTCATGTTGCAAACATCAGAAAGTTAATACATTACAAGCATTACATAATGCTTGGGTTTTTTTTTTTTCATTTTCATGTTGCAAGCTTCAGACAGTTAATACATTACATGCATTATATAAAAGTACCTGACTTTGGATGCAAATGAACTTGTATATTAAAGTCAAAAATATTTTACAGCAATAATATCAATTATTTGACATAATAGTTTCAAAAGATAAAATAGGAAATATTAATGAGTTTATGCCATTTATAGTGACACAGTAAAATTTCCTACATTTAAGGGGAAGAATGCTATTTTTAGTAATAGTTATCTCTGCTATAGTTGTAACATAATAAAACTGTAAAATAGTAAAGAACTATGAATCTTTCTCTTAGGGATATAACTTGTGAGGAAAAGTTGAGCAATCATGAAGAAAGAAGCCAGGAGTGCTTCCAAGAAGAAGGGACTAGTTGCATCAGGCAAATTACCTGAAAACAATAAGAAAAGCTAGGTAACATATTAAAATATTCTGTTTAAAAACTTGATAGAGTTAATAAAGAAATAAGGAAGAGATGAATATCAATGGGAGGAGAGAACTTGGTGCAGTTGATCTGACTTCAATTTGTTTCTCTGAGGTCATTTCCCATATTGTATGGGGGCAATAGGCTGAAAATCAAATATTTACTTTGGCAGAAAATGCTGTTGAAAAACAAAGCTTTCTTTGGTCTAACAGGACTTGAGTGACAAAATTGAAGTGAGGCTTCAAACAAATAGCAAGGCATTTGCTGAATATCAAAAGCAGGAAGAGGACAGAATGCTCAAAGACATGGCTAAGTTGTGAAGCAGAGGTAGATCAAAAAAATTTTACCAGTGTTTAAATCTAAACCTCTGCTGAAGAGAAAGTGCTGATCACCCACCATCCACCCCTTGAAAATTTCAAGTCAGTAGCAAACCAAATCAAACTAAAGCTATAAACTAGCTGAGAACCAGTTCAATCAGAGATTGAATTATCTTACCCTCCACTTAAGTAGACTAACAGAAGAAGGAAAATGTCCCTTTCTGAAGGTAAATATTTGCTTCAGTCTATAATGTTTTTTTATACAAAAGGCCTGGAAGGCAATCAAATATGGCAAGACATATGAAAAGGCAAGAAAATAATACTTCTAATCAAAAGTGGAAGCAATCAATAAAAGCATACTCAGAAAGGCCCTAGCTGTTAGAATCAGTAACTGTGATCTTTAAAATAGTTATGGTGAAACATAAAAGCATCTAGTGGAAAAGGCAGACAACATGCATGAAGAAATGAGAAATTTTCAGTATAGAAATGGAAACTACAAAAGTTAACATGGAAGAGATGGTAGAAATAACAAAATATGATATTGGAAATGAAGAATTCATTATGTCCATTTAAAAACAGACTGGATACATGAGAGAAAATAATAAATGACCTTGAAGACAGTTTAAGAAAGAGAAAGAAAGAGAACAGAGCATCCAAGACATATAAATAATATGATGTAGTTGCACATATATTTAAATGGAGTCCTAGAAGGAAAGAGGAGGAAAAATGAGATAAAATAAATATTTTAAATGGTGATGTCCAAGTACTTTCTGAAAATGTTAAAGACGTCAACCCACAGATCCGAGAAGCTCAGCATAACCCTAAGAGGAGACAAAAAGATAGATACTTGGAAGATCATATTTAGGCACACCATAGTCAATCTTGTGAAACATAGTAAACATAGTCAAAAATAAAAAGAAAATCTTGAAAAAAAGCCAGAATTAGAAATACATTACATAGAGGAAAGCAGCATTACAAATGACAGCTGTCTTCTCACCAGAAACAACGGAGATCGGAAAATGATATAATATCTTTAAAGTTCTGAAAGTTTTTTTAAAAAGACATTTATAGGATTCTATATCAAGCAAAAATATCTTTCAAAAAATGAATGTAACCAAAATACTTTCTTAATAGACAAAAGGTCAAAGAATTCATCTCCTGCATGAAAGAAATGCTAAAAGAGTTCTTCAGGCACATATGTTGAATATAACACCAGATTTGCAGAAAGGGGCACATCTTTGGATGAATGTAAAAGAATATACGTATGTACACACATTATATTAATAAAGAAAAGACAGACTTTAAGAAAAAGAGCATTAACAGAGGGAGGAAAGGACATTAAATGATAAAAATGACTAGGCATCAAAAAGACATGAAAATCCTGAACATGTGTGCACTGAACAATAGGACTTCAAAATATCTCAAGAAAAAATGAAAAAATTAAAAATAGAAATGAATGTATCCACAAACAGTGCAAATTTTTATACCTCGTAAGTCAGTCATAGAACATAAATACAAAAATATTAGTGATTATATAATCTGAATATGATCTGAATAATACAAATTGATCTAATTGATAATAACAAAAGATGATGCCAAATAACTGCAAAAGATGCATTTTTATGTGCATATGGACAGTTCATGAAGATAGAACCTCTTGTAGGTCATAAGAGAAGTCTCAGTGAATTTCAACCTCTATGACCCACCAATTCCACTTCTAGATATTTACAAAAAAAACAAACTCCACAAAAACATGTCTATGAAAACATTAGTATAAGAATGTGCATAGCAGTCTTATTTATAATTACCAAATACTGTAAATAATCCAAATGTCCATTACTAAGAGAATAGATACATAAACTGTAATATATTCACAAAATGAAGTAGTACTCAGCGATTTTTAAAAAACACAAACTACTGCTCTAGAACAAACATGGATAAACCTCCCACATTATCAAGGTAAACCAAAAAAAGAGTGCAAACTTCATTCCATTTATGTAAGTTTCTATAGCAGACAACACTAAAGTGTTTTAAGAGAAATCTGAAAGGAGTTCATCTGGGGAGTAGGGAAATTGAGTGGAAAAAATATCATGTGTAGTATTCTACTGTTGAATTCACCACAATTTATTATCCATTCTATTGTTTATTGGCTATTTGGTTATCTACTTATGTGAAGAATTCTTTCAAGTTTTTAACCACATTTCCAGTAGGTTATCTATCTCTTTGCTTATTGATTTATGAGAGTTCTTTATATATTTTGGACAGTGGTTCTTTTTCACCTTTTTCCCTTTTCCCCTGTCTTCCACATTGTTACATTCTTCCTTTCTTGTTGTCTTCCTTTGTAATTTGAAGATTTTTTTTGTAGTAGCATTCCTTGACTCTTTTGTCTTTATTTTTTAGTATATATACTACATGGTTTTTTCTTTGTGGTTACCATAAGGTTTATATAAAATATCTTATGGTTACAATAATCTGTTTTAAGCTGATAACAACTTAACTTCCACCACATACAAAAACTCTACATTTTCTCTTCTCTGCCTCCCCTATTTTATACTATTGGTCATAATTTTCATCTTTTATATATCACATATCCCTTAAAATTACTGTAACTATCGTTATTTTAATACTTTTATTGTTTAAGTTTTACGATAGAGTTAAAAGTGATTTATGAATCATCATTACCGTATTGCAGTATTCTAAATTTGACTATGTATTTACTTTCACCAGTGAGTTTTATTCCTTTTTATGTTTTCATGTGGTTAGATAGCATTCTTTCATTTTAATTTTAAGAACTCCCTTGAGTATTTCTTGGAAGGCAGGTCTAGTGGTCATTTCCCTTAACTTTTATTCATCTTATCTCTCTTTTATTTACTATACTTGGCCAACTTTGCCAGGTATAGTATTCTTGGTTGGCAGTTTTTTTCTTTCAACATATTAAATGTGTCATTTCACTCTCTCAGCCTGCAGGATTTCTGCTGAGAAATCGGCTTAATAGATAGAAGTTCTGTTGTATGTGATGAATTGTTTTTCTCTTGCTGCTTTACAAATTCTCCTTTTGAGAATTTGATGATAGTGTGTCTCAGTGAAGATTTCTTTATGTTTTATCTATTTGATGGGTTTTGGGCTTCATATATCCAGATGTCCATTTCTCTCTCCATATTTGGGAAGTTTCTGTAATTATTTTTTTAAATAACCTTTTCCCCCTTTCTCTTTCTCTGTTTCTTGTTGGACTCCCATAATGCATAAACTGGTTTCCCTTGATGGTGTTACATAATTTCCATAGGCTTTCTTCTCTGTTTTTCATACTTTTAATTTATTTATTTATTTCTCTGATGGGGTAATTTCAAATGACCTGTCTAAAGGCTCATTGATTCTTACTTCTACTTGATTGATTTTGCTATTGAAGTTCTGTATGAAATTTTTCAGCTTAGTTCTTGTGTTGTTTAGCTACAGAATCTTTTTTTTTCTTTTATTTCATCATATAATGGGGGTACAAATATTGATAGGGTTACATACATTGCCCCTACCACCCCTCCCTCCCCACATGTCAGAGCTTTAACCAAGTCCAATCCCCAGGTGGCCCAGGCAAGGCACACATTATGTAACTCTACACT